>JANPWX010000163.1:362148-391645 GCA_024734555.1 Trochalopteron elliotii | reverse complement strand
AAAGGAAACGCAGAAACCGTGAGGGAAAGGGAACAGCAGATTTTAACAGCGGGGCAGCTGTGAGCTGCTCTTATGCTCTTCGTGAAAAGCATCTAACTCTGTTGCCACGTGTGTGCCTTTTAAAAAGGACAGCTTCACTTGGAGCGTAAGCTTCCTCTTTAGTATTTCGGGGATTTCAGCACCACAGTAAACTGAAGTTATTCATCTGCTCTTGATGATTACGTGCATCAGGATTTTCTACCGTTATTTTTGAGATATTTGGTAGCAGGGATCACAGAAATTGAAAATGGCCATCTTGTGAAAATCTTTTTTGAAGGCTGCTGTCACTCCAGAGCAACCGGGATATCTAAAACAGTGGATATTCTAATGTCTAATTATTTTGTTACTACTCAGCTAAAAATGTAGACTTAAAAGTAAGCAAAAAAAAAGTAGATCTGGGTAGGATACTTAAAATAGCCATATAGAGTACAAGCATAAAAATCTCCATAAGTCTGATTTTTTTCACTCTCTGTATCTAGAGACAGTAACACATACTTTTTTACTTCTCCCACTTTTAATTTAGGCAAAGGAGGTAAAAACAGGCGACGAGGTAAGAATGAGAACGAATCGGAAAAAAGAGAACTGGTGTTCAAAGAAGATGGGCAGGGTGAGTTTTTAACTATGGTATGGCAATGTCATTGTTTCCAGTCACACACTGTAAGTGACAAAATAGAGGTAGTCTTACTGGAGTGGTATTTGAATTCCAGATGACATATTGAGTGTAAGAGAAAGACAGGGGAAGGGAAATTTTCAATACCTTCACCACTTTGGAATAAAGTTTCCCTCTTCTTGACCTTAGTGCAATGCTCTGTGTAAAACAGCACTTAAACATTGCCTAGAAACCTCTTGATGGCTTTGTGTGAGGGTCTGCCAGTAATTGTCCCTGGGATGCACAGTTCCACTTTCTGTTTTATATGGACTAATATCTCTGGGATCCTTCGCTGAGCTCCCCAAAGTCACTGATGTGGCACAGCAGCTCATCTCACTGTTCTGTCCCCTGATGGTTTGGTTCAGTTGGCTCCTGGGCTGGAAGTCTAGCAGTTATTTAAACAGGAGCAGTATGTGGGATGCTGTCAGGGGAATTAAGGCACAGGAGAGTTCAGCCAGGGGATGACTGGGATTTCCATCTGTCCTGCCTTTGGTGGCAGTGAGCTCACCTCCCTTTCAGCTCACTCTGTCTTGTGGGTCACTCTGGTGGTTGCTCACATAATGCAAGTGCTTTCCTAGTAACCAATGAATCAGTTGGTTTGTTAGAAATATGGGAAAGGTACTGATCTAGATCACTGTAGAAGAAGTGCCACCGAAAATATTTCTGGTATTTTGTGTTGGTTGTAAGCAGAAAAAGCAGTTTATTTTTATGTGCATCTGAAACTTAAGATCCTTTACATCTCCCAAGCAAAATCTATTTAATGAAACATTATTCTCAGTGATGAACAGTCTCGTGGCTCACTGGACTATCTAACTTGTGTGAAGTTCTCCAGTATGTGATTTGTGCAGCTTGGTGAGGGAGAAGATGAAATACAAGGTGAAGAGGTTGAGGGTAGGTGTTGGAGAGGTGTTTCACAGACCTCAGCTGAAGTCTGCTGCTTGCCTTCCAGACAGTGTCTGATAACACAGGTTATGTCCTTTCAAGGACAGGGGTGTGTTGTCCACAGAGCCTCTGCAGGAGGGAGTCAGAGTCTCAGTGGGTGGTTATACAGGGTGTGCAGCTTCCTCCTCCCTCAGTGACAGCACTGAGATGTTGTCCTTTAGGACAGGTGCTGTGATGTTGTCATGAATTTTCAGACTCTGAGTGTGACTCAGTAGCTCTGAGATTGTCTGTATTGAGCATTTCGGAGGGAACGAAAAGGTGGATGCAACCAAGAAGGGGCAGTGTTTGAAAATGTTAACATCAACAGTGGTACAAAACTGTGATACATTCAGCAGCCTGTGTGGGTGCCTCAAGCTCCTCTCAGCAGTTCATGTTTGATAAAATGTTACAGCAAATTTAGGTTGCAGTGGAAAAGTTATTGGTTGTGTCTTGAAGCTGGATTTGTTCAGAAGTTTTGCTCTGCGGCACTTTGGGACATGGCTTAGCAGTGGACTTAACCCTGCTGGGTTAATGGTTGTACTTGTTGATCCTAAAGGTCTTTTCCAGCCTAAATGATTCTGTGTTTCTGTATGTTACCATCTCTTTCAGAATATGCCCAGGTGATCAAGATGTTAGGCAATGGAAGACTGGAGGCATTATGTTTTGATGGTGTGAAGAGGTTATGTCATATTAGAGGGAAGCTAAGAAAAAAGGTAATTCTGAAGCATTGCAATAGGAAGCAGTGACATTATGCATGATACGTAATTGTAAAAATTTACATGTGTAACTTGTTACAAAAATGAATATTTCTACTGCACTTAATACCTTAAACTACTTCTTTTGATAATAAGCTAGTCTGTCCTTCTGTTTCCATTGCTGGCACAAGAATAGGCAGTCTTTGGCTTTTGGGTGAAGCTCACAGTTGAAGGGCTGCCTTTCAATGTGTGTATTTCAGGGGAAGGTTTTTTTCAGCTGCTTCTGAATACAAGCTCTTCATATTCTAGAAAAATATACTTATATAAAATAATAAAAATCTCCCTAATTGCAGATGGGGAATTTGGTGACTATTTAGAAAATACACCTCCAATGCCATTGTTTCATTGTCCTCTTCATCAGTTCCCAAAATATTTCTGTTGAAAGCTAACCTGCAAAAATTTGTACTTTCAGGCATGTCAGGTGTAAATGTTTGCATTCTAAACTTTGCCATCTTCAGATGGTGTCCCCTCTGGCCCTTGTCAGGTGTCACATCTTCCTGTCCTCTGCTGGTGTATGGTAAGGAGGAGGGCCCAATGAAAACAGACATTCACTGTCTTCATTCTGGATTGTTCCATTTTTTTTGGACAGCAGCGAATGCACATGTCTTGGGGTCAGCATAACCAGTGCTTATAGCTGCCTGCAAGAAGCTGCTGAAGGTAGTGGAGAATGTGCATAAACAAACACTAAGTGCTGCAGAATTAATTTCTTGCTACAAAAAGCACCACTTATCTATTCCTTATGTTTAAAAGGAAGGAAATTCCAACTGAAATTAGTTCAATCTCCAAAACAACCAGGCAGATGTGGGATAGAACCCACATAGAACCCCCCTGTGGATTTAAAAGCATATCCTGTTCTGCAGATTCCTGGTTTATGTAGTTTCTAGGAACAACTCAGTTCATTTTTTTGTGCTCCTTACTGTTCTTGTCCATCACTCCCTTCATCAGGTTTTTCTTTAATTTTTGCCCTTGAGGAGCTCAGTTCACAGAGTTCACGACTGGTGCCTTGATTCATTCTTTCTGTTTTCTCAGATGTTAAGGCTTAATAACCACCCTGTTGGCCAGAAGCTCTTCAAAGAAGTTTGATTACCCTGTAATAGTTGCATAACATTTAAAAATAATGTAACTATGAGTATTTATGACCTTGGATTTGCTGTTAAAACATAAAATTGGATATTTCTAGCATGCTGGTTAGAAAATGAAGGTGGTGGCTGTACTGGAATGTTTTATGTCTCTCCGTCAATCTAAATGTGCTCTTTGGTTCCTGTGTTATACAACAGAAGTTGAATTTCTGTTTTCTCCTTCAGGTCTGGATAAATACATCTGATATTATATTGATTGGCTTAAGAGACTACCAGGTAAAAATTCTCTATAAGGAGTATTTTACAAGTACCTTTATTTACTGTTCAATTGCAGCAGGTATTGTGAGGAAATTCATGTCTAAGTTTGCATTTGTATTTACTTGTGCTAAGTCATGAATTTTAGTTTCCTTGTACTACAGGAAGATTGTAATGAGTGGACAAATTCTGGTTTGACTTGTTCTTCTAATTTGCACCCTGAGACTTTGTGAGAGCAGGTGCTTATTGTCATCAGGCTTGACCTTTTTTTCCCAAATGTAGCTGTTTGGTGCTTGCATCCTGTGGTACAAAGGGAGATTGAGTCAAGTACCAAACATTTTATTGTGATAATTAGAATTTTTGGTAATCAGAATTTTGGATCCTTGATGTTTAGGCTTTTACCGTAAGAGGCAAATTAATCAGAAATTAGTTTGTACTTAAATTTCCAAAAATGGAGTGGCATAGCTTCAGTAATATAAATAGTAATGGAAACAGTTGTCAAGTTTTCATTAGGTGAATGCCTTTCATGAATGTTAGTGTTGTCATCAGTTGTTGAAGATAAGATTCTGTTTCTGAAATGTGCATTAGGTTTAGAGAACATTTAAGAGACTGTCAGTTTAATTTGTACATTAAAGTACTTAGAACTAGGAATTTTTTGGTTTTGACTTTGCTGAGGGAAATATAGGTTGATTATTAGGAAAAAGTTTTTTACAGGATGAGTGATGAAGTACTGGACTTGTCTGGCCAGGGAGGTGGTGGAGTCACCATCCCCAGATGGGTGTAAAAAAAGACTGGATGTGGCACTCAGTGCCATGGTTTAGTTCAGGTGTTAAGGCTGGGTTGGACTCGATGATCTTAAAGGTCTCTTCCAACCCAGTGATTCTGTGATTCCTGATTGACCATCAAACACCTCACTATGTGTATTGTCCAAGAAAGGTTAATTTCAAAGGCATGAAATCAAACTTGTCAAGTTGTTGAATTCTCAGCATTTCTCATTTGTCCCAAATTCTCCTTTATCTTGTTGCCCAGGGAAGTTGTGGATGCCCCATCCCTGGCAGTGTTCAACACCAGACTGAGCACCCTGGTCTAGTGGAAGGTGTCCCTGCCCATGGCAGGGGGGTTGGAAGAAGGTGATCTTTAAGGTCCATTCCAATCCAAACCATTCTATGAAGCTATAAATTACTTGTAATTGGAGATCATTAAATTATCACTCAGAAGAAGTGAAAATACTCCAGTGTGTTTACTTCACATTTAAAGGAACTGGAAGGGAAGGAAGAACGAGATGTTCTGTAAATATTATAGGTGTTAATCCACTGGAAATAATATAGTTGTTGTAAATAATGCAGTCTGCTGAGGTTAATAGTTTTATTTTTCCTTCATAGATGACTAATACATTCTAATAAATTCTTCTTTAGGATAACAAGGCTGATGTTATTCTAAAATACAATGCAGATGAAGCCAGAAGCCTGAAAGCATATGGGGAGCTTCCAGAACATGGTAAGAATCTTTTCACTTCAAATTGGAAGTTCATGTTGGACAAGAATACTCAGTTTGTCTTGGTGCAGTGTCAGTGCACTCCTTAACTTCTCTAAATTCCTTCATAGCTAAAATCAATGAAACAGACACATTTGGTCCAGGAGATGATGATGAAATCCAGTTTGACGATATTGGAGATGATGATGAAGATATTGATGATGTAAGTAGTAAATGTGTATTTTTGTTATATTCTTGAAGCCCTCATCTTTGGCAATAAGCTGTTGTTTGTTTTACAGTAAGGAATACACAGATGTTCAGGATAGCTTTGTTCCTCAGGGACTGCCTCAGGAAGTGGTGTGGTGCATTCAGGTGCCAGCTTTCTGTCCTACAGTCATTCCCAAGCTGGCCTCTAAACACATGGTGCACTTGGTGTCACACTGCTAAAACACACATGCAGAGCAGTCTGAAGGTGCCTGAAAGAAAATCAATGGTTTGACCCCCTCCCAATTCCTCTGTAGATTTAACAGCCTCACTGTCCCACCAGAACTGCAAAAATAATTTAAAAAACAAGGGGTTTAAGTCTCCATTTTTGTTTACATGAAAACTACAGAAAGCTGCTTCTTAGTAGTTTTTCTAAAGCTAACCATAATCTTGACTGTCACAGTCACTTGTGTTACTGTTTACCACCAAACTGTGGTAATTGGTCATGCACACTCTGAAATTATAGTAGTAAAATTGTTAGAACTCGAATTTTATAATAAATTGCAGAAGTAGAATCTGCTGTGCAATGTTTTCTAAGTTGATGCACTTTAATTTACAGCTGAGAGATGAATGTGTGCAGGGTCAGCTGGCTGAGAGGATAAGTAGTAACTTACTGAGCCAGTGAGTTAACTTAATTGGATAGACTGTTCTAAGAATACTATTATGCTTTAATTCTTCATCTTTTTAGTCCTCTCTCTATGAGTTGGTAATATGACTAATTCTTTTAAAATGCTTACATTATTCTGACTTTTTTGAGGTTCTCAATATAGGATTCATTAGATCAAGTATTTTAAAAATGTCAAAATGCTGAGGAATTTTTCTTCAGACTTTTGAAAATTTCACTTTGGGCCTGTCAGTGGTTGAGCTGACTGAAGATTTAGCTCATTGAAGCTAGAAAAACTAGTACTGCATGCTTTCAATAATGAGGCTATTGTAAGACATCAAAGAGATAAGTAGCTGTAGGACAAATTTGCAAACTAATGGATCTGTGTGTGGGGTTGAGTGAGCAGCTATGATTGTTTTCAAGCTTTTGTCAGCTCTTCAATAAAACATTAATATCATGTTTTAAGAAAGTAAAAGATGAAAAGATGTGAGTAACCTCTCTGAGGATGACAGTCATATATCTGGAATGAAGTGCAGCTTCCAAGGTCATTGTTAACAGGACGAACTTGGTGGAGCCTTTCCTTTGTTTTTTTTATCAGAAGAATGATTAGAAAGTCACTACTTAGGGAAGCAACTCTCAAATTTGGTTTTATTTTCATTTTTGAGAATCATGGGCTAATTTATAGCTGTTCTAGTGATGTGTAATTGTATTGCAGATCCTGTGGTAATGCAGAATTGCTCACCTGCATGACCATAGCATTGTCACAGGGCTGGTGGAGAAAAAAGCAGGGAGTAAATAGTTCATGTCTTAAGAAAACAGGGTATGAGCTGAGGCAAAACCAGGACAGTGCTAAGTTCTCCTGTTGAACTATAAAAGTAACTTTAAAAAAGAGTTGCTTGATGAAAAATACACTTGGATGAAATACATGGTGTGGTGTTTTTGCTTTTCAGATCTAATTTGGAACAGAGGTTTACATTCCAACTTTTTTCCTCCAAGGATTGTTCTACATTGATACTTCGATTATTTTTTGGGTGAAGTCCCTTACTTTTAAGAAGACTGAAAATTCTCAGTAAAGAGTGTAGTTTGTTACATCAAAAGGATTTATTTTCAATGTTTGTTTTAAAGTATTTATATTTCTTTAGAAATGGATAATGCTGGATTATCACAAAGGTTCAATGACATGCCACAAATCCTTTGTCTCTTCACCAATTAGAGCTTTTATCTCTGGATGTAAGTGAGATACAGTGACATGGGTTGTAAAAGACTGCATTTTTCCCTCTTCTGCTTTCATCACTACAATTCCACTGAAACCTGTATTTTGAAATAAAAATTGTTTACCCTGTAATTATCATGGATTTTGATTAAAGGCAAATAACCCAGTTCAGATTAGTATCAAATCATACTATGCAGTGTCTGTCCTTATACCCCTTGCCTTGATGTTAACTTTAAAAAAGATTTTGATAATATAAGAGGAAGGCAGAAATCTGTATTTACACTCACAATGCATGATGAATCTGCTTTTCGCGTTTAGTAGCATGCTGCTATTTTTATACTGATTTTGATAATTAAAAACACTCATTATTTCAAAGATGTAAATTTTCCATGGTGGAGGGAGGGGTGGGAGAGGAGTGAAAATGAAAAGTGAGCAGCATCTCAAATTTGCAATTTTTTGGAAACTGCAGTTGGTGCAGTGGCCGAGCTGCAGCTGCAGACGGTGAGCACTGGGTGGCACCCGACTGAACAGGGAGACACAAATGCAAAGCCTTCACGGTTGGGTTTGTACTAAAAGATGCATAAAATAGGTTTTCCCCAAAGTAAATGCTTAACATTCTTGATATGTTAAACATGTAGAATATTTTTACATTATATAAAAGGTTATGTTAAGAGTAGAGTTTTATTTTAATCTGAAATTCCATACATTGTAAGGTGCAACATAAAAGCTTATGTGAACTTTGAGTAACAATATAAATAAGAAAATAAGTTTGTGTCAAAAGTAGAAAGAATCTTTTCATCCAGAAAAAATCAATGAAACAGACTACTGGAAGGATTCTTGTCCACCTTCAGACTGGAGGAGTCAGTTGAGAAACTGAATAAAGACTAACATCATCATGCAAATGTTATTTTGTGGTAGCCTTAGTGTCTTTGTCTTTAATAATGTATTTAACGACTCTGAAAGCAGGTTAATGGAAAAATTCCTTTTGTGCCATAAAGATCTGATTCTTGACACTTGTATTCCTTATACAGTCTTTTTGGTATGATGTAAAGTGACTACCCCAATAGATAAAAACAAAATGGCTTTAAATACGGAGTGGCCTCTTTGCTTTACATATTTTTTTAAGGAGATTTAAACACCCAGAGCTTTTGTAAAAATGTCTTCTCTTTTACTTTTCTTTCATTGTAGTGTCTATTTTCCTTACATCAGGTAAGGTACCCTGTTCTAGAAATAACATTTTCTTAGTATTAAATAATTTTGCCAATATTTCATGGTTTTTAACTGTTTGTTGTAAAAACTTGCTAAATATTGAGGAAAAGATACTACCAGTACAGCATTCTTACTCAACTGATCTTAAATGTGTCAATTTACTGTCTTTGTATGTCTGTGAGGTTCAATTGTGAAGGAACATAAATGGTGTAATGTTTCAGAATAAGGCTTATAAATCACTCCTAAGCTCACTGGTTTCCTCATTGTATTCAGCAGGCCATAAGCAGCTCTGAAAATGGCTAAAAGCTCTCAAAGTTCTTGAGATCCAAGTGCAGAAGGTGTCTGTCCTTTCAGTTGTACCAGCAGGAAGGTTAGTGATTAAATTGCAGGAAATGTGTACTGAAGATTCAGATATGGGAACTGTGCTTGCAAAAACATCTTCTGTATGTGAAATGTAAACATGCATGGTCAGTGGTAAGGGGAAATACACACACTGCTGCTGTAGGGAGCCTACAGTTCTCAGTATAACACAGACTTCAGCTGTGGGTCAAAGATGAAACTGTTCCTGTCAGAATCAGTTGTGGTTTGCCCTGAGGTTCCTTCCAGTCATCACTGCTCCCAGGTTCATGTCTGGCTCAACCTAAGCTGCAGATTTTAAGGAAATTTTTTAGTTAACTATTAATTTCTTATTAGTGCACCAACTTATCACCGTTAGGGTTCTACTCATAAGCTGTGCTGTATTTGAGTACCCTTGGTCACCTTGTTTCTCTGTCCTCTGCTAAAGCTCCCTTCAGAGTCCAATCTAGGCAGCTTTGATATCATCCCTTTTGCCTCTTTTGTCTTTGGGCTGGAAAAACAGCTTGCACAAGAAGCTGTCTTCCCCATGTCTCCTTTCAGAGAACAGTGGTAAAACAGCAGCTGCCAGCTAGAGGATTGCAAGGTTGCTGACTCCAAAGCTATGAAAGCTGTAAAAGTATTTCCTATATAAATTTTTAATTATTATTGTGTAACTCTCAGAATTGCTGCTGGCTTTTTCCCTAGAGTGCAAAATTGAAAGCAGGGATACAAAAATTAATCTCCCACAGCTAAAATACCAACTTGGTGTTCTCTGTTTCCCACTTTGAGGTTTTCTCTGTGGTTAACATTTTGAAAATTATTTTTGTCCATCGTTCCAAATCTTGCCTCTTCACCTTACAATAGGGGCAACTGTACATTTGCTTGGACAGCCCTAATGCTTTTCCACCCTAATCCTTAGATACAGTCCAGACATAGCAACTGAAAAAAAAGTTGTTCTCTTCTCAAGAGGAGGAGCTGGTAACCCATGACTGCTGAGCTTTGTGCCATTTATTTGTTACTGCTGATAGGTTGTGCCATGGCTGTGCTCTGCATGTGCCAGCATGCATGCCTGAGGTACTGTGTGCTACTGCTATGCAGATATGTGATAGATGCCATAAATCTCATATATATGGTATCATATCATATCATACACACACACACACATAAATCAGTGTACAGATAGAACCTGCAGAGGTTGGGCTGGCACAGGGGTTGCTCTGTCCTCTGGGTGATGTCCATGAATGTCAGTGAGCTGATGACCAAGGCTGGCAGGTTGCTCTGTGGTATCCTGCCACACTCCCACCAGGTTCTTCATGATAAACTGGTAGGACTGGTGGCATCTCTGTGTGTGAAATGATGCTGGGACTGCTGCTCCCTGAGACCCTCTGGCCATAAGGTAAGTTCTGCTCTCAGGTGAATTGGGGTGTCAGCTGTCCCTGTGGTTGAACAAGCTCCAGTCTAATCCATAATTATTTGCTGTTACTGGATATGAATGTCAGGGAACTTGAGTTATCCTATGGTTCCCTGGAGGACTGAAACCTAGCTTTTCATCTGCAGACACTGTGCTATCCTATAGGCAGGTTGATTGCTTCATAGAAGACTTAATTTTAAGTGTAGCCTTTTGGAAGATGTGTGGGAAGAGGGAAGTATTACCTGAAATAATTTTGTTCTAGTGTGAATGCAGCTTTATTTGTCCCTTCTGCAGGTAGCTGTTGGCAATGCTTTCTCATTTTGTTGCAAAAATGAGTCTTCAGAATTTTCTTTTCAGACTGTGGTTGCCCTTCCTTTTGGAGGAGAGACAAGTAAGGGAGAGGATGCCTTGGCTTCATTACATTTTTAATCACAACAAGCAAGAGTCAGAGTTCCCATTGATTAATTCAGGTCATAGCCTGTGCTAGCTTGCCCATCAGATTGAATGCCAGAGCTCAACATTGTGATCATAAAATGCAATCACAACCAAATAGAGGCAAAGTGAAAACTAAGTCCCTTCATTTAGTAATTCCAGCTAGTTTAGTGGGACAAAAAATACTTTGAAAAAATGCACTGTTGTCTGACATATGATCTGTTCTTCATGTTTTTTCTGTGTTTCTGGAGAGGACACTTGCACAGCAGTTTTATTTATATCCAGGCTGCCAGCTCAAGGAAGTAAAGCTTCAGCAGACGCTGACAGAGACTTGGGGCCTCTTACTGCATCAATTGCTTAGCAGTAAATTCTCTTTTGAAGCCTCTCACTGTGCTTTGTAGGCACTCATTTTTCCCTCTTGCAAAAGTGGGTGGCTTGTCATTGTGTGTCTAGGCTGTGATGGTGTAGGAGTCTGTCCTGTGGTCACCAGGACCTGTATCCCTTAATCAGCCCTACACTTCATCATGGTTAAATTGATGCATTTTATTCCCTGTTGAGGAAGATGATCAGCTAAATGCCTTTGTGTGCTTGGCCTCTGGAGGGAGCAGACAAACAAAAAAACAAACAGACCTTGACATATAGGAGCAAGCAGGGCACCTCAGCATCTCGGTAGGAAGTTTTCTAGTCTTTCAGGGACTCTGAGGTGCCCATGTCTGCAATAAGTATTGCCAGTTATGGAAATGCTTGAGTTTTTTTAGGGTTTTCAAAGCAGGTCACCTTCTTCCTAAAGAAGCAGCTGATTGAAGCATGTTAGTATGGGCTGAGGTGCACCTCTGGCTCTGGCAGCATCACAGGATGGATACTGCTGTTACCAGTAGTAAATACAGTAATACAGTAAACACTGCTGTTGCCAGCTGGAGTAAATACTGCAAAGAGCAGCAGAAATACTGAAGGATCCCCGTGGGACACCCAGAACTTTGTAGCTTATATATGTTCCACTATCAGTGGTGCTGGCTGTCGGAAGATTCAGCCTTGTGACAGTCCTAAAGACAGTGACAGCACACTCTGGGGACTATGTTCAGCCTCTGTGCTTGAAGAGGAAAGCCAAGTGCTGCACAGGGCTTGAGGAAACAGCTTCTGACTTACAAGACTTTGAAACTAACTGTAGTAGACAGTGGTGGAGGATGGAGAAAGGGGCATTAACGACGTTTCTGAGAAAAAATTGAGTCTTTTGCTGCCTGACCCAGTAGAAAGGTCCACCCTGCTCATGAAGATGTATAGAGAAACTACAGTGATTAAAGCTGTAGTCTTGAAGACTTCTCAAGAAGCCCAAGAGCCTGAAAAGGTGTGGAAGACCTTGCTGCCTTTTTACCCACTGGACAGTGACTATCCCAGCTTGCCTTGTCAGGCTGCTCTGGAATACATTGGGATGTTAATAATGAGCTGTTGCAGCAGGTGGCTGAGCAGAGGGAGTCTTGCAGCAGCTCTGATACAGGGAGCTTTTTGTCTTGAGCAAGTGACAGTATGCAGCTAGATCATTAGCTTTGCTGAAAATGGCAGAAGTAGCCAGTGCTAAGTAAATGTGTGATGGAATACAGAGATGGATCTCCAGCTCTGAATCTGGCAACCCTGTTAGTTGAAAGCATCTTAAAAGATGTCCTAAGACCCATTGGTGTGTTGTCCAGTGTTACTGTATTCCTCTTGAGTGACTGAGTCAGAAGGAATGGGCACCTGGATCTCACTGTGGTTGTCAGCTGCCTCTCCTTAATAGCAGCTTATACAACTTCCAGCCTAGTAATGTCTCTGGATTGCTGCTGTTAACTAGAGCATGGGTGAATGAGCAGAAACCTCTTCCCAAAACAGGGCACCAATTTCACAAATGTGTTGGAAATGTGCAACAGTCTGGGGACTGTTTCATTAAAGGGGGGGTGGGGAATGCCACCTGTAAGTGGAATAAATACTGTTGTACTGTTATACTGGCACTGACTGGTGAAACACTTGCTGAAAAGTGGAAAAAGCCAGTATTAGCTCCTGCTTTTTTGTATTAAATTATGCTTTAATCATCACCAACTCCCATCTCTGCCCCTCCTCTCCCCAGTTTGAATTGCTGCTGTTGTATTGCCAGGTGTATGCTTAATCCACAAATGTAGAAAGAATGATGTCAGGCTTCATGAAAGATTTTAAACTAAACTGATGGAAAGCTGCTGTTTAGGACTACAAAAGTCTAGGTTAACTGTAATATTTAGTATAGGATAATACAGAAAATAATGTATACTTACAAAGAAAGAGAACATAATATAGCCAGTAGCTGACTGTGTGTGTTTACAAGCAGTTTAAGTTAATCTATCTATAGTTACATAAGCAGATACTGGAGAATCAAAAGACACTGAAGATTTGTGTCTGGTCTAGGACATGGGGAGGCATTTAGAGGAAACAGCTTGAGTGCCAAGTAGCCAATAACTTTATATTGAGAAGACAGCATGAGTGTTTCTAATTACTTGTGTAGATTGACATCTAAATCAATTACAAAATAACAGGGGGAAGGAAGGAGAGTATGACACCTAATAGTTTCCTTCTTTATTACCCAAGCCTTCCTTATTAATGGTTTTCAAACTATTATTTATTCTTGAACAGGTTTTGGGGATTTGTTTTGATGTGTGCATGCCTAAAGAGGGTAAGCTGTAAACCACTGAACATTCCCCAGAAAAGAATTCTGAGAAATTTAAACTTTCAGGATAATTTGGGAGTTATCACTGATCCTCAGAACAAGCTGAAGAACACACTATGTGAGGAGAAAATGGGATCCAGTGGAGATCTATCAATCAAATTCAGATTAGGGGGTCCTGCCTGTTTACATATTTTTTTAATATTTTTCCCTGTAACAATAATGAATGCACCTAGTTTGCACAGCTGAAATACTACATCCAGATGATCTCTTCAGCAGATATTATTGTATTGTATATTTATTATTCAGTAAGAAGAAATCAGAAGCTGCAGAATCTTTTTCTCTCTTGGGCTAAGCTGAATTAGCAATAGCCTGGGAATCTTTGCAACAAATTTCCCCACTGTAATTCTTCTGTGAAATTAGTCCTTTAATGATACTGAAGTTAGTTTTATGTTTATTAGTATAGAGTTGGTACTGACCACTTTAGGAAGCCAGTATTTGTGTTGCTCTATTTCTCTAAGGTTATTTTAGCAGAATAATGTTGCACTGGTATAAATGGCAGAGAAAAAGATGAAACTAACATTTAAACATTAAAACAGGAGAATTTCTGAAATAGTAAAAATTTTAACAGTGATCACTGGCAAGACTAGTTTTGGATAAATGATCTTTAGGTCCTTCCCTGGTCAATACTCATTTTGAACCTCTGCCACAGTGTACAATACAACAGTTAGTGCAGCACAGCAGCACAGCCTGAACCATCTCAGGGCAGTTTAGTTGTTTAGTTACTTAAGAAAACTTTCTCATTTTTTTTGCAAACCTCTTTTTAATCTGGGTCACTTCACTGTTCCATTTGCGTTAGTGCCAGCCAAGCTGAAGGCAAAATGCACTGGGAGGTGAGAAGAGCAGTGGAGGTACAGATACTGCTGTGAGGTGGTGTAGCCTCTGGAGGCTTTGAGGAAATCCTGGCCTCAAGCAGCTGTGGGACCCCTGGGTTTTGCAATGTTCTGGGCAAAGCAGGTCCAGTTAGAGCAGGTTGCTCATGGCTTTGTCGTGTTACCTTTTTAGTATTTTCAGGGTTCCACAGCCTCTGTGGGAAATCTGTTCCAGAGTTTGAAAACAAGTAACATCCTTGCATCTCATTGGAATGTCCTGTGCCCTGGGTTGTGTCCACTGCCTCTTGTTCACCCATGATGTGCAGCCAAGAAGAGTCTGGCTCTCTCTTCCCCTCCACCTCAATTGCATAGTTGCAGAAAAGAGTGAGATTTCCCCTCATCATTCTCTTCTCCAAGCTGAGCAAGTCCAGATATATGAATCTCTCCCCAGTATCATGTGCTCCAGTTCCTTCAGGAATCTTATTAGTCATCTGCTGCTCATTTTCCTCCTCTTGAGGAGCCCCAAAATGGACACAGTGCTTTGGATGCAGTGTCAGCATAACAGTGTTCTTCACTGCAGTCTGAACCAGGCATCTGGTGTATGATTTTTTGTCCACTGCTGAGCTGTTGAAGCACTTGATCTGAATCACAAGATTAGAACTTGACTCCAAGGATCTGAGAAGTCCTGACTCACCTGCCTGTTAGAGAAGGTAGCTGAGCAGAAATGGAGAAATACAACTGGGAAGTATTGCATAAAAATGTTTTTAATTTTCTTTTTAAACTAGCTTTTATCTTCAGTGCAATTAGAAGTGCCTGTAATTCTACTGAAAACTGCACCACAGACTATAGTACTGGTTAATGTCATAAACACAGATAGACAGATAGATTGATCTGAAAGTGTTTGGAAATCTTAGAACTAAGCTTCAAAGGTGTGATTTATATCACAGAAGAGTAAATTCTGGTAGAAGCTCAGAAGAGTAAATTCTGGTAGAAAGGGTAGGACATATTTCTCATACCAGAAGGACTTCCAAAGGTGTACTTGCTTGAGCTGTGAGGTTCTGGAGTTATTTTTAAGTTCATGTTTAAACAAAGTATTTTTCTTAAGCCTATAATCAGTCTGAGTATTCATTCTGTAGGATCACTTGTTCATCCTTTTATTTAATTAGCTTGCAGCCTTTCTTCTAGGGAGGTGCTTTCTGAGGAAATAAGTGCAACCGCTGGAATAATTTAATTGTTGTTATTCTGAGCCTCTGTCCCAGCCCCGTTTTAAACTCCCTTTCTGTGTCTATCTGGATTTGATGGGTGGACTGTTTGGTGGATGAGAACTTGGTTGGATGGTCACATCTAGAGGGCATTGCTCAGTGGCTCAGTGCCCAGATGAAGAACAGTGTCAAGGGCTGTCCCTCGGGGTCCGTACTGTTTAACATTAAACAGTAAACATTAAACAGTAAACATTAAACAGTGCTCTTTAATGTCTACATCGATGGCATGGTGGGGTCAAGTGCACCCTCAGTGAGTTTGCAGATGGCACCAAGCTGAGTGGTGTGGTTGCCACACTTGAAGGTTGGGAGGCCATCCAGGCAGACCTGGACAAGCTCAAGGAGTGTCCCATGGGAATCTCATGAGGTTTAACAAGATCAAATGCAAAGGGCTGCACCTGGGCTGAAGCAACCCCTGGTATCTACAGAGATTGGGGGATGAGCAGATTGAGAGTAGCCCTGCTGAGAAAGACTTGAGGATACTTGTGCATGGAAAGCTGGATGCAAATAGGCAGTGTGCAACTTGCAGCTCAGAAAAAAGAACCATGTCCTGGATTGAATCCAAAAGCAGTGTGGGCAAAATGGTGAGGGAGAGAATTTTTCCCCTCTGCTCTGGTGAGAGCCCACCTGGAGTGCTGCATCCAGATTTGGGGTCTAGCACAGGAAAGACACGGATCTGTTGGTCCATGGGAGGGCCATGAGTGCAATCCCAGGGCTGAAGTACCTCTCCTTATGAATAAAGGCTGAGAGAGTTGGGGCTGTTCAGCCTGGAGAAGAGAAGGCTCTGGGGACACTTTCTGGCAGCCTTCTAGTATTAGAAGGAGCTTAAAAAAAGAAAGATAGGGATGAACTTTTTAGCAAGGCCTGTTGCAATAGGACAAGGGATAATGGTTTTAAATGGAAATAATCTAGTTTTAAACTAGTTATAAAGCAGAAGGATGTTTCTGCTTATTGTAAGGGGGGGAGGGGGGGCTTGAAACAGATTATCTTAAAGTTCCCTTCTAATTCAAACTATTCTATGGTCTAATCCAAAGCCCTACTTATTTGGCACTGCCTTAGTGTCAGCAGCTCCTGAAGTCATAGTCTTCTATCTGCAGTATTTAAGACAAAAGAGCCTTCAGCTCAGTCTTCTGAGTGTCAGAAGTTGAGCCTTTCCATGGCCAAGTACCCACTGTCATAGACAGGTGAATGGCTACAGCAGTCACCAGTGGTTTGAACAGCATCAGCTTTTACTGAACTACTGGATCAGGTACTGCATGAGACAAGGGCAGGTAAGAGGAGATTTCTACTGCTTGGACTTCAACAAAAGAAAAAAGCAGATCAGACATAGTGTTTCAGTCCATCCTCAGGTGTTTCACTTTTTTTCCCCAGGTGCAGGACTTGGCATTTTCCTTTCTTGAATTTTACAAGGATTCTGTTGACTCATTTCTCCAGTCAGAGTCCCTTTGAATGGCAGCACACTCATCAGATGTATCACCTACTCCTCCCAGTTTTGTGTCATCTGCAAAGGGTGCAATCTGTCTCATCATCCAGGCCATTAATGAAGATGTTATGTAGTATTAACTCCAGAGTTACACCACAAATGACTGACCTCAATCTTGAGCTCATGCCTCTGATCACAAACCTTTGAGTCCAGCAGTTCAGACAGTTTTCAATCCACCCCACTGTCCATTGATATTGTACATATTTTATCAGTTTCTCTACAAGGATGTTATGAGAGACAGCATTGAAAGCCAACATAGATAACACCCACTGTTCTTCCTTCCTCCACCAGGTCACTCATGATCTCATCATAGGGAGGCATAATCTCCACTTTGGAAATTAATCCTCACTACTCCCTAACACCTTGTTCTCCTTCATATGTTTGGAAATCATTCACAACATCCCTTTCCCAAGGTCTGAGGTGAGACTAGTTGCCCTGTAGGTTCTTGGATTTTCCTTTTTGCCCTGCTTGAAGAAAGCAGTGACATTTGCTTTTTTTTCCAGTCCCTAAGAACCTCCCATGATCACTGGCACCTTTCAGAGATTAGTGAGGGTGAGCTCACAATGACATCAGCCAGCTGTATGCTGTTATTACTTACATAATTCAAATCTACAAGAAGCAGCACATTCCATGAATTTCAGGATTTGCAGGGAGGAAAAAACCTCATCCTTAGTTGTATGTGACAGTGAACTTTAACCTTTGCAATTAAGGTAAGTTAATGTTTGACTAATATGTGTACTCAAGTTTTGACATGTATGACAAATATCTAAATGCAGCTGTGTAAAACTTCTTTAAAGTTACATTATTTTATCTTCCATGTGGGTTAGGTGTATTCCATCAGATACATTCTAGCTTTAATTTCTCCAAGTATGGCTGCTCTGCTCCTCTTGTTTAGATACATCATGTCCCACCATTTCTCCACTGAATCTTTGAATACTGTACCCAAGATCAAATCCACAATACAAGAAAGCATTTAGATGTATGGTATATATGGATCTATACTACCCTCTGAGAGTAGGGGGTAAAACATTCACAGTTCTAAACAGAAGACAAGCAGGTTACTGTTCCCCAAAAAGCAATTAAAAGCAAGTTGTCTTGCTGGTGTGATCAGTTTGGGAATCTACTGGGCAGAGGTCTTATGGAATCAATATAGTTCACTACAGAATTATGTCCATTTATATAAAATCATTTTTTCAGAACAAAGAAGTTGGACACTGCTTTGATAACAGAAGGTCAGAGAGAGCCTAATTACTATTTGTTTCAGACATGTTGGAAGGAGCAGCTGAGTTTATCTCATATTTTAATGTGGTAGAGGCCTAAGTCAACTAAGTTGGAAAGGCAAATGGGTGCCAGGGCAAGGGGATGTAGAGCAGAAGTGTGACTTGAAAGCCTTTCCTTAGCAGAAGTCTCTTGCTACATTTCTAACTCCATAAAGGAGGTTGGTGAGAGGTGTTGTCCCAGTTAGGCAACTCACCAAGGTGTTTCCCATATATTGATTCTTCTCTCTCCAAACAGGCTAAGTGACAATCTTCTGCCACCACTCATGAAGCCAAACAAGTTAATAAATAGATTATTTTAATAATAGGCTTTATTAATAAGATGTGAAGACCTGAGACCTGCTGCAAGATCATCAAAACTTTGCTTGAAAGGTAACTCTGAAGGCTGTTTTTCAGGTCAACACTAGACTATGTCAATCCTGGCTTTCTCTGTGTCTTTAAAAGCCTCAGTGACAGAGATTCCTCCACTCCTCTGGACAACCTGTTCTAGTGCCCAGCTACTCGTTGATTTTATTTTCTGATGCCTGGTCTGAACCTCCCAAGTTGTAAACTGTGCCAATTGCTCTGTTGGAGCAGCTGGCAGTCATCAGAAGAGTTTGGTTCTCACACTTTTCTAATGATCCTTCCAACACTTGTATGCTGATGTTAAGTTACTTCACAGCTTCCTTTCTACCAGCTAAGTCCAGCACCTTCAGCCTCTCCTCAACAACCTTATCAGCTCTCCACTGAACATGCTTTAATCTTGCCCTGTCTGTCTTGATCAGAGGTATCCAAAACTATTTCAGGCATGGCTTCACCAGCACCCAGCAGAGATTATCAGCAAATTCCCTGTGATATGCTGGCCATGCCTCTAATACACCCCAGTGAGAGCCTCCTTCCAGAAGAGCCATGGGTTCCTGTGCACCCCGGGGTGTGCTGTAACCCACAACACTGTGACCTCGCCAGCCACTTCCCACACTGCACCCATACATGGGGCAATTCCAGCTGTTGCAGGGGAAGAATTTCATACTTCTTATAAGAATAGTAGCATCTGTCTAATCCTTAAGCTTTTCGGGGTGCTTCTGGGTTGAACCAACAGCTACTCTCTGACCCCAGTGTTAACTGCTCAGAATGAGCCCTGCATTGCAGCCAGGTTGCTGATGAAGGCACTGTATCCTTACAGCTTCCAATTCATACAAACAGGTGGGTTGTCCAGCCCATGCTTCTGCTGTTTCTAGAGGGGAAGGGTGGGGAAGGTGGTGTCAAAAGCCATATTCAAACCAAGGTATGTTGTAGCCACCAGTCTGCCCTTGCCCACATGGCCAGACATTTCATCACTGCAGGCACTCAACAGGTCAAACATGGTTTGCCTTCCTGGGCTGACTCTGCTGATTATGTGCTCCCTGATCTTTCCATTGACTGAGATGTGGCTGACTGGCCCATCCAGAGGGCAACCCTCCAACCCTCAACCCCTTCCAACCCAAACCATCCTGTGATTCTATGATTCCTATCTTCCTGCTTGCCTCTTTTTAAGGATGAGTATTGATAGTGGCTTCACAGTCAGGCTCACCAGGTCTCCCAGTAAGCTTGGGGTGATTCCCCTCCAGCCCAGTGGATCTGAATACATAGAGCTTCTCTAACCTCTTGCTCCTCTGTTGCTGGCTGCCCAATTCCCTCCCCAGTTGTGTCTGTACAGGCAGGAGTTGAAGAATTGGCTTGAGCTCTGAAGACAGAGGCAGAAAAAAGGCACTGAGTTAATCAGCTTTTTTGTCAATATCAGTTGTCACAAGGGGCCTCTGTCAGTAGAAGTCCTGAACTTGCTTTTCCAATTAGCAATCTCCAGAACCTGCTTTGTTCTGACCAGTGCCCCTCGGCAGTCTCAGCTCCAGCTGGGCTTTGGCATTCCTGGTTTAGACACCAAGTGCCTCACACTGTGGGTGTTTCTGTGTCTGTCAAGTGGTAGTGATTTACTTTGGACATTAATTTTTTTTTTTTTTACTTTGGCTAATTGGAATCACATAGAAGAGATGGTTATTCTGAACTCTTGCACACTTTTGTTCCAGTAGGTCAAAACTTACGAATGAACATGGAAAAAATTGCTCCAACTGCAGAAGCAATTGGCAGCTAGCAGGAAGACATGGAAAAAAATGTCTGAAATTATAACCCAGTTAAATGTGATTAATACAATATCAATAAAAGTTGAATGGAAATCTTTTGTTTTTTAAAGATTTAGAAGGAAGGTGCAACTTGATAGTGAAGATCAACAGATGACCTGTGGGAAGGGTTAGAGTTGGGTCTGGCATTGGGAAACATTCTTGGAAGAGGATCGTACACACACACGGAGTAGTTTGAGGTCTGGACAGGGATCAAGGCTAATTTGATTGATAAAAGCTTAAATTTTGAAGTAGGGATCAAAGCTGGGAAAGGTTCATTTAAGCTGCATGATGATAATGTAGTGAGAAAGGAATATCAGAAGGTCAGAGGAATGAAAGTGCCAATACTGACACATGGAGTGGGAAACTGCTGGCTAAAAATTAGCCACTTGTGGTGGCCAGCATGAAGATATTGGATTGGTAAAACAAAACAGAGGATCCAAAACTATTGTGTCAGAGTGCCAGACTAGTTAACACAGAAATACCTGTGAAGGATTAGCAACTACGGCTGGAATAATAGGATAGAATGACATGCATCCTTTACAAAAGATGGAGGAGAAAAAAAAAGATGGCAAAACAGCATTATACATTACTGACTTCAGAGAAAGGAAAGGGATGGTGTAATAGCAGGAGTCAGATTTAAATAAAGATTGTTTAGAAAAAGTTAGAAAAAAACACTGCACTGTACTGGAGTATCAGAGAGCCTGCAGTATCCAAGAAAGCCTGGGAGCTGGATTTAGACAAATGTCTGCCATGTCAATTGGAAAAATAAATACCTTTAGTTTATAAATATGGAGATATAACATTGTAAGACCTATTCCTAAATGTGCTAACACACCACTACACTGCAGTGAGAAGATATGCAAGAGTGCTATGAAAACTTTGCCATAGTTTTCATATTTGTAGAATTATTAAATATTTTAACTATAAGAAAGTAATTTCTATTATTTTGATTTGAAATAAAAAGAAATTCTGAAATGTCAGAATTCTCATTGAATAGAAACACTGGTTTTAGTCACCATAATTTTCCCCAATTAGTTGTGATAGTTGCATCAGGTTGTATCTCCAAATTGAGCTTGAAGACAGAGTAAATAACTTCTCTCATAAATATCACAAGTTAATTTAAAAACAAACTTTGAACACTCTAATATGCAGTAAATATATATGAAAGAGGGAATTTAGAAAATGCATGCTAGATATAATTCTGATTTTCAATGGGGGGAGAGGGAAAGCTAAAGAGCTAGAATTCAGAAAAATACACAAAATGGCTACAAAAACAGCATTATGCATTTGGGACCTTCCTCAACACTATTCCCACAGAATCTCTCATGCTTATTTTTATTCAATAACTAGCAATTAACCAATTTTTTTATTATGGTCTCTCTTATGTTGGCCACAGAGGTTTACAGACATGCACCAAAAGCATACACTGTATTTGCTGAGTTGTAATTCCTACAAAACTCAAATCTAGAGGAAGCTGCACATTCCATGATTGGATTGGCAGGGAGGCAGAAAATGGATGCTTAATTGCTCACGAGAGTGATCTTTAACCTGTGAAATTCAGGTAAGCTAATGTTTGATTAATATCTGATGTTTAGTCAAGGTTGAAACACATGACAGCTATCTAAATGCATCTCCATGAGATTCTTTGAAATTGTCATTTTATCTTTTTAGCATATCTAGTTAGGATTTTTTTATCAAATGTTTTCACATTATAAAATGAAGTAACTGATTTTTCCCTTCAGAGACTGAGTAATTTGTTGTAGCTGTGTTGAAGTCAGTGGAGCTCAGCCTGAAAATCCATTTCACTCTTGATGAACAAGTTTTATCAACAGATCCCCCCCTTTTGTGATAAAATGCCCAGTATAATATTTTATACTAATTGATTTCATATTCAGCTCAACCATTTTTCAAACACTGCTTGCTTAAAAATTATTGATCTCATTTTAATAACCAGGAGGCCTTCAAAGTGTAACCATCTCCAGGCATAGCCTGATTTATCATGCTTTGAAGCAGCCACAGAATCACTGGGACTAGCATTGCTTCCTCTGTGTCTGAGTGTGCCAAGTCACACGGCACAACCCTTGTCTGTGGAATTTAAGGAAGAATGAAAAATTCATTATAAGAGTAAATAAAATCCTCATCTTTTACAATGTTCTTTCTCTCTCTTTCAATAAAAGCAATCAGAATTTGACTTCTACTTCCCTGTGCTGGGCAGGTGTTAAACATATTCTTAAATTACATCTGGGTCTGTCAAAGATTTCCTAAAGGTAAAAATTCATTAATGTTTATGATTTAAAAAATCATTGAAAATTATTTATGAAAGCAGACCTAAAGCACACAGACTTCTCTCCTAGAATTATCATGACTCTCCCAGAGTTATCTTACGGATAGTGCTAAGACAGGCTGAAGCACTGGACTTAGCAGGCATTTAGGAAAGGGTGAGCATGGAGCAGGCAAATGGTCTCACTGTAACTGTGAGGCAGTCTGGCTGTGCTCATGCAGTGCTACTCAAAGTTATGTAGTCTCAAGACCACATGACTTCTTGGACTACTTGGTCTATATGATGCAGAGGTAGCCCCAGGGTAGCCATGATGTCCCTTCTCTTTGAAGTGACTGAATTTATCACACTTGGGACCAAAAAAGTAAAAAACTAATTCTCTACTGACTGACTGACATCTGATGCAGTATAATTATTACTCAATAACAAAACTGAATTAGTTTAATGCTATTTTAGGCATTCAATCAGGTTAGAAACATCTTAGGATATCCCATAAACTTGAGAACAGTTCATTACCAATCTGAGGTAGGAACATTCCTGTCCATGCTTCTCTCCTATGTAACATAATCTTCTCCTGCATGTTTAGTTGAGGCACTGCTGGGGGCAGAATATTCCACTTCCTGGCAAAGTACCCTGGTGCAGTTAAACAAAAGTATTACAAATAACTGCAAATCCTTCAGGCAAATATCAATCACTTCAGCAGGTGGTGAAGAGAAACAGAAAAATATTTCTATGGCTGCAGGGCAGACATTCTTCCTTTCCAAAGCAAGACCCATCTTCTCCTGCCTCTCCCAGCAAAGGTAAGACTGTGTCACATCCTCTTAAAGCATGAAAGGCTGATAAAGCTTTTCCCTTTTCTTTGCCTAATACTGCAGTAAATAACATTTAGTTGTATCCCAGAATCAAAAGCAATCCAAAACTCGTTTAAATCTAACTTGTTCATATTCTCCACTGATACCTGCCCACAAATCTGCAAAGCAAATAGTAACACAGCTCTTAAGATTCATGGTTCCCAAGGGTTTGAATCTGGAGGAGAATAGCAGGTATTTGGTGGCAAATATTTAAGGACTTATTTACAGGAGAACTGAAAAAATAATATATATCACTCTTGCAGTGAAATATTGATGACAAAATATTCAGCTTAAATCAATGTGAAATAGGTTTGTGCTGCATTCCACTACTGTTTATCCCATTACCATGCTCAGCAAAGCAGGGTGTGTATACAGGGTTTTGTTTGTACATGACTTAAAATGCCTCTGCTGTCAGTAAATAACAAAAGACAAGTTGATGAGAGAGTTCCTCTCTTGCTCTATTTTCACTTATTTTTGTGAAGATCAACCCTGTTAGTGCCAACCTTTTCCAAATCAAATAGCTATGACTGAACTTCAAAGGATAAAAGTGTGAAGCAAGTGAAAATAAGCCCCTAGTTCAAGGCATGTGGGGAGTATAAAAAAATCACATATGGCATGGGCTATTGGGGGATGTGATTTAACAATTTAACATTTAACAATATTTTAAAAACCTACTTTCACATGAAGGAGAAAGAATACACTTCTCACATGTCAAATAACAAATACAAAAGCAACCATTATGAATCATCCTAAAAATTATTTTAACACCAGGCTGATATCACTCACTGAATGACAGTTCTTAGAAATGTGGATACACAAAAATAAAGCAGACAGATTAGTTCAAGATTTTTCCAGACTGAGTTGCACATTGTTCCTGCTCTTCAATCAGGGGAACCTAAAAAGGCAAGTTTAATGCCTGTGAGTAGCTGTGGCATCTTAAACAGTAAGAGACAAACAGAAATTGAAGCCATTTCACCTGGGCAAATTCAACTATTTTTTATCAAAATATTTTTGACTAAGAGAAGTTCTTCAGAAATACAACCACGAGTTCTGATTTCAAAACCGTGGTTTTGAAACAGAGCACCATTTTGCTGTTGGTATCTACAATCAAGACTGCTACCACCAACACATTCTATAGAAAGATTTCAAGCTACTGGAAAAAAATATTTTCTCTGTTGTCACAATGTGCCTCAGTGCCCATGATTTTTTTATGTAAGATTGGTCTCTTGTGAGGAAGATTTCTTATCAGTCAATTACTCCATGACTGTTTATGTCATTTCATAGAACCACAGAATAGTTTGAGTTGGAAGAGACCTTTTAGAGCTCCTCTAGTCCAACTCCCTGTGGTGAGCAGGGGCACCTTCCACTAGACTGGGTTGCTCAAAGCTCTATCCAGCTTGGCCTTGAGTTCTTCCAGGGACAGGGCATCCAAAACTTCTCTGGGCAATGTGTCCATGTACCTCACAATAAAGAATTTATTCCTAATATCTAATCTAAACTTGCCCTCTTTCAGTTTAAAGTCATCCCCCCTTGTCTTACCCCTATGTGCCCTTATAATCTGTTTTAGGGGAATGCTTAAGATGCTGAGTTAATATTTCAACAATCAGGAACAACTATATTTAGTTATACCACCTTTCTTCAGTTTCCAATACATGTGCTAAAACGCTCTTTTTTTCTGACTTCTGAGTCATGTTCTGTTTATTTCAGAGAACACAAACTTACCTGATGAAACAGAGTACTTCTCTTCAGATGACTTTGCACTGCTTGTAAAAATACTTTGGTCTAGCACTGAATTTCTTTCAGAGGTTGTGAGGCACTGGACTTCCAAGAGTTTCAGAAAAGAAAGGACGATTTTGAAATTAAAGCAGAGAAATATTGCCTAGAATAAGTGGATTTACCATCTCTAACATGCAGTGTTTGCATGACACTGTGCCAGTTGCTCCAACTGAAATATCCCAGGCAGCCACTCTACTTGGATTACTTTTTTGGGGCACTCAAATTCTGTGCTATTGATTCAAAAATGGCAAAATACAGCAAAAACTGTGGACCAACATAGATCTGTAACATTGTACATTTGGCTAGTTTGCTCAGAACTGACTGTTCTGTTTTCCCTCTGAAGCATTCCTAGGGTGGGATACCGTTGGTTGCATAGATACCACCATCTCAAAAACACTGAGAAAAGAAGCCAAGATTTTCAAAATTAGTTTAGACTTTTGACAGTTTTTATCTGAATGTCTCTTAAGGTGGCAAAATTATCACTCCCTCCAGCTTTTTTCTGTCTGCATCCTGAGCTGGCTTTAAGATTTTACTTCTCTGCAGATTTACCTCTGAGTTTTTCTCAGGCTTAGATACCTACTGTAGGTATCTAAGGTACTGTACCTACCCACCTACTGTAGCTCATTTGCACAGACCTGTTTAAATACAGTATCTCCTGAAAATGTGTGGTAAGAGAGGAAAAATGCTTTCCACAAGAGAAACTCAAAGCAGTGTTGATTTTAACAGTGTGCAACACACCATAAAAGAAAGAACAACACTTTAAAACACAACAATCTAGAACAAGTATTACCAGAGCTTTATTCATAGCAGGACAAACAGCTTCAGATTAATAAAGCAGAATAACCAAAGTGTCTGCAATAAATACTTTCCCAAATGGAGCGCTCAATGTGAT
This sequence comes from Trochalopteron elliotii, assembly GCA_024734555.1. Lineage (NCBI taxonomy): Eukaryota > Metazoa > Chordata > Aves > Passeriformes > Leiothrichidae > Trochalopteron > Trochalopteron elliotii. The sequence continues at coordinate 365,517 of JANPWX010000163.1, read as the reverse complement.
GTGCCTTACAGAGATTAAGTACTGTGTTGGGAAAATTCCTGCACTGCTTTATAATTCATGCCAGAGAGCTGCTGATCAGAGACTGGCAATGCCCAGCAAACACACAGCTCCCTGCTGTGTGCAGGCAGTGCCCTTTTAGGCAGTGCTGTGATAATTCACACTTCTGGCCCAGGCTGGAGGTAAGGAGAAACTTTTCAAACCCATCCCTCAGCCAGCAAAGGTTATAGGACTGTGTAAAAGTCATGCAATCCTTCCCCTATCTGTCATAGTCGAGACAGCCACTGCACTCAGAGGGCTTCATTTAAAAGGGCTCCAAGTATCAGCACCATGTTATGTAGAAGCCCTTTATACCTTTTCCATGTAGCAATCTTATGGGCAGCTCCACACAGCTCTGGCTCTTTCTCTCTTCCTTCTGCAGTCCCAGCTCACTGCTTCCTGTCCCTGGCACAGCCACCTAACCATCTCTGTCCCTTGCACAGTGGCTCACCTTATCTATCCCTTGCACAACCTCCTGTCCCTGCCTCCTCACAGCCCGGCCAGCAGACTCCAACTGACTCTCTACCAACTAACTCACTCTTTTATCACACCCAGCTGTGAGGGCAAGGCTGTTCCCACTCTTTGGTAATTAACACAGATGCACTATATCAGAGGCAGGATTGCCTTTAGCACTGTCTCTATCTGTCTTACCACACCTATCACTCAATGGACCCTCCTATTGCTCCTGGTGATATGCAACCTCTAGGATGTTTCCTTCTGCTCATAGGAAGGGTCATTAAAGAAAGGTGGACTGTGGAGGGTTAGGGAGGAATATGGTGACATCTCCAATTCTAAGCATGCAGACAGCTGGGAAGGCCCCTTTTGCTGCTATAGTCAAGAAAATAATCTTGTTCTGTGAAGTATGGGCAAAAATTAAACTGTTGATAGCTTCCTTTTTAAAGGTTGAATATTAAAAAATTTCCCAGTGTTCCCCTATCTGTTATAAAGAAAGATATACCGACATGCCTGAAATTAGCTCCTGAGTCCCAGGTGTAAGTGCATACCAAAGCTCTGTAGATTGTAAGTAACCCATTACATCTAGTGCTTAAAGATCTATAAAGTATTTAAAGTCAAACCTGAGCAAGACCAGTTATGCTCTTGTTTCTGAGCTGCTGGCGGATGCACACTGTATTAAATCCACTATTCCCTGCTTTAAAACCAGCCAGCCTCCCCAACATAAAAGAATTAACAAACCACTACAGACAGCTCTAGACACATTGCCTTCTGTTAGCTCTTCCCAATGTGGAAAATATGATAATAGTATTACTTCAACTTAGAAGGCTGTTACAAAGTTAAATTTATGAATGTTTTGAAGGAGTTATGAGGCTACCACAGGGAAGTGATCATGGAAATTAATTAACCTGCCTTCAAGGCAGGGTTTGAAGAATGTACAGAGAATGTGACATGAAAGATTCCACTTTACATGATGAAAATGAAGAGAAACATTGCAGAACTACATTAATTAAAGACATCCTTATATTGAATGAGGCAGGAGTTTTGTGGAAAAAAAAAATCACTATGCAAAGGTAATTTAAAAATTGATTCATATCACCAACAACATACAATACTGTAGGGGAGTGCTTTGTCTTCAGAGCTTTTGTTTTCTGTATAGTTTCCTTACGTTTTATTGAAAATATCTTTTTTTTTTTTCCACTGCATGACTGCCAGTCTGAATGCTGTGAACCAACTATCAGAGGAAATTACAGTTGCAGCAGAACACTTCTTTCTCCATGTGACATGCTGTGCTTATGGGCTTCGTGACCACTTGTGAGCCAGCATTGGGGGGCTCATGTTCCTTGGGGCAGATTCTCCAGTGCATCTATCCATTCCTCCCCTCTCAGCCACTGGCTACTGCCTGAATACCCTCCCTGCAGATACCCTCATACCCCTTTCTCCAGTTTCTGGACATAACCCTCCATCTTTTCACGCCCCACATCCATTCTCTGCTGTCCTATTTCTCAGTCCTGGAAATTCATCCTCTCTGTTTCCTTTTCCTCATCACTAAACCCATGCATCTTGCACTGAGACCAGCTGTTCTTTCCCATGTGTTCATCAGACACCAATAGGCTAAAGATGAATTAAAATTACAGGAGATTCTTCCTTCTTTTGGTTTTGTTGCCCAAGGAGCCCCGGGAAATTCAGAGGAACAGCTACAGTAAGACAGGTGGGGTTTTTCTTCTGTAATGTGACCAAAACTGTGCAATTTAATCTTTAGACAGGTAGAATAATAAATGGAGCTCCTTGATGTAGGGTTAGTGGGAGAAACAGCTGAAATTAAAACCTATTTGACACTTTTTAAATTTGGCAGTTATAAACAATGAAAATTAAGTATTTTGTTGATAAAGCAACATTAGGAATAATTATTGCTATATGCACCAGAAACCCTAAAGCTGTGTAGCTAAACTTTTATTGAGGTGTGTGAACCCAAAAACGAGAATACCACTTGAATGTGTAGATGCAAAAGCTGTTGCCCAGCACCCCAACAGAATAATTACCTCTTAGGAAATAGTGATTTACTAGGAGACACATCAGGAATACCAAAGTAAATGCTGTCCTTCTCTTTCCTCTCATATTGACTATGGTCCGTACTTTCAGAATATAAAGGTAATATTATTGCTCGGCAAAATGAAGAAAACTAAAGGAGTAAGAATGAAAAGTGGAAGGATTAAATATATCTTACATTTAAATTTTGGTAAATTGGCAGTGAAGACAGGTCAATAAGGTGTTTGGCATTTAACACCAGCTCTGGCAACGTTTTGAGCAGGACCTGCCCAAAGCCACAAGCCCTGTGGCCGTGTGTGCTGCCTTAGCACTGCTGTGTCCCAACATGGTCCGAAAACAGCAAAACCAGTAATGGAGGAGGAAAGAAGTACATAAGGTGTATGTTAAAATTTTGGGGAGGGGAGTTCAACCACTACTATGTGAGTGATGAGGAGAAACAAAGATTTCGTTAATTTCTCCCCTCTAAAACCGAGTACAAAGTGGTCCTGCCGCTGCAGAGCCAGCCCGGCCCGAAGGGACCCCGCGGGGGGAACCGCGACCGCAGCTGGATGGGAAGGACACGGCTGCGCCTTTCCCCGGTGCCATCCACTCATCCGAGGCCGCACGTGGCTGCAAACAGCGGACGCAAACACCTGGATGGAAAAATCTGGGAAAACGGCCGGATCCGCCCGGAAAGCCGGAGAGCGCACGTTGCTCGGCTCTCGGCAATAACCCGACTGAAGGCGCCGGGGCACCAAAGCGCCGCTCGGCCGTCCCGGCCCGAGCGCAGCCCCTCAGGCGGAGCGCTGAGGGCGGGGGTCGGGGCGCTGAGCTACTTCCTATGACATGGTT
>JANPWX010000163.1:270868-361785 GCA_024734555.1 Trochalopteron elliotii | reverse complement strand
CGAGGGGACGCGGAGCGGGTCCCGCCCGCGGCTCCTGGCGAACCCCGTCCTTGCCCATTGTGGTGCGGGAGGTGTTTGCCATGAGGTGGCTTTTGTGCCGCCGCGATTTCCCCGGCCGCCGGCGGTGCTGCCGGGGTGGGCGGGCGGCAGCGCGGCTGTGCCCCGAAGTGCAGAGCGGGGAGGCGGCGATTTGTAAACCTCCTTCTCTCGGCGGTGCCTGGGCCTGCCTGTGCCGGTGCTGCCCAGCCCGGGCAGCAAACTGGTTGAGCGGGTATCGGGCGTGAACACCGCACGCAGAGCCCTTATATAGGCACAGCTCCTGGTTAAGATCCCTCCTCGCTGCTCAGCGAACATAACTTTTAATTTCCGAGCGTGAAAAGGGTGTGTGAGATGTGGTGGAGGCTGCTGTGCCTTATGTGCGGAGCAGCACCTGGCATGGGATCAATTCCCCCGGCACCATGAGATGCTGGGGCCAAGGCTGGTGGTCGTGACCTTGGCTCTTGGCTTCACATGTAGGTGTTAGGGTGGGTCTGGCTGCTGCTTCTTCACATGACCTCCCCTGGGCTCGATTATAAGATGAGTGGTGATTAAGCTGTTATGCAGGTGCTCATTACACTTTTACCTTAATTATCTGGTATGGAGCCTTTGCTTCAAGGATGGTAAACTATGTAAACCTGGTGCGTAAGAGGGAATTAATTTCCCCGTTTGTCTTAAGCCACTGTAGTGACTAAAAGTACCTTTACAATTGTTTTGGGAGATAAAGAAGGGTTACTCTCCCAAATTTATGGAGTGGGAATCTGAGACTGACTTCTTTGAGATAACGCAGTGTGAGGAGCCAAGGAAAGAGCTGAGAACACCTCTGTTAGCTGTTCCTCAGCCTTCTCCACATGCTCAGCGGTTGCAGCTTTTGCTGTAAGGCTGTTGCTCTTGAGCAGTCAGGCACTTCTAGGGCTTGGGTCTCCATTTTTTAGAATTTCACATGGAAGATGGGAGGAAATTAGTGTTCAGAATTCATATTTGTGAGGATTTTTTTCACCTCTTTTCTGAAGCATAAGGAATTCTTCCCAATATTCACTTGCACTCTTCCCAGACATTTTTCTTTCTGTATTTTTAGTTTATACATTCTAACCTCAGACTCAAATGTTGCAGAAAACCTTCACTCCTTATATTGACCAGTACATAATCTATTTTTCACCTATGAGACTGAGAATCCATAGAAAAGGTAGCATGTACTGTAATTAAAGATAGTATCAAATGGGTCATGTGTTGTAGGCACAGACAGATGTAATTACTTGTGGTCAAGCATTGGCATTTGAACACTAATGCCCAAGGAAGGCAGTATAGAGTGGTCTTGGCCAAATTCGTTATTTGAATTGTCTGCTAGAAGATAACACATGATGTGGTGTAAAATATTGTGTATGTGTAGTGTGTATTACAGACAGCAGTATGGATGGGATTTGGATCTCCTGCAGCAGAGAATTAGGCTCTTTTTTGTGGGAATTGCTTATTTTGTAACAAGCACAATAGCTACTGAAGTGAATCATTAATGTGGATGTGGAAATTATGCTCTCTTAGTTCCTGTTTGTATGTCTTGGTCCTGGAGTCCTCATCTTGGTCAGAGGGATAGGAAGAATCTTATCTCTCTGTTCCAGAGTAAAATGCTCCTTCCCAGCACCAAAAAGGTGCTGCCCCAACAACAGGCAGTGACTGTAGCCACCATTCCCCTTCCCAAACTTTGTAGTTCTCTGGCAGCATCTGAGTTTCGATCTGTAGGATCCTCCAGTGCTGGGGGAATTGCTGGGATGGCTGTGCAAGTGAGACACTTCAGATTGTCTGGCCAGACCAAGCTGTAACAAACAAGCCTGCAGTAAGGGAATTTTTTTTACATCTCTTGACTACTAGGGAAGAGAATATTGTTAAATTGTTTATAATTCTGCAAACAAGGAGCAAAATTCTGTGGCACAAGAAAATAATATTCGCAGAGCTCAATTATATCCCTTTGCCAAAAATCAAAGGCATGAGGCAAACAAATAGCCTGAGAAGACACCATAGGAATCTTTTTGTCAGGAGGAGTGTTAGGTGACCAAAATGTAGGCACTATTGCTGCTGCTGTCTGTAGTAAAGGTAATGACTAAGGAGCACTTGAAGGACAAGTGGCTCAGTAATGAATCTCTCATCTTCCTTTTTACTGCCCGGTGAGATTTGCTTAATGTATGTGCTGGGAGGTTGAAATACTGGACACTTTGATTTTCAGAGTAAAATGTTGGGGTTTTTTCCTTATAGAAAACACGACCATGCCTAAAAGAATTTAAGAGAAAAAACGATGTATTGTGCCATCTTAGACTGTAATCACAAAACAAGTTTGTGTGAAAGGAATTAATGTGTGGATTCCTTTAAAAATACTGTGTGGGTTTTTCTTCTTGATCTCCTTTCTTTTCCAAATGATTTCTTATAGGCCAAAATGATTTAAACAATGTATACTTACCCTCTTCTTTTTGTACTGTACTGTTTTCTCTCATATATGGACATTCGAGGTTGCTTATCCCCAGGGTTAATTCATGTGCTGCTTTTCATGTGATGTTACTGTTTGCAAGTATTGGCTTTAGTTCAGGGCAGTTTAATACACTACATCCTCTCAAGGTTACTGTTTTGGTATTTAAAGTACTGTAACATTGGCTTTTTGTCCTTAAAAAAGAAAAAGTTAAACCACTTTCCAATATAGTTCATTAAACTGCAGTGAAGAAAAATGTCTTGCCTTTGAATTCCAGGACTGTAAGTAAAAGGAAGGTGAAATGCACAGGTTAGGAAAGTGAAGCATCTCAAAACTTTTTATAGGACAGCGTTGTGTAGTGTCCCCTACCCCCATTTCCTTTGGTGGCTGGTGTATCCAAAGCAGTGGAAAGACATCAGGGATGCTTTTTTTTAATATTAGGTAATTATTTCTAGGTGTGCTAATTGAAGAAGCTTGTACATATTTAATGTAAATGAAACTATATATCCTGTGTGACGATACTGCATGAAGATTTATGTGGTAAGGCTTTTTTAAATCTCATGAATAAATAAAATGCAATTATAACACTCTTGGTTATCAGTCATTGTGGACCAAAACTGACAGGGGAAATTCTTTAAAAATCTTACGTCTGTCATTCACTTACAAATGCTTTCTAAGGCTACAGAATAGAGCAAGGCTTTAATTTCTGTTCAATTTTGGACTATTCAGGTGACTGGAAAAAAAAAATCTTTTTTCCTTCTTGTGTATTTCACCTTTGCAAGAAGGTCCCCCTGTCAGGATTATTGAGTAGCTCGTTTGGCTCTTTTTTTGTTATCTTGACCACTCCTCATGAAATCAGGTTTTTGCATCAGTTTTCTGATAGGGCATTGCAGCTGCCAGCCCTTTGTTTGTGACTGGCTCAAGCTGTTGAGCAGATCCTAGAAACAGTAATCTTCAGTTTGGATTCTACATCAATTTATATAATGCTTTTTTGTTTTAAAGATACTGTTTTATGGAATTTTTATAAATAACGACTGTACGGGTTGAAGAGAGATGAAGCTGATCAGGAAGCTAATACAAATTTTGGGAATGCTAACTGCATTTAGTTACACAAGTAACTAAATTGCACACTCAGATTTAACTTTCTTGTGGACATGTACTGGTTGAAAGGGAAAATCTGGATAATGTGCTTAAATAGTGGAAAGGAGTACTAATGCTCAGCCAAGGTTATTGGAGTAATCAAAAGCAAAGTTCAGTACTGTAACAGGGTTTATTTTAATCTGCCTGTCTTAGGTCATTTTACATAATTTCTGAGTTATTTTGCTGTAATTGACTTGTGTTTGGTACTTTCATCACAACTTGATATATTACTGGTGTATTTTCTGTGCCTGGAATTAGTACGTGTAGAACATGGTATATATCAGTTTTCCCAATACACTTGTGTTCAAGCAGCTTACCCAGTGAAAAATGTGACTTGCAATCTTGGGTAGTCACATTACCCTGGCTTTAGATAGGATATTTAGAAATACCTTTCACTGTATCTTATCTCCACAATGATTAATGATGATGATGTGTCTCTGTGTAAAGATAAGAGATAAGTGGGTTTTACAAAGTGGAAATCTATCTAACCATTGAAATGGGGAAAAAAAAGCTCCTCAAGATTATGATGTTGTTTAAAAGACTGTAATGCATGTGACAGACTTTGCCATTCAAATAATACACTATTGTTTTTCTTCATTTTTGTCATGAAGCTGTCAAGGTCCTAAAACCCTAGCACTTTCTGTGGGCCTGAATGTTGTAAGAATCTTAGTAAAGTACTTCTTGTTGTAGTTAAATAGTAATCCAGAGATTTCATGTGGAATTATTTCTGGCTTTGAGTTGTCCACTGTGTATGTACATACATAATGCATGTTCATTTCAGGCTTTTTGCAGTTGTAATGAACTAATAATATATTCAAATGCTTGTTGGTCACATTCTTAGTTTTCTTAATTTTCTTCTTGTAACTCTTAAATGCATTATCCACAGTAGTTACACTTTCCCATAACTATTTAATATCTATGCCCTCTGTGATCTGAAGTTTTGTGAAGTATCGTGCTTCTTTTCATTTAATGTATTATTTGTGTGCATGTCAGCTTTGTTTGCCAAATGCCAGATCAAACTGTTTTGCCCTAAATTCTGGGATGTCATTTTTGCTTTTGCACTTGAGTATCTGAAGATTTTTGCTACTTCTTTCATGTGTTTGTGTCTGCTTTCCTTTGATCGAGGGGGAGCTGATTATTCTTGTAGTATTGAGGTGCTGCAGACAAATGTCTACTTTGCTGAGATTGATAAAGCATTTCTGTGATCTTTACATAAACTTCAGTTACACAGCAGGTGTTGGTTTTTTTGGCCGCTTTTCAGTGAGAAGGTCCAAAGCATGAATACAAGGTCCAAAGTGATGAATAGAAGAGGTATTCCTGATGTTGTGCAGGGTTTGCACGGTTGTGTTGTGGTAGCTCTTTGCTTAGGCATGAGTTTGCTTTAAACTGCTTTTCTCTGTGTGCCAAAGTTTGTTTTTTCACTGTTTTCATGTTACTTTTCTTGGCATAAAGATGCCAGTAGCAAACTTCTCGTATAACTTCTGTTAAATTCATTCCTTTGCAATGTGCAAAATGCAACTTTTTGTGTTCCAGTGTTACACATATGTGCTTTTTGATTAGACGAGTTGGAAAAACAATGTTGAACTCAATTTCTTCTAATTATTTAACAGAAGAGATTGTTTCCTGTGCATCACATAATATTTAACTTTTTGAGCTCTGTTTTTCCTTACAAGAGTAAATACACATTTGATGCAGTGCTGGACATTCAAATCCTTTTTTCTGGTTTGTGAAAAATCTGGAAACTCTCATTTTTCTGTATTTTGAGTACAGAAATAAAAGAAATTAAAAGAAATTGTCCAAGCTTTTGAAGTCAACAGTAGTAGTAATTCAGTAGTAATTACATGTGTTGTTTTGTATTCCTGTGTGCTTGCATTTGCCTTCCAAGAGGACCAGTCCATGGAATATGTATTAACTTGGTGTGATGTGATGAGCGTTTTAGTCTGGGGTGTCTTCTGCATTGTTACTTTGTGCCAGAGCCTGTTGCCTTGTTGGCTTTGTGCATGGTAATAGATCTGCTTGCAGAAAAAAGGAAAAAGGAATTTTATGCCTTATAACTTTACCACCATCACAGGTGTGTTGTGCATTCAACCAGTTTAGAAGAAATTACTTGAAGCTTCATAAATTTCATTTTCTTTGTTGAATAATTTCTCTTAGATACTTCTTTTTCCTAGTAGTGATTTCAATAAGTAGAATGAATGAGAATTTATCACTTCTACCTGAGATTTTGATAGGATAGGCATGCGTGTGTTAGATAAAAATACATGATACCATCAATTTGTGGATGCCACTGTAAAAGCATCTCAAAAAAATCTTCAAGAGCATAGTAGTAATACTACTAGAGTGAGTACAGTTTTGTCTCTTTTGGTGCCAGGTGCTGGAGGATGGATTGTGGTTTTGTTTCACTTAGGAAGATCTGCAAGTATGCCTTGCCCAGTTCCATCCATATGAATTACCAAATTACTTGTCTCGTGCCAAGCAGAAGCCATCAAGGATCTGGTTTATTTCAGAAATATGCTCATTCAAATATTTATAGTTTGAAATTAATTTTGCTCGTGGGTGTGGAATACTGAAATTCTTCATGTGGTTGGGATCAAAAGAGAAAGAGATACAAGCTTTCCCAAGGTGCTGTGGCATGCCTGGCTTTGTAACCACAGCAGGAGTGCTGAAGGGGTCCAGGCAGAGCTCTGCTGCCTTCTCACTTAAACAACGGATCAAGTGTGAGCTGAAAGAATATTCCAGTTTGAATAAACTAGCCCTGATTGTTGAGTTGGAATAAACTTTCAATATCCAATTATATTGGGAGTAAAATAAACTTAATTTTGAAAAAACTCCAGTCATGTGTAACAAAAATAATTTTTTTTGCTCCTAAGTTTGCTGCATGACAAATCACCCAAGAAAGGCTTTTCCTTTTGTCTCAGAAGGGAAAACACAACAATATTGCAGTGTTTATCCACACATCATTACTGTGATTTTTACGTATTTTTAAGTTAAGGGATTTTGTTTTCCTTCCCTTAGGAGGGTGGTATCAACACATGGGAAGTGCTTTCCTTTTCCTTTGGCTGGTGACTTGCTGCATCTTGCCAGTTTTCATTCCCCTGTTTGTGTCAAATGTGGCATCTGTGTGTGAGTGTGCAGACCCCCTCTGTGTCAGGGGAAAGACACCTTGGGGAGAGGACTGGAATGTGCTGGTGGGCCTCTTAAAATGTTGATAAACAGTGAGCAAATTATGGCTTCAGATAAATGATGGATGAGCTAGTTCTCCTTTCCCTCTCCTGAAGGGAAGGGAGAGAGTAGGGCTTTACTTTCATGCTAGTTTCTTGACTTTTGATATCATGCATCAGCCCCAGGGCATATTTTTCCCACATGCTTAATGGTCTATTAATAGATGTAAGTGTTTCCATTGTGTTTCCTGGGTTTAGTGGCGCTAAGTGCTGTGGTTACAAGTAAACGTGGCACTTTTCAGTAGTCAGAGGAAGTGGTTTTAATGGTGCAGTGAAACAAGAGGGTGACCTTCCACTGGCATAAATGAGTTTTTGATGAGGTTCTGGATGTGGATGCTGTGTTGCAGGGTTGTGGGCCAGGATGTGTTTCGTGGCTTGTTGATGCCAGGTTATGGCACTGAATGAAAATGTTTGAGCTCTGCATAGGGAGGAAATTTTTGTTTAGAGACAGTATTATGGTGAAAGGTTGCTTTTTAATGGCATATTAACAGAACTGAAAGAAAACTTGAAACAGAAATAACTGCACAGATTGAGGCATTTACAGATAATGGAAATAGCTTGGTTTTCATAATAATTTTTATATTTTACGAGCAGTTTTGCATCTCTTTCGTGCCTTGTAGTAGGTTTTCCCCATTTTGGATTGGTGTTTTTTTTTTGCCTTTGAGCTTTTTGTAATCTCTGTTCTTGTAACAGAGTCACTGCCTCTATCCAATCTTCCTTTAAGTCTCATACAGCCAAAGGATGTCATAAAAAGAGTAAGTAGCCTATCTTTGAATTTTAATATATTTAATCTGTGATGAAGTTGTCCAAATCATGTGTGAATGGAACTGAAAGTCGTGTTACACAGTACAAGCACATCCACTTTCAGATCCAATTTTTGTCATGACTGGTCTATTTGAAGTGCTGAAGATGAACTGAATACTAGAAGGGAAGTCTTCATGCAACCTCCTCCTTGTAGTGAGTGCTCCCTAAAGCATAGTGACAAGCTTACAGGCCATGTAGCAACTGAAAAGGTGTTTAAAATAGCACAGTGATGCTCCTGAAAGATCACTAAATTCTCTGTTGATGAAAACCCCTGCACTGCGTAGAGTATCTGGTACCTACTTGCTGATAATGGTGCATTTGTGCTATTGATGAAATGAGGTCCTACTCAGATAACTCTTAAGATTTTAGAAGTTGGCTTTTTATTTTTCTCTGTAATGTTTTTTTCTTCCTTCTCTATTGTCATCCACTCACTCCTGCCTACCAGGTCATAAGTGTGGCCACCTTAGTGGGAGAAAGTGTCTCTGTCATTGCTGTCCTCCCTGGTGCCTAGGGAAAGGCACTAAGGGTGATGTGTAAGATCACAGCAAGCATCCAGTGTGTTTCCTAGAACCCCTCAAATTATGGTTACAGGACTTAGAGATGTATCCAGAAGATACATCATGACTATAGCTCTGTATGTACATTCTCCCATGCTCTAGTCAGCTTCTTGCTCCAATTTCATATTTACACTCAACACACTAATTCTTGCTCTTGATGCCCCAGTAGAGCTCACTCCACTCGGTTCAGCCTAGGGAGTGGAGGGGGAGAAAAGTGTAATGGAGGAGACTGGGCCCATCAGATGGGCTCCAGCAGGAACTGACCTCTCCCCAGCCCACCTGCCTCCTGTAGTGGGACCCCAGAGGGCTGAAGTAGCTCTGAAATTATTCTTGTGGCAGCTGCGGGGGAGGCAAAGAGACCATGAATAGAAAAAGGTAAGAAGGGAAAAGAAAATGCATTCCATGCTATTTAACCTCTGCTTCAGGCATTACTGTTCAGAAATAGAGAATCACCATATCAAAGGGCTCTTTGAAAATCAAAGGTAACAAAAACAAATAGGGTGAGGAACGTTTTCCTAGTCTTCACAGCAGCTCTTGGTTAACCTGCTGCAGTGTGATATACTTCCATAAGTTACAGACTTGAAGTAGAGGGGCAAAAGTCCTCAAGATGGTTTGCTGATGGCTGTTTTGCACTGAAATGAATCCAGATACCTCCTGGTGATGCACCAGAATTGAGACATTCTGGTCAAAATTTCCATGGTACAAAGTAGTACTTTGAAGATGTAATATCCCTATTCTGACCTTCATCCCCAATGGCTGAGAACTGCTGGATCTGATTCTGAGGAGCCATGTTTCAAGTTGATTATATATTATACCATCCTTCATAATTTTGTACAACTGAAAAGCCCCAAGAAAGAAAATTCTTAAAGGAGTATGTAAAACTGCTCAGCAGCTAAAAGCTAGCTTTAATTCCAATGTTTTAGATTTGAAAGCATTCAGCCACCTCTGTCTGTTTCCAGCTGTGTAATCTAGTCCATTACTTTGTACCTTGCCAGAAGAAACCAAATTTGTTCTTCTTGGGTGTTATTTGGTAAAAAAATGTAGTTTCACCATTTTCTGACAGATACTAAGTGCTGTTATTGGGGAACAGTGAAATAATAAATATACATATTTATTTGTAGGTAGAGCTAGAGTTATATTCTTTGAGTATACAGCTTGGGGTCTTTGGGAATTTCCTTTGTATTAATTTACACAAACTGGTAAGAACTGATAGTGTCAGGTTTGTAGAGAAAATATTTTCATTGTGCATTATCTAGCACTGCTTTAAGAAGGTGGTACAGGATTTGGCTTCTGGTTCTGGATTTAATGAAGCATGTAACACTGAAGAAATCTGCCCCTGAGTCTTCAAATGTTTCATCAGGCTCAAGAATCTCTTCATTTTCTGCTGCTAGCCAACTGTCTCCTTTTGATTCAGAAATGTTTAATGCATCAATTAAAATGTACTAAAAGCAAAGACAAAAATATTTATTTATTGCCATTTAGATGGTCCTCTTGTCTATGTACAGAAGCAATAACAAAATGTTTGCTTGCTTGTTGGGGAGAACTTAATTTCAAACTCATTTGTATTCTCAGGAAGTTTGGATGCTTATCTACTGAAAAATAAAGTGGGATTTTTTTTTGTTTGTTTTGTTTTTTGTTTATAGCATTAATCCTCATTGAGGTAGAGAAGGTGGGTGTAGTTGGCTGTTTGTGATGATACACCTGTAATTTTCTTTGTCCCACTGCCTGTTGGCCCAGATGAATCCATTCTTCCTTCTACTGTCAGCTGAGGCTTAGAGAGCAGCCTTATTGTGTGTGCATAGACCTGAGCTTCCTTCTGCCTGACTTTCTTCTTACCTTCACAGGACAGGACGTGGTTTTTGCTGCCTCTCTGACTCCTCCTGTCCTCTTCCAAAAAATATACTGGTTTCTATTTCTTCAGCCAACTCAACCTACTCATCCCTCACCTCTTTTCCCTTGCTGTGGGTAGGCAGATTTTTCAAGCCCTGACTGTGTCTTTTGATTTGTATCTACAAGTGAAACAAAATTCTGGAAAAGTGTAGGATTCCCGTGACTTTCAGCCTGAGTGTTAGGTGCTATGGGGCTCCACATTCAGCAGAGCTGCTTTCTGTTGCCACTATCAAACAAAAGCCTTTCCCTGTACAGGTGTGTCCTGACCTTTGCTCTGCCCACAGTTAGTCTGTGTGTCTAATCAGCCCTGGCAAGGAGCTCCACAGTCAGCTGCCTTTGCTGAGAGAATCCTACAATGCATTTATCTTTCCAGTGAGGGAGGGTTTGAGGACAGATAACCTGTGCAACCAATTACATTCCAAACATGCAAGGTTCCTTGCCCATCAGTCTGAAGAAGGAGCAGCTTGGTTCATGATTTGTGGAAGTGGAGATGAGAAAAGAATAGGACAAGTGGATGCATAAGCACTGAGGTTCTTGAGGCAGCAGCTGGTTCCTGCTCTTACAGACACACGGGATGTTGTGGCCCAGCCTTTAATAGTGGGATACAGCACCTGTGATCTTTTACTCTGCTGTAGCTGTGCTGCAGGGTGGCAGCCACTGCTCAGGGTAGTCCTGGTCAACTCAGGTCAGGTTCTAGAGAAGCACTAGACAGGAGGGTGGGAATAAAAGTTCAGATGTCTTATTTACTTTGGAAAGTATTCTAGTGTGGTTCCTGGCTTTGCAGGGTGAATATTTACTATTATGTTTCAAGAACTGACTAGGTGAAGTTATGACACATCTCTTGGGGTTTAGAATGAAGTGTAGATGGATTTTGGTTTTTCTGTGCTTATATCTGAAACTACTTTCACCTAATGAAGCAACCCTGGTGAGTCATTTTATTAACTAGAGTGGTAATGGTGGAATTCCAGATTAGCAAAGGAAAACAAAATTGGTATTTAAAAAAAAAAAATAAAACTAAACCAAAACAAACTAACAAACAAACAAAAAAAAACCAACAAAAAAACAAGACAAAAATTCCTTTTTGACATATCTTTCATGTCAGTATGTTTTGGATGTATACTTCATGATTTTTAGAAGTTTCTAAACCAAGAGAACTGCTGATGTGTATCATCATTGTATGCGCTTTTCAGATACCTTGTAAATGCTGGAGATGGCAATCTTTTGAATGCACTCTTGCAATGATTGCTAAATACTAATCAATTTCTAAGTCTAGTAAGTGCATTTAAGTAGGGAGGCAAGGCTCTTTTTTTCATGTACTGCTGTTAATTTGTTCCTAGGTTTTTCACCTAGGTTTGCACTGTATAGTAAAGATAAATGGCACTACTGGTTAGCTTGCATGGAAAAATATGATTCAGTCCCCGCTTTCCTTGTTTGAGACCTACCTTTGTCAAGGACAAATGTCAGATGAAAGCTTGCTGGAAGAAGCTTTGTCAGCCATAACACTGAGCAAGGCTGGATTTTTTGTTCTTGATATGGTGGGATTTATGGCACCAGGCTGAGGGCACATCTGGAGCTAAACGAGCAGGCAGATGTGTTGTTGTGACTCTGTTTGTAGGGACTCTGCTAAATTCCTTTCTACTAAAGAAATGGCAGAAGCCTGAAACAGCAGTGTCAAATGTATTGTATCACTAAAGCAGTGACAGCTTTACTGTTTTTCTCTAAGATTTTTCTGGAGGATGCCAGAGTTAGGAGACAGTAAGAGATCCTGCTGCCACCTAGAGCATCAGCAATTACCAGATCTGTTCTGAGCACATACATGCTGTCTTTCAGTGTTTCAGGATTTAAGTTACTAAGAGAATTAGGGATATGCAGCAGTTATCTGGAAAAACACCTTTTCTCTTACTTTGCAGAGCTGTGATTCTCATTGGGAGCCATAACTGGAACCTACTGTCAGTGCCTTACATGCCCAAGGGCAGATTTTTTCAGCAAATTTGAGGGGAAGGGAATTTATGAGGCCGAGTACACAACTGCTTAGTTTCAGCCATAAGAGCTTTCAAAGTAATTATAAAAATGTTCTTGTTATTTAGCTTTGTTTTATTCAACTTGACAAAAAGTTCAGTGCAATATAAATAAGGGAGGGGAATAAGGTAATGTTTTGAGTGTTATGTAAAATATCATTAAGTTTTTTTGCCTTTGAAAATAAGATATCTTTTAAACTCCCATACAGATTGCTTGCTAAGTATAGAGAACTATCAGTCTTAGCACTTTGCTTGTAACATGAGGGTGTTTGCTTTTTAAAATGGCTGGCAGAACAAATTGCAGACTGGAGGAGTGAGGTTTTTTTGCATACAGCACAGATGTGTAGGAGATGAAAAGTTAAATTTTGGAACAGAAAACTATGGAGAAAGGTGGAGATTTCCCTTAGTATTTTCATACTTGTCTTTTAAAATGCAGTAAGGTGAAAGGTGTTGTAGTTTCATTTGACTGGCAGAATGAGAGTAGTAGTCAAATGCGTTTTGGGAGAGGAGGTTTTTAAACTGTGTCCTCATACATGTGTGTGGAGGCAGGGATAGTATGAACAGCCCACTTTATTTTAGGAAGAGTTGAAAGGAATAGGTATGAAACTACATTTTTTTGAGAAGGAACATAAAGCTGAAGGCAACTGAATGCTTAGATAGGGTGATGAGGGAAGAAAGTGTAACCTCAACAAAGGTCAATCTTGTACTTGATTTCAGGAAGGTGAGGAGGTGTGAGGTCTCTGCAGTTCAAAGCTGAGACACTGAGCATCCACATGTCTTGTGGATGGACCTTGTGTTGGTGTATGAGGAGCTGCAAGGCAGCATGGGGTTAACCTCAATTTATTGCAATGATGGAAACTTTCAGTTTAAAAAACCTGGATTTGAAATATATCATGAAAACATTAGTAATCTGATTTTAATGCCTTTGTTAACACTACAGTAGCTTAAGTCTCAAAGCATGACTGATGTGAACCATAACTGATGTAGCATGCCCAGGATTGACAGCTCTGATGTCACTAGTAAGAAAAGAATACAGATTTTCTTTCATTTATTCTACAGAAGCTTCTAGGTTCTTCTGAAAACAAACAAGGTCTCTACTTCAAGTATACTTGGGTAAGTTCTGGCAAGTTGTCCAGTGATTTTTCTGTGCAGCTGCCTGTTCTCTGAAGAACATTGTCAATGAAGGGAAGATGGTAGGAAACTCACACTGATGTCTTGTGTGGGAACAACAGAAAAGGGTATTATTTGGTGCTATTTAGCTGTAGTATGTCCCTTTGGTAGCTGATGCTACCAAGATGTGGCTGTGGTTATGTGTATGTTATCAATAATGAGCAATTGGTATTGTTTTCCTTGATCTTTCTTACGGTGCATTGGTTTATTTTCTCCAATATTGAGTATCTACTGTAAAAAATCTTTATTAGTTGAAGTCACTAACTCATAACATTTGTTCTGATGTTTCCCTTTCTACTTAGCTTACTTACTGAGGTTTGAGTTTTGCAAGGAAGAGGCAATTGCTAATCAGTGACTGTGACTTGATCTCCTGGAAGGGCACAGAGCTCTTCAGTCGTTTGAATTTAAAAAAAAAAGGTGTGGGAGAGGAAGAGGAGATGAGACATTGGAAAGTAGATGGGTATGTTTGGTGGTTTTTTTTTTTTTGAGATGCTGACTTAAAAGCAAGGATGAAGCTCATCATTTTAGTGTTGAAGTGCTGAAAAACTATGGAGAATATATAATAAGACACTTAAGCTAAAATTGAGCAAACCCATGCTTAATAAAGAATGACATTAATTAAACAATAAACAGGGTCCATATACATTCTTATTCTGTGAAGAAATGTCATTATTAGAGAGAAACTCATTGATTTTCATCGTAGTCCTGTTGTATATTTATAAATAAATATAAAAACGTAAGGGCTTTGCATGTTGATTTTTTTTCTTTCCTTTAGTCAAATCTCTGCTTTTATGACAGGGTCTTTTAAAAGGAGCATCCTGCTTCTGTTAGATGATCCTGGAAAAGAAAATCAATGGATGAGCTCTATCTACTAGATCATCTACTAGATGCATTGACTTAGTAATCTTTAATCTTGCATGTAAACAGAAAGAAAAATGGTGTTCAGTAAGACTATTTTTTTTCTTACAGTTTATTTTTCATCTTCTGGCAACAGATTTAACTTCTGCAGTTTTTGTGTGCATATATGTGTATGTGCACATAAGAGCTCTTCTCAAGTGTCCTGTATTTATTTGTACTTGGAATTCTTTTACCATACAGAGTCACAGGAAAGAAAATGGTGTGCATCCTTTTGGTTCACTGGGATTTATTGTCACAATGGGAAAAAGAATAATGGGATTGAGATTAAATAAAGGTCGTGAATTTTGTTGGCATTACTGCACTGCTGTTGTTTCCTTGTGACCTTTTGCAAGCGTCACTCTTGCTGTGCTTTCATTAAACTACAAAAACTCTGAACTCTGGGTTTGTTTCTTATCTCTGAGGTTAACAGGGCATGAGTGCTGTCTATTTCATGCTGCTCTGAGCATTCATCTTGAGCAAGTGCTGAACTTGCTCAAGATGTGTATATTGGATGTGTATATTGGAAAGCTGGTACTATTACTGTGTTAATTTGATGAAACTGCTAAACAGTACCCATTAATGAACATTTACACAGGTTTGTCACAGGTGAAGAAGATATTGTCAAGTGCAGATTTGTCAGTGCTGCATCAGGAACTGGGTTCGCTTCATGTATTTTAGGCATTCTGTTTAAGTGTTTCAGTTCTGATGAAATAAGTTTTGAGGTAGTTTTATCTCTTTAGCAGTCCAAGGAGATAATTGTGACATTAAATATCTAGTATTTCAGTTCCTTTGCTAAGATGCTTTAGCTGGTTTCTTCCGTTCTTCTCAGTCCTGCTGTTCTGTCCCTTCATTCCCTTGAGGTCTGTTCCTCTGACAGTGTAGAAGTGCTGCCTTCATTCAGGAACCCAAAGGCTGATGGTGCTGTGTAGAGTAATATGTAATGGAATTGAAAAATATGAGCTTTAGATAGTCTAATTGTTAGAAACCCCCATTTTATAGCTCTTTTAGAAGCCTTTGATCCTTAGCTGAAAACTCATCATTAAATGTCCCTTCTGTGAAGGGATCTATGTTCAGCTGCTTAATGTTTTTCATTTGTCATCAATAAAAATGTAGAATTTTGAGATTCCACCCCCTGAAAAAGAAAAGTTTAAGTAAAAACTTCCTCCTTTGCTATTATGTGTGCTGTGTCATTTTTCAGCTGTTAATAAACAGACAAATGAAGACAGTTGATATTTTGAAAATACCTGTAGAAAATGCTGCCATTCCCTGTATGTGCCCTAACGCCTCACTGACAGGGAGAGTGCACAAATTGCATTACTGTGCACAATTAGGTTCTCTGCAGGAATTCGTCTGACGTCTGTCTACCCTGGTTGTCTTGGGCTCCCTTTGAGCAGAGTGGAATAGGCACTTGTAAATTCCTCCCTCAGGAGGAGGTGACAGGTCTGAGAGGTTCCCCAGCTCACTGTAAAGTGAGTGAGAGGGAAGTTGAGAGCTGCTGTCTCTGAGGTGAGCATCTGTTTCCTTGGGCAGCTGAAGTTAGGCTGAATCTCACCCTTCCTGATATGCTGGAGGTGCTGTACCTGTCCTGATGTACTGCTCTGTAAATGAGGAGACAATTTGTGGGAGCCATCCACTTCATGATAATCTGACAGCTGTAGCAGTTGCTTTACTCTGCACTGCTCAGGCTTTGAGGATGCTCAAGAAGCACAGGCCCCTCTGTGCACTGTCGAAGCTGCTGCCTGCAAGCCCAGAGGCAGGAAGTTGGGTGCTGTTTACAAATCAGGTTTACCATTTTTGTTGCAAAGGTTAAGTGCCAGTCTGCTGTCACATTTTCCCCTCTGTAGCAGTGTGTTGCTACTGGTTGGCAATTCATGGAGCCAGGGCTCAGCCAGGGCCTTTCCAGAAACCTTTTGCTGACTCACAAAGGTATAGTCACTGGGACTTTTCCAGTGGCAGCAGTTTGTTCCACGTTGCTGTCTTCCTCAGGACACCTATGGCCTTCCCTGATGTGTGACTTGGAATGCCCCATCTAGGCAAGGGAAAGCTGCTTGTGGTCTGTGTGACTTGTATGATGGGCAGGATGTAGCCAGGGGCTGTTGGTTTGGTACCACTGAGTTGGTTGTTGGTAATCCTTCATAACACTTATCACTTCATCTAAATCTCCTCTTCATTTAAGAAGGCAGGCAAATTTCATAGGATGTTCTCTTTCAGTTATAGATGTGTTCATGTGTCATGAAGATATTTGTCATGCTCTTGCTTCTCTGGCCCTGAAAGCTTATTTTAATCATCAAAAGAATTACTGGTCCATATATACTCTATATCACTATAACCTCTGACCGTTGAGGTTACAACACTCAGGGTGTAACCTCAAAGGTTCCACTTCAGCAAAGTGGCAAAGCTACATATGTTGCCACTTCAGCAAACACTGTTTGTGGCATTTTAGCTTTTTGCAATATAGTCATTAAATAGAAATGTGGGATAGAGCTTATGAGAATTGCCAGTTCCTGTTTTAGAAAAGCCTGTGTAAGGTAAAACCATACATACATGGATTCCTGTCAAGTCTGTCATTCAGAAAAGCATTTGGGATGAGGTTTGAAAATTTTTTAAAAAAACCGCCCAAATCATCAAGCTTCAGATTTTTTATTTGAGTTTTGTTTTGATTATACAAATTGTTTATCCATGGAGGATATTTTTATTGCTAAATTGAGGGTAGTCATGAAGACTTAAGACCTAACATACTGTATTAGTTCTGTTTATTGGACCTTGATATTGGGTATATGTTTTGCGTATTATGTGCTTCCTGGTGAATGTAAGATCACTTTCCAGATACAACTAGAAGGTCACAGACTTAGCAGTCTGTGTAGCCCCTTGCTTTGGAGATGAAGCCATTGCCCCAAAACCATTTTTGAGGCTCCAAAACTCTGAGTAAGTGAAACCTCTTTTTCTGCATGATTTGCTAGATACAGGTAGTATTTAATCTTTGACCAGTTTTCCTGCCAGAGCTGCCTTATGTAATTTTTAATGCCTTATTACTCTAACTATAATCACTGGGGGACAGGAACTTCCTTTTACCTTATGCTTCTAATGCACAGTGCATCTCTGAGCCAAATATTAAAGACTTTGTGCATTTTTTTCCTACAATAGAATTTTTTTTCTCCCAAACAAAAAACAAAATCTGTCAAAATAGTACTTTGTTGGAATCCTTAAACCATGGTTAACCAGCAGAATAAAGAAGTATATTGACAATAAAGGAACAAGAGGGAAATGTATCCAAATGAGACCATGGAAGAGAGCATAATCTCAGGAAGGTAGAATTTTAAAATTACAAGACAAGTATTTTTGAGGAGCAAACTGGCAAAGACATAAAAAGAATAGTGAACATGTCATCCTTCCTACAGACCCTGGCAGACTTTGTGTTAGGTTGCTAAAGTGGTCCACTTGTGAACAGTCAAGAAACATAAAGCTGTATCACTGAAGCTGAGTTACTTTAGTGTTGTGTGTTGTGGAGCTTAGGGGTATTTCTTGTCCTAGTCTTTCTTAAAATGGAATATACCTTAATCTATTGCTTAAATTATATTTTATACCAGAGGGAAATAGCCTTAATATGAGGGTTTAAAAACTCTAGAGAACTGAAGAAAGAAAAATGAAAATTTTTAAGCATAAAACTGAGCAAGTGGAATATGATACACTGGGAAGAGCCTATGAGCTTTCTGTGAGGGAATATATTTTGGGCTTCTCACAAGAGGTCAGCAAATAGGCAAGGTGCAGTGATGCAGAAGGAGGAGTATGCTTGGCTTTTCGAAAAGATGTTTGTAGAAATCTTCATCAAAGACACTAAATATTTTGAAAGCTCTTTGCTGTCTGGTGATTTCAGGAGTGATGTGAAAAAAATGTGTGAATACTGTGATGGGGTTTTCTGTTAAGGTTTTAAGAATACTCGTGTAAAGAGTAGGCATTAAAAAACGTTTGAGTACCAAGTGACTGAGCAGTAAATGGCAGATGTATTTCAGTGTCCATTGGTACAGATAGATGTCAGGACTGATGCCTGTGGGAGACAATTTATAAACAATGAGATATTTTGAATTACCCAGTAACATTGGGAAAGTGGTCCTGGAGTCTCGGGTTGGGTTTTCTTTCACTGAGATTCAGATGGTGGTTTGAGAGAGTCTTTTTTGCCCTCTGAAGGCTCTGAGCCAGATGTGAGAATGAAATGGAGTCTTCAAGGTCTTGTTTTTTTCTTTTTTTTTCTGGGTTTCTTGTGTGTTTATTAATTCTTATCTTACAAATTTCTCTGTGCCCAGCCAAGATGTTCACAGCAGCTCGGACACAGGGCGACTCCCCCCCGTGATGGGAGGTCGCTACCTCTTACACAGATAATATGTGTCTGTTATTTACAGTTCTGTGCCAATGCCTATCACCTATACTAAAAGGGTCACCTCTACTCTGACCCAATCTCCTTGAACTACTTTGTGCCATCATCGCATCAGAAGATGGAGGACGAGGAAGAAGGAGAAGAATCTAGGGTACTGCCCTAAATCCTCCATCTTGTTCCCCATTCACCTCCATTCTAAGAACCCCAAAACTACAAAATTTTCCACCCAGTGATTAGCTACACTACTGTCTTGCACACATTTGTGACTTGTAATTCCTATCTGTGTCTCATGGACTGAAATCAAAGCCTGTGTCCTTCTGGGCTCTGTGTCAGGCACCCCCCCTGGACAGACCCTCCTGTCCAGGATTCAAACCTTCTTGCTGGGGTCTCAGACCTCTCTACTGAGGTCTGTGGCTTTCCAGGGTGCCCAAAGGAATGCCCTGGACTCCGACACTGGAGGAGGGCCCGTTTGTGGAGGTGACAGCCTTCCCTGCAGAAAGTTCCTGAGCTTGGGACGATGGGCTTGGCTGGGATCTCCTCAGATCCTGTGTCCTCACAGTTAGTGAAGCTGCCTGTAGCTGTGAAAAGTCTTTTGTTCTGAGTAGTATTAATGATCAGTCAGAAGCTGATTTTCTGTGGAGGTTTTCTATGCAATACATGTGAGTGAAACTTTTTTTTAAAACCAGTAATTAAGGGTTTGTGATAGAAGTGTTCCCTAAGTAAAATGTGTGATTTATTTTTAGAGAGAAACTGTATCGGTCATGTTAGAATTATTGATGTTAATTTTAAATGGTTTTAAAAACTTGATCTCTCTGCAGAATTTGGCATATGTGAAAAGATTGCCTGTTATAAATGCCTTTAGCCATTGTTTGCACTGTGACGGCTCAAATCTATTTGAAAGGTAACTTTCTGCTGTATATATGCAACAAGGAAAACTTTGTCAACCATGCCTCTTGAAAAATTTCCAGGTCTACTCTGTATTTTCTACTTTTTTTTTCTTGTACAGGTTAAGCATCCCGTTTCATAAATATGTAACCATAGTGTAGACTTGCAGAGATTTGCAGCTATCTGTTAAAGCTAGGAGTAATTTTGAGAATGAGAATTTAATTATATAGAGAGTATTGCATTTTTTTTCCTTATTCAGTATTTTCTGTTTTAATCAGATATAAATGTAATCCTCCATACCAAAATGAATTCTTTCTTATTGGTTTATTTTCAAAGGGACTTTTAAAATTGTCCTTTAAAATCCTAGGGTGGTTTTAATCAAGATTAAACAACTTTTTTTTCCCCCAGAAGCCAGACTTTTTTGTGTTTGTTTTTTGATGATGATGTTATTAATAATAGTTTGTCTCAAAACATCTGCAGTAATGCTGTTTCTAGAACATAGATTGTCTGGTGCTCCTGAGCAGAAAAGCATGTTGTTTGTCCTGTAGATAATCAGATGATCTTGTAACTGTGTAGTGGTATAGAGTCAAGTCAGAGTTCTTGGGTCCTGTTTTTGCTTTAGAAGGCTATTCTTACTGTGTTGACATTTTAAATAAGGCAAACGGTGTTTCTGATGGAGTTCAAATGTCATGGCTTTTACTGTAAATGGGCCAGTTCTTAATGAAGTTCCAAGATAAGTGGGGCTATTATTGAAGACTTAACACCATCCAACATTTCCGTGTTCCATTCTTGGTTTCCCATCCCCCTATCAGTTTTGTGCATATAAATTTGCATGCATGGCCTAATTATGCTTTTTCTCTGTTTCTCACCTTCAGGAATGCAACCACAGTATTGTATTTGCTTGTTTTTCATCCTTGTCAAAATGTCCACATCTTTATCTCTTCTCTGTGCTGTTATGTATGACCCAGAACTGGTCTCTGCAGAAGAAACCAATCCATGCATGTCATTTCCATGCTTGGCTCTGGTTTCAAGTTCAAATCAAGAGCATTGCTTGGCTGTGCTGCAAATCTACTTGCTCTCTTTAAATTTTGAACTGTGTTTGATGAAGCAGTATCTTACTGCAGTCTCATTCTTACATGTCTATTAGATGGATATCTTGTTTTTCCTTCAAACAGCCTTGCAGAGTATAGAAGTTAACTCCTAATTCTTACAGCAGTTAGACAGGGTTGGAACACTGTCTAAAATGCTGGCATCCCTGATTGCATTTTTGCTTGTTTTGGAATGCCTGTTCAGTCAAGACAAGGAGAAAGGGAGATCCATTCCCTGCTTTGCCATGTCCCAGGCAACACCACTCTCCTGGTGGTGTATCCCATTTATCTCCCTGTGCAGCCCTGAGACAGCTTTCTGCCTAGCCCTGCTTCCTTGAGCTTGGCTGTTATGCCTGTTTTGACTAACCTTAGCCTCAAGCTGTACAGTCTGCTCTAAGTTTGGCTCATTTCATGATGATGCAGACTATTTCTTGTGTTTTCTTTTTTGACCCAGAGAAGAATTACTGTTAACAACATGCAAAGTACAGTGATATCAAAGAACTGAAGTTTTGACCCTTGAAAAGGGGCACAGTGCCCTGAACCCCTCTGGGTCTCTGGGATGTGCACATTAAGGGAATTTTCACTGGATTGCTCTAAAAGATTGACTGGCTTTGTAAAGTCTTCTGAACTAGGGCTTGAGTGACTGCAGAGAATACAAACTAGAAGAGCATGTAGTTAAATCCTCATAATACCCTAACTTTGTCTTTCCACATACACTATTTGCTTCTGTTTTTCTTTTTAAAAGCTTTTTTGCCTCTGGAGGCTTTCAAAGTGATGCTCTTTCTTCCCTAGGTTCTATGTGCCAAAATAGTTAGCTTGGTCTGGACTTTTTTGTGTGCAGATATGGAGGATGCTGCTGCTTTATTATGTGCTCCTCAGTGTTCTCAAACAAATAAGATAAGTAAAATTAAATGGTCTCAGTTGCTCCCAGTAAAAGCATTTCCTCCTTGCCCTGTAGAGCCACCTGTACCCTTGATTTTGATCCACACAATGATGTTCTTAAGCAAAGACCAGAGCAGTGATTGTCCCTCTGTACCTGGCACTGGAGAGGCTGCACCTCAAGTCCGATGTCCCTTTCCAGACCCATCACTACAAGAAAGATGTTGAGGGGCTGGAGGGTGTCCAGAGAAGGGCAGCAGAGATGGAGCAGGGTCTGGAGAATGAGTCAGTGGAGAGCAGCTGGGTCTCTTTAGCCTGGAGGAAAGGTGGCTCAGGGGAGACATTGTCATTCTCTAAAACCATCTAAAAGGAGGTTGTAGGCAGGTGGGGGTCAGGCTCTTCTGGCAGGCAGCCAGTAACAGGAGCAGAGGAAATGGCATCAAGCTGTGTCAAGGGAGGTTCAGGTTAGATATTAGGAAGAATTTCTTCACTGAAAGGGTTGTCAAGCATTGGAATGGGCTCCCTCATGAAGCAGTGGAGCCATCACCCCTGGATGTGTTCAAGAAATGACTGCTTTAGTTAACAAGGTGATGTTCAGTCAAAGATTGGACTCAATCCAATTGGATTGGAGTTGGAGTCTTTTCCAACCTGAATAATTCTATGATTCAATTAAAAGGGCATACATTTGGATGGATAAAGTTAAAATACTGCTACAGATTTAATAGTCTGAAAGAAGCTACGTGTCATACTCAGGCATAGCACTCTATTTAAGTGTATGATTAATTAAATAAATTCAAACCTTAAACAAAATCCTAAATCAGGCACATCAGGTTGTGTGGCTTAGGTGTAAACTTCCCTAATTTAGGCAGGTCAACACTTAACCTCCTAGCCTTGAAGAGCTGTGATGTCACCTCCCTCCTATGTGTCAGACAGTGGCCTGCCCCAGGGGTAACCTGCCAAGCCTCTCCAAGGCAGAGGTGATGGTGCAGAAGTGCTGTGGTGTTGGGTGTGCTGCTTGGGGTGTTTTACTTTCTTTGCACTAGCAATGCACAGGGTGGCCCTGCCACACCTCTCAGCCTTGCCCAGCCAGTGTACAGTCACCTTTCCAGGGCAGGCAAGAAGGTGAGGGATCTGCTTTTGTGCAAACGTAAAACAGAAATCCCCAAATAGGATCTGCTGCTTGCAGGCTTGAGCTATTTTGGTTAGGCACACTCTGGGTTACGTGTACCTACACACACACAATTTAGTAATTCTGTTCCTAAGGCCAAATATTTCTACTTGAAGCTATTTTGGTACAGTGAGGAGGATGAAAATTTTCTTACTAAGCCTTAAAAAGTAGTCAGAAAACAGCCTAGTATTTTCACATACCACGCTTGAGTGTGTGACAGACTTGCTGGGTGAGTAATCTACATAAGTTATCCATAGAATACTCATCACCTTGCTATTGGAATACTAAATCATGCATGCTGTAGATTCATAGACTCTGTAGGGACTCTGATGGCTTGTTCAGTTCTTTGCCTCTCAGGTGCTAGCAGTCCTGCACTGTGGCTGCACACTGCTGGGACATTATATTGAATAGGTAGTTCTTTCAGATTTCAGAGGGGCAGTCTGAACATGAGCCTTGCTGCAGCAGCGTGGAGGTATTTCCAGCTGTCACAGGCAGCAAGCCAGTCCTCTTGGAGACACAGCCTTGCATGTGGCCATTAATGGATTTCTGCACCTGCACAGAGCCTTCCTGATGGGGTCTGGAGGAATCCAACTGTACAGATCCGTTGCAGGATAAAGGCACATAGCTATGTGATCCCATAGACCCCCCCTCACTTCTGGAGCACATCTGATATGTCAGGTCTACAATGTAATGGTTAATAAGTATTTTTTTACTGTAGAAGTCGAAAAGCAGAGCTGTTATACTTCAGGCTGCAACTACTTAAAAAATCCCATAATTAT
The DNA here is from genome assembly GCA_024734555.1 of Trochalopteron elliotii. Classification (NCBI taxonomy): domain Eukaryota; kingdom Metazoa; phylum Chordata; class Aves; order Passeriformes; family Leiothrichidae; genus Trochalopteron; species Trochalopteron elliotii. Next base: position 338,426 of record JANPWX010000163.1, on the reverse strand, counting down.
GTCTTGGCATGGTAATGTTTTAATTTCTTTTAAATAAATTGACTCCCCAGGAAAAAGCTGTTATACTGAGAATGAGCTTCATTTGTCATTTACAAATAAGTGAATTTCATAACAGCTTGAATGCCTTATGTTGAGCTGCTTATTTCTGAGTTAATGAATAATGGAAGAACTGGAGGACACTTCATGGTGGGTTTTTTGTTTTGTTTTTTAATTGCATAATTTGATAAACCTATTAGATTTTAATAATTTTGAAGTCAGAGACAAGCTATCCTTGCCCAAATCAGTATCCCACATGTTGTGAAACAAATACATGTGATCCACACTTCTGCAGGCCAGTTGATTAGGGCAAATATACAAAATTATGAAGATCCCTTCCACTTGCAAAAAAATGGGTATTTTTGTATGGAAATTAGATTCTGAGCACCAGAAGGCAGTTTTCAAAAATATCACTTGCTCGGCTGCTGTAAGCTGGCCCAGTTCCTCTCCTGTGGCTTGGATCTTGAAATGAAAGTCATGCAGTTGCTTCTCACACTGCTGTTGTTCCAATCAGATATGTAGCTATGCTGATTATCACTACTTAAATGTGCCTGCTTTTGATTGCCCTATTGCCCTAGGAAAATAATGTCCCAGTATGATGGTTATTTTTGTTACTGAATTTGAAGCTGCTGTAGCATAGAAGCAATAGCATCCAAATGATCTTCTCTGCTATAATTATGTATAGTAGATGAGAGTACTACTCACTGCAATAGGGAATTTGTTCTAAAATTGACTGTAAAGTGCTATGAAAACATTTCTTTAGCAAAGAGGCAATTTTCTTTTTAAAGGACTGTGTGCAGGCTCACTCCAAATTAGCTGCATTAAGGTAATCACAATATTCACCAAGTGAAAACAGTGTATGTTTTGTGTACAGATGCTCAGGGGCATCCTTTTGTATTGAAATGATGGCCGCAGGACTAATGACTGAAAGAACTCTTTTGTTGTGGGTAGGTTTTTTGGTGTGGGTTTTTTTGCTGCCTTTTTTTTTTTTTAAAGTTTCTGACGTTATAAAGAAGGAGCAGATCTGCAAAGTTGACTGTGTTCCTTCATCTTACTTTCAGTGATGTAGTGCAATAATGTGAAGCTTTTAATTGGTCTGTAAGTTGGGACTGCTCCGTGTGTGTGAGCTCCTTTTGCTCGCTGAGGCAGTAATAAACTCCCTGAGTGGTTCAGCTCTCTGAGTTCTCACAGCTGACAAGAGGAGCCAGCAGTGCCTGCAGCCTGCCCGCAAGGACCCCCCAGCCATTCCCCTCTCCTGATCCCATTTATGGGGGAAGGTTTTTACATCTTGACAAAGCTTTTCTACTCAAGCAAGCCTGTCGCCCTCAGTTTCTGAGCATTGCATTGAAGTGGTTTGGTATCCAAAGATTTACTTTGGAAAGTGGTGGATGAAGTAGAAATTATGGTTGTTTTGTCTCTGTAACGTGACAAATTGTTCAGAAGGTGGCAAATAAAGCTTTAAAGCTTGAAAGCAGAGAGACTTGAGGACTCAGAAATGGTAACTTCACAGAATTAAATGTCTTTGCAGATGAGCATAGGTATAGTGTATATTCTGTAATGGGGGTTCAGAGACTGTCAAGTCAAAACACCTTTAGCCAAGGATGACAAAGTGAAATGGTTTTCCAGTATATCATAGTTATAAACTTACTGGTGTGTCATTTCTCAATGACATAATCATTTCCATTTATAATTTCAAAATTATTTTCAGTGGTTTTTCTATTTTATGAAATACAGTGAACAGTTTAGAAAGAAATGCCTATTGGACTTGCTGGTCGTATAAGTAGAAACAAAGTGAGAATTCTTCTGTCAAAGGAGGCAATGAGCAAACTTGAGAAGATCTATTTGAAGTTAAGGTTATAGTTCCTTACACTTAAAAAAAAGAAAGTCATCTGTACCTTTCTACTTCTCATAGAAAACGTAAAACCAGACAGAGTTAGAATTCTGAGTAATGCCACAAGATAAGCCAACTTTAGTCATAATAAAAGGGATGCCCAGTATATCATCTATGTATCCTTGAATTCTTTTAGAAAAAAAACATACTGATATTGATCTGGTTTGGGTCAGGTCATTGCAAGGATATTCAGATATGCCACATACTTGCAGATGACTTTGATATCATGTTGAGGTGTGTGTTAAGTTTTAAGAACTAATCAGAAGTACTTTGTGAAAACTGATTTGCTTTAATGTACTTGGTGTACTGACATTGCTTTCAAATTTTTTAAACGTCATTTTCATAATTTCCTTGTTCCTTAAGCAGTCAAATATCAATGCTTACATACACCTGAAGTGTAAGGCAAGGCTTGCATAAAATGCTTTCAGTTAAATTTCACTTGTTCTTCTGTTTGCCACATTTCCTTTAGCCAAACCATTTCAATTGATCTTGAAGAGATGGTGTTAGCATTCCCTTTTTATAGCTTTAACTGTTACAGTTACAAGAGAATTATTTATGAAGAGTGCTTAACTGGGTATAACAAGTTAATATTGTTTCAAGTATGTTCCTATGTACATTTTGATTAAGATATGACTTGGAAGTTTTAAAATAGAGGCATACATCTATTTTAGAATCCAATAGAACTTGATTTTATGGAAGTGTGATGTTGAAATATTGGTGTGCACTTTTTATATAGGAAATCATGTAATCTAGAATTTTGAGGTATAAAATTCAACAGATGGTTTCTAAAAGCCCTGTATGATTTAGGATCAGTTTGAATTTTAATTTTGTAGCAGAATAATAATCCCTCAGTGAAGTTTGAATGATGGAGGGATCATAAGGAGAATTCTTAAACATAGAGTAAGAACAGTTTTTCACTAGTGAATTTATATCCCCTCTCTCAATTAAGGCTATTTTTATTGACTATTTTATTATTAAAGTAGTACTAAAAGCTCTATATTGACATCTGGATACTGATTAATTACTGACATTTTTTCATCAAATATTTCTGGACTAGTTTGGTTCAAAAAGAAAAATAAACCTATTTTTCCAGTCAGCTGAGTACAAAACATGTTTCTGATTCTTGTCAGGGAGCACCTAGATAAAGTTCTGTAAAACGTGAGCTTTGAAATATAAATATTTTAATACTGTGTAATTAATTCGTTTGCATTGATTCTCTGTTTTCTTCTGTTGGAAAACAAAGGGACTCTTCGGGTAAGGTATACTGGGGAAAATTATGCTTGCACCTCTCTTAAATAAAATTGACAATAGCACCTAATCTAGTCAGCTAGTGGAAGGAAACAAGTGTTCTTTGCTACTATGATTTTAAGTCTGTCGTGTCTTAATGCACACTGATGGAAAAAACAGCAGTGTGCTTTTGTGTTGTATTCCAAACATGCAAAAATATGAGAATTCTTTGACTTTTAATTACCACAATTGGCTCAGATCATTGCTCCTGACTAGGCTGCTGTCCTGCTAACAATACTCCAGGAACCCGCTGCAGGTCTATTTCTAGAGTTTTAGTTGGAGAAGAACATCCACCTCTTCTTTCTGCCCTTTTATCTGTGCTGCAGCCTGGTCTTCTGCTCACATCTTTCTTCTGCCCCACTGGGTATCAGCAGGCACTTGTTTTTCTTTTTCTGTTCTTCCTGTTGGAGACCAGGCATTTAAGCTGGAGAAGAGAAGGCTCAGGAGGACCTCATCACCATATTCCAGTACTTAAAGGATGAGTACAAAGAGAATGGAAGCTCTTGTCTTCTCAGCTAGCTACCTGGAGAAAGCAAAAAGGAATGGTACCAGGAGAGGCTTTACCTTGATAAAAGAAATAATTTTTTTTACAGTGACAACAATGATCACTGTAACAAGCTCCAGAGGGACATGGTGCAGGCCTATCTCTGGATGTTTTCAAGATGGGGCTGGACAGGATGTTAGATAATCTCATCTGGGCTCTGTCTCTCATGGGAAATTGGACCAGATGATCTTTTGAGGTCCTTTCCTCCCTGGGCAGTGCTGTGGTTGTATGAATCTGCAGCCCTTCAGAGGACAAACTCTAGAAAGCAACAAGCCAACTACATATTTGCAGTACCAAAACTAAAGTTTTGGAGTAAGAGCTGATGTGCGATTCCTGTAAGGAAAAGTCCATGTATGTTTCCTCTGTGAGGCCTGGAGCTGCACTGGGCCAGGAGCACCAGCCTCGTGGCTGGCTGAGGTTGTGGCACAGCCTATGGAAGTGTCCAAACCACCTTCCCTTGTGAATGGAGTGCCTGGGTGTGGGTGAGAGACTGTATGGTCCTGAAAAATGTCTGTTTCCTGGCTGCAGGCTTCTCAAGCTTCCTAAAACAGCAAGCACGTGTGGGGTGCGTGGGTTTGCTTGCAGCTGGTGTGCTGGAGCGTGCCAGCCACCTCTGACAGCAGAGTGCTGCTGGCACTGGCCCTGCCCAGGATGTCACATCAGCCTCGGGAGCTTCCTGGGGCAGTTTGTGAGTCAGGGGAGGTGTATGTGATGATGGGGTGCAGGACAGTTGTGCTGAAGGCTGCAGGAGCAGTGTGCTGGATGTGGCAGATGGCGTTCTGTTCGAGGGGTGAGGTTTTGAGGGGAGGCAGGAGCTCGTGCAGATTTGTGCTGGGAAGTGGGAAGGTGCGGGGCATGGCAGAGAAGGGGCGTATTTGCTCAGGCAGAGCCTGAAGGCAGGGAACTGGTTTTCATGTGACTGGAATTATTTCAAGGAAGAAGGGGAAAGGTAGGGAGAGGACATCTTTATCTACTTCTTGTTCTCTCTTTAATCATAAGAGAGGAAAACTGCTTAGAATGAGGACAAACTGCAGAACTCTGCATACTGGTACTCTCTGCAGCCAAACTCCATAAAGATGGAAACAGGTGATGATCCTAGTAACACTAAAGTGTCTTCTCAGAAGCATTGTATACACATTTGTATTTCTCAGGTGTAAATAAATACAACTTGTTTTCTTTGCTAAATAAAGTCCAAAAATAAGCATGGGGTAACATGCACCACCACTGAAGCTTATTGTGTGTATTGTTCTTGATACATCAAAATTCTTAACATGGCTGTAACATGCTCAGTGCTGCCCATTTGGCTGACTCCTGGTGTGCATTGCACAAGGAGGTTGTGGCAATAGTTTTTCCAATGACACTTGAGAGAATTTTCCTGCCCTTAAGTCTGTTTCCAAGCCAGGATGCTCACCAATTTTCAGGGTTAAATAAGTCTTCCATGAGATCTCCAATGAATAAACAAACACAAGAGGTGTTTGGAAAGATAGATGTTCACACAGCACTACTATTTATCACTCTGTTTTATAGAAAACTGTTCCAGTTTTCATGGTTTTTGTTTTTCAATTTCTGTCTTCTCCCTTCAACCATTATATGTATGTGGGAGGAATCTTATTTATCTAGTGACACATAAATCTTATTCTAAAACTTATTATTTATTCTTCATGCTGTAAATCAATCTAAAATGGCTGAGTAAGAGCTAACCCTGTCTTTGGCTCTTCATATAACAGTCAGCACTTTTGACGGAACTCTGCCATCAAGAAAAGTAATCTTAAATTAATTATGTGCTCACTATATAAGGTGTATATATATATTTTCCTAGAAAGACAGTATTTACAGAGTCCCGTTCACTGATTCTTCTGTATAAGTTAGCTTTGTATAAATCACAGTAATTGACCTATTAATTTTTCACAGAGTGTGGAAAGTGCTTAGAAAAAACCTGCATCCACTTCCAGTGAAAGGAAGGAAGCTCAGTTGCCAACATCACTAGCTGCTGATATGTTTGTCCAAAGTAATTTGGAATGCAACTGCATAGCCTCTATTCACACATGTTTTATATTCATGAGAGGAGGGAAACGAATATGATCTCTTCAGTAGTGTTTAGGAATGTTGTCTTTGAGATTATCATGCTGTTTGCTTAAGTGGTTGTCAGAAACATCCTTAAGAGCTCCTCTTCAACAGAGAAAAGGAAATCATTGTGCTGCGTCTGCAGCAGTGGTAGTTATAGATGAGACTCAGGAGGGGCTGTACTTTACTTTTATTCAAAATAAACCTTGCAGAGTGTTTTCTGAAAACAACTCTTAGTGCTGGCTGTGGTATTACAGTTGAAAAGAGGAATGATTTTATTTCCCTGCTGTTTTTCTCAGCTGCACTGTGCAGGATATTGTCTCCCATCTGACTAGATCTTCATGATGTTAATAATGAGTTGTTTGCAAAGCAGGCTGATTTCATTTACACCTTGAATGCTTCCTGTTTTCAAACTGAAACCTTTCATATTTTTTCCTGGCTCTGCCTTTATCAATTTCAGAACTTGCTGTGCTTGTATGGGGTTGTCCTGTTTAGTTTTCATTAATATGGTGATCTTTAACTGGGTTTTGATAGACTTATCACCTTGGACTTTTATAGCTGCAAATTTTATTAGCAAGGAGCCCTAATCTTTTAGCTGAACTGCCATGATGGATTACATATGGTAGAAATCTGCTCTTCAGCAGATGTGTTCAAAACGTCCTTCATCCTAACTCCTGCTTTTTAAGATGGCAAAATAAAAATACTTCGTTTCATCACTCAAAACCTAATAATTCTTGTTGACATTCCAGCCTTCAGTTTGGAGAAATGTTGATGAGCAGTATGTCCAAAAACTTAGGGAGAAGATGAGAGGTTAATACAAAGTGAGATGGGGAAACCCAAAACATAGCTGTGTAGGTTTAACATTTTCTTTCCCCTGAAACTGTTTTTATCTGATCACTTCTCACTTACATTAAGCAGGAGTAGTTGCTGATTTCTTGGGATGTGCATTGTGGACCAGAATAGCTTTTCCTTCCCTTCTTTTAGCAGCTGGTGGACTCTGTGCAGTGAGCAGATGGATGGTTTGCTGGCTTCTGGTTACTTGTGCACCAGCAGCCATTTCTATTAAAATTGTTTATTTATGAACTTCTATGTATAAAGTATTTGACCCAGGATGATCATAGGCGTGGGTAGTGGGGTTGTGTTACTTAAGATAGAAATGGAAGAATGTAATAATACCAGTTTTAAACAGTTTAATTTTCTGTCCAAAGTACTTCACACTTTGTAATCATCTATTAAGAAAACAAGAGAGAGAAGTAAATATCGCTATACAAAGCTTGTTTTGTTTTAAACCAATTCCCATAACAGTTGGACTTGATGAGACACTTGTGTTTAAAAATACTTGAAACCTGGTACACTACTTGCTATTGACATAGCTGTTGTTTTACTCAGTTGTTATCTAGTGGGCAGACTAGTTATCACCCTATTACCTTTTTTGTTGTTGTTTAATTGTTGTTGTTTTATGTGGTGAAAAATCATCCTATTTTATGTCAGTTAGTGATTCTTGGAAGCCAGAAGTGGAAAAGAGCGTGCAGGTTTCTGTTGCAGTAGAAGGGATGAGAAATAAAAAGGAGCCTGGGAGAAAGGCAGTGTTTTCTGATGCTGTGATTTTACAGGGCTGTTCAGTGTTGGTGTGCAGGCTGTGCTCTCCACGTGCAATGAAGGAGGTCCTGGGCTGTGAGTTAGAGATGTGGAATTGGGCACTTCACTGTTCTCTCATGTGAAACAAAGGGGTAATTCGGAGTTTTGTGCATTGGCAATAGTGCAGCAGTTTCTGTGCTCTCTCCTCCAGCACTGCAGGGTGGACATTGCTGTGGCATGCCAGGAGGGTGGTCAGCTGAATCCAGGGACCCAGCTGGGGTGGGCAGGAGTTAGGCTGGAGATGGGGTTGCCAGCGACTTAGCCCAGAGGTACAGCTGGTCTGCAAACTCAGTTTGGATCTGTCCATATGGCATTGGGCCCTTCTCCGTGCCAGAGGTGTCTTCAAGGGAGTGGTGTCCTGTGCAAAAACCCTCTTAATAAAAGAGTTCATGACGAGGGTAGATGGGTGCAAGGGTTTTTCAGTGTCTACCCCAAACTCCTGTGCAGTCCAGTAGATCTGTTACTGTGTGGATGGTCGTAGTGCTTGGACTTTGGCCTTTGTGGGGACTCCTCAGATCGTGGTGTGGTTTGGTTTTTGTTTCACTTGCAAATTCCTTTGGATTAACTCCTTCTGTTGTCCAGTGTCTGTGCAGTTTGTAAATAGTATAAATTTGTAATTAAGGAGTTTACAAGTAATTTTAATACCTTTAGCAACTATTTATCACTTGTAATTTAGTTTAGACTGCATAATTCATGGGAAGTTATTTCAGTCAATCATATGAAACTTACCTGCTACAGCCCATTTATTTTTGAGGTAGAACATAGCAATAGGACATGTTTATATGTGGTAAATCCTAAATAACTATATTGCAAACAGCAAAAAAAGTGATGAAAAGACAGTCTAACTGGAATAAACTTGGTAGATTTCTGGAAGATAAAAACGTTTGTCCATTGATAATTGTATGGTATTTTCATGATTGTGTTGCACACTTCCACCCTTTATCCCTGAGGTAGAGCTGAGAAGATATTTTTTAAATAAAAGCTTCTTTAATTTTGTAGGATCCAGAAGAGGAATTGTTTTAAAAAATTGATGATGTTCTTGGTGTGAGGAACGTTTTGTATGTGTCTCTGCTCTGTAGCTGTAAAGTCAGCTCTGGCAGCCCAAGAGGTGAACAGTCTCACTGGAAACCACAGTGAGACATTAAGGGCAGATATAAGGAGGAAATTATAAATAGATACTCAGACACTGAATTACTGAACATGCAAGGTTTAATGGTGTAAATGTCAAGAATTGAAGTACTATATAAGACTAGGACTTTCTTACTGCTTTTGTGGCATGAAAAGAAAAATAATCAGATAGGAAAGAACATAATTCAGTTAGGGACTTAGTATTGGTATTGGGGCAGGGAAAGGTGATGAGACAGATCATTACGAGAATTAAACCAAGATTATTTTACCTTTTTTTTTTTTTTTTTGGGGTGCAAAGTTTTAAGCTTTTGACTGTAAATTCCTACATTTTGGTGCAAAATGAAGTTATGTTTGTTTTATTTGCAGGATCAGTCACGTTGAATTTTCTGCCAGTAATTGTTTTATTAAAACCACAACCACATCAGAAAAGGGGGAGAGGGAGGAACAAAGAGTAAGAGAAAATTAAAAAGTAAATTTTAAATAGAAAATACCAGCTAACCCATATACAGGCTAATTGCAGACTTACAAAGTCTAAACACAAATTAGAAGGAATTAAGCCAGCTAGCCTCTATCTTCCAAAATGTATAATTACGTTGTATTACAAGTAGATAATTTAATTGCTAAATCATCATTCAAGTGTTTTCAAAATGAATTAGAACAAAGTGTTGCCTGCCAAGTGTATGCGACCTTCAATTCCTCACATTCATCATGCATTTGTCTCTATTGAAGAGATTTCTTTTTATCCCCACAAATTCATCCACATCACGTGTTTAACTTGACTATGTCATAGCATTAAATAAATCTGTGTGCCAAAAAAGAGTCAGGCTGCATGATTAGATTTGGTGGATTCAGTGTGGCATCTCACACACGAGAAGGTTGAGTGGAAATTCAGCCATCATCAACTTAAATACATTTATGCTGTTCACTCGTGCAAATAATTATCTTTGTTTCCTTTTAGAGCTCAGTATGTTTCCTGGAAATATTTTTTTCAAACTCATCTGTCAGCCTGCACTTTTTAGCTAAACTGTGGTGTTTTGATGAACTGTAAGCACTCCATTTCTCATTCTGCTTTTTATAAATAACCCTAAAGACATTACCACTGAAAATTATTCTGCCATTATTGTTGGTCAGTTTATCTTGGCAGTGTAACATTGTGACATTGGATTAAGCTTCTTTTACAGTTCCTATTTTATATGTTGTCTCTGCCTTTATTTAAGCCTGTCAGTTTAAGTGTCAGGCAGTTAATTAGATGAATATCAGTATAGCATAACATCATATATCTTTTTCCTGAAATATTTAAACTGTGTGTTTAAAATTTTTTTTGGCTAATCTATGTTTTCTCATTTTTATTGTTACATTTATTCTAGGTGAGTTTTTCAGAAAATGTGCAGAAGAAGCTAGAGATTTTTCTCTGAACTATTAGGTTATCAAAAAACATAATATGCAGATTTCTGTATTTGTTCTTTTTAGAAACTGCCATGAGTTTTAATAGATTTTTTTTTTGAGTTCTTGTGGGCTTTCTTTTTACCCAAGGCCATCATGTTGTGAGTAGCTGGGGCCTTGAAGATAGAAAGCCTTTATTGATGTCGGGCATTCTATACTAAATATGCTGTTTTTCTTGAGGCATGCAAATGAATAAGGATTTTGATGTAGGCTTTAAATATCTTGCTACAATTTCAAGAACTGCGTTGTCTGTATTTCTTCAAAAAGAAATTAAATGTAGAGGATCACACCTATTTGTCTGTCCTTTTTTCTTCTCACCAATAATTAGCTGTTGAAGCCATCAGTCCACTTCAACCAAATTTGTCCTGAATGACAATCTAAAGGGTGCTATGTTCCTGCAAAGATGATAAAACCAGGTGATGCCACAGAACACAGTAACAGCTCCCCCTATGTTACATGGCCTAAAATTCACCACTTTTATGAGGGAATTGTTAAAGAATGACCCTGACCTCTGAGAACACTTCAGTAGAGAATCTGCTGTCAAGGCACAGCCGTGTAAGAAATCTGGCTTTTCAGGGCCCAGTATAGGTGGTGGTTTTTTTGATTTTTTTTTTTTTTTTTGGTTTGGTTTGTTGTTTTTTTTTTGATGTCACTTGTTTGAAGAATTTAAATTACCAGAAAAATAAAAATCTGTGGGCCAGATTTCTACCTCTGTCCTTATTTATGAATGAGAACAGAAATTTGCTTTTCAAAGTGCTACAAAATCATTTGCAAGAGTATACAGAGGCAGAAGGAATAAAGTAATACTTTGAATCAAATAGCTTTTCTTATACTGTGGTGGAAGACCCATATGAGCCTCTTAATAGACACCTGTCATTTTGGACAAATAAAAGCTACATTTTTTTTTTTCTTGAAACTTTTAAAGTCACATTCTGCTTGTTTTGTGCCCAGGAAGCATCTGGCCATAGATCTGATGTTGAATTACTGACTCTAGCACTTACATGCCTGCTCTGGACTTTGTCCTGAATCAAGTCAGTCTTCTCCAGCTGGCTGAAGGATCAACAGAAATACTCCAAGAAATGCCATTCTACAAGCACCTGTATTTTCTTAAAAAATCATGTGCTGGGCCAGTGTGTCTGGTCTTTGAAATGAATTCTGGTAGAAGTGAAAACACTGTACCTCTAGAGTGCACGTGTGTGTGCAAGGGCCTCTTTGTGTCTAAAGGCTCTAAAATGCTCATGCCATGGGAATATCAGCTGAGTCTCCACAGTTCTCCCCTGGTGCCTGCAGTGCCTCCTCCTGCACAGGACTTCCCCCCAGCCAGGGCAGAGGCAGGCTTGTCACAGCAGTGGAAGCTGCACCTTGTTGACTGAATTATTAACTCTCTCTCTTGACTTGTTCCTCTGTGGGCCACAAAGGTCACAAAAGAAGGGAGGAGACACCAGTGCAAACTGGAGCTTGCCTCCATCCTGTGTAGTGTTGCCACACATCACTGTGAAAGTTTAGATGAATTTTGACAGGAAATACTGAATACAAGATCTGGTCTCTGTACTAAGCACTCCTTACTGCAAAGCTTAGTGACCCACTGTGTTTTAGTTGGCCTCTTTATATTGGCCTAAGTGTGCTGTCTGTCCTTGCCTCAGTGAATGTTTTCATCTTAGCATATCATTTAAGCGCTTTGCATACAATTTCATCACTTTATATTGTGATTTATCCTTTAATTTTATGGATTTTTGTAAATCTTTATAAATGCTCCAAATTCTTACCCAGAAAAAACCTTGACCTTCTTTTTGAGACTTGAAAAATCAGTGGATGCATAATCCACTCACCTCTCTTGTGTGTAAAGTTTGAGTTTGGTAAATTATCTTTCTTATTTTGTATGTCAAGAGCTCCATGAATAATGTGATTTGTGTTCTGAGTTTGCATAAGCAACTAATACAATTTATAGCTGGCACTCAGTGAATAATCCTCTGAGAAATTACAGATTAAACAAAGATTTATCTTTTGCAGTGGCAAAAAGGCAAACTTAATCTTTTTTACATTTGTTAAGATATTGAATCTCCCAATAAATTCCACTTAAGAACATTGGTTCACATAACTCTTTCAAGGGATGCAGAAATGTTCAGCCTTAGTTGTGTATCTGTCCATCTCCATGCTATCTCTCACCCTTGAAAAATAATCTTCCAAGTGCTAACCTAATAGATCCAAGGTCTTCTGTTTCTGTAAAATGCAAACATTGTCAGAAAGGAGCAGGATTTATGCAAGAGGTGTGGGACCCAACATTTCTCACTGTTCCCTCACTGACCTGAACTCCAACAGGCTGCACCAGCATAAATGAGGTTGCCTGGGTCAGTGCTAAGGCAGTTTCCACTTTGGGATATTTCCTAGCCTTCTAGGGACTCCAAGTAATTCAGACCCTTTAATACAGTTCAGGGGTAAGAGTTGCATGAGGTTCTTGCTGTTGGTGCCTTCAGGGGGCTCATCTGGTTTCTAACAGAGACAATTAACACTTTCTGTTCACAGTGGCCAATATTAAATAGTTGGACCAAGAACAGTCATAATAAATGATCCTACAGAGAAGCATACATTACATACAAAAGGATGTATGTAAATGTAATATTTTTGTTCTCTGGGGGAGAAAAGTTGCCAGCATGTGGTCAGGTCTCAGCAGTGTCTTGTAGGTGGACTTGCATGCACTGAAAGCTTTGTGCTTGGAATTCCTTGAGTGTCAGAGGCTCACAGCTAAGGGACAGGTAGAAAAGTAAGCAAAGTCCTAACAAGGACATGTTAGGCTCTTGATGGAAGAGCTAGAATGATTAGATGCTTAGAGATTACATAAATGCCAGAGGGAAAAGTTAATGTTTTCGATTGAAAACGGTATTTGGATCCCACCACTGAATTATATGCTTTATTAAGAATTATGTGTAGGGGCCAAGCCTGAGGGACGCAAAAGCAGGAGCTGTATGGAATACACTTTGATGAATTGACATTGACCATAAACATAGTTAAAACTGTATATCCATACATAACATTACAAATAGGAACTATGTTGGTGTAGTTCATCTTCTAAAATGGAAGAAAAAGCTTTAAAGCAAGTGTTTAATTGTTAAAGGTTTTCTTTCCTAGGAGGATTTATTGTGCACGTTCTTAGAATAAATTGTTTTGATTTTGATAGTCAATGGGTGTTCTTCCTGAAATAAATAACTGGGAAATATGATTAGTGTGAAGCACAGCAAAAGCAACATTTAACTGTTGCTCTTAAATATAGCCAAGTCCACAGAGGATGAAGTTCACTTGATCATGTGTGCTGTGGATTAATCAGCTTTGCTTCTTTTTAGTTTGGAAGGCTGTGCCAAATCACAGGGAAAAATGTGCTTTGTACATCTGATGCTGGTAGCTGCTTGAATGTGGAATAATACACTGTTCCAGCAATGTAGGAGGTGTGGGTAGAGCAAAGTGGAGGTTATTTAGGTTAGTCCTTGATAGCTGCATGTCACGTTAGTCAGTCAACACTTTTTTGATAGAGAGGATATCCAAGTGGAAAATTGTTAAATGTTTTGTATTCACTTTACTCACGACCGAGAACAGAACAGAAACATCCTGAAGCTTTCTCCAAATCTTCACTTCACTAAAGAGCCTGAGCATGAAGACAGTAGCTCAGCCCAGTGTGCTTCAAGTTACCTGGATGCTCACATCTGTTTTCTACAGATAATATTTGTCATTACTGGCTCCTGCACCCCTCGGTTTTAAATGTGCAGCATGGGGTGCTGCTGCAAAGGTTTGATCAAGTGTTCAGCAGGAAAATGAGCTGTGGTGCACCTCAGCTGCAGGTCAGCTCCTTGCCTGCCTGAGGGCTGTGCAAAGTTTCCACTAAAGCTCTTCCTACCTGGACACAGCAAAGCAGCCCAGTGCTCCCTTTGCTTTGGCTGTCTTCGTGCACTTCAGCTGTCACTGGGGAGTGCAACACCGAAGTGACATTTGAATAACCACCAAAGCATAAGATCACTGCTTAGTGCCACACACCAGCAAAGCTAATTAACTTGAACAGGAAGTGGGGTTTAATGTGCATTTGGGGATTACAAGCTAGCTGGAGGTGGGAGAAATGGGTACTTACAGTTCCCATCTGGTCTGCTCATGCTAAAAATATCTGAATTTCTCAATAAAATGTTAGTGTTTCACTAAGCTCTGGTTATCTAATACCTAATAATCAATATATAACATCAGCAGATGTTGATGCATAATGTATATTGTCAGTCCAGAAACACTTTTAATTAGAAATGGAATTGTGCTAGACTACACTATACACAAATACAGCTATAAATGCTCATGTGTGTTAAATCTGGGAGAAGGACTCTGTCAAGCACAGGTTAAACCTCCGGGCTCCTTTCTGCCTGAGAGATTACAGAAGCACATAAATAAAACATCAGTATATAGAACACATATTGGACACAGTGCTGCTGACTATATCTGTGCACTGTAGATCCAAAACTTTTTTCTTTTTCATTTTGTTAACAAATTTTGTTACCAATAAATGGAATTTCTTTTATTTTGATGTATATGTTCTTAAAATGAGGCTGTTCAGATTGAATTTACTGTGATGGAGAAACAAATTTATCTGATCCTAAAAAGTTACCCTTAGATAATTAAGGCAAAGTAACTGTGACTTGTCTTACAGTGAGGCTTTTTCTTGCAGAAGTCAAAGTAAAGTGAACCAGACAAACAGTATTTATAGCTACTCTCCTTCCAAAAAATGGATTTTCCTTTCAATATGATCGTACATGAGTGATAGGACCTTTTTGTCCAGACTTGAGTGGGGTAAGCATGGGCTTACTGGTCCTAACAAGGTATTTCCATATTTTCTGTTTTGACACAGTCATTCTGCTAAGTCAGTGAAACTAGTCTGTGCAAGTTTATCAATGCATAAATTGTAAATATAAGTTGGGACTATTGCTGATCCAGGAGATAGGTGGTAAGTGAATGAAAGAAGAAAAGTATTTCAGTCATGGAAAAAAATTGTTTTATTTATAGTATTCATAGCCTTGGGGTTCAGGGGTTTTCTTGCTTAGTATAAAATTTCCAGTTAGTGCCACCTTGGCAAACCCTAGGATTTTCAAAATGTTTATTATGAATTAGAGTATTTTTGTGATATTTTTTTATCCTTTCCACAATGCACAATGTTTCCTTCTAGAAAGCTGCTGAACAGGCTATAGAAGGGAAGATCCTACCTACAGATGCCAAATGGGTCTGGGGTCTAGTGGTGTTTGAAAAATACAGCTGTAAATGTTCATGTGTGTTAAATCTGTGAGAAAGATGCTGTCAGGCACTGGTTAAGCTTCTGGACTCCTTCCTGCCTGAGAGGTAAGAAGCACATGAATAAAACATCAGTGTAGAAAACATGGACACAGTGCTACTGCTTGGTGTGGGTTATGTGGGGGGCTGTCTAGCAGGGACTTGTCCAGTAAACTAAATAAATAATAACACTAGATTAATTATCTAGTGTTTTCATAAGTGAAAACATTCTGCTAATGTATCTTACCATTCTCTGAGTGCTCTTGAGGTGCATCTGCTGTGTCTGCCTGATACTGGAGTCTCCTTGGGGCACTGTTAGGGCTGCACACACATTTGTACACAATCCCTTGGAGCTGATTAGGTGTCTGTGGCCTCATGCAAAACTGAGAAGATCTGCCATTTATATTTTAGCAGTTTTTCCCTCCCCATGCACTAATTATTTCTGTTAATATATGTGATCACAAATAATTTCAAGGTTATTAGGTCAGCATTTTGGAGCAATTTCACCCTAAACTTAAATAAGCATACCAGTAGGATGTATTTTGCTACTGCAGTCTTTGTGTAGCTATGTTTTACAGCTAAAGTTCTTGATTCACATGGGTAATTTGAAAATCCAGGGTGGGGAGCAGGAGCATAAGGCAGGTGTCCTAGTTGTTTAACCAGAGTGTGTAGTCCCTGACAGCTTCTCTGTTCTGTCTGCCAGGCCACCTCTCAGACAATTAGCCTGGGGTTCTGAAATGTCCCTGTGTTTGGCAACTGTTTGCTTTTAATGACTTCATCCACTTAACATCTTTATAACAACAAATAGCTATCCTGGTATTTTAATTAGACATAATGGAAAATGCTCCTTTTTCTTTTCTGATTATATTTGAAATCTAGCCTGGCAAATATAAAAATAAACTTAAGTATCTGAAACTGGGGAAATTCTGATTCTTTGTATTTGGATTTTTGAATGCAATAGAATAGAGAGCTTTTTTAATTAAAGAAAATGTAGAAACAGATAATTATCAAAAAGGACAACAATCCACCAAATCTTACTGCACCTACCTGCAAAACTCTTGGGGTGTTTGCATGTTGCCTCTACCTGAAAGCCTCTCAGCTATATAATAATTAAAATTCAGGAAAAGTGCCTTTTGCCAATAGAAAGTGCCATCCAGGTACAGTCACATGCAGCTCTGTAACTATTTTTCCCCTCAAAGTATAGTTAATAGCTGAAAACTTGAACATTTCTTCATTCAGAAATACCCAGAGGGAAATAGTGACAGGTAGAAAAGTCTGTTCATTACTGTCTTAAAGAGCAATGCCAAGGGAGACAAAGCAGGTTTTAGGGAGCAAAACATCAATTTTATAGATGAAGATAATGTTATTTGGAACAACAGAGTTTGTCAGCAGAACAGTGGGTGTAAGTGCAGTCTCAGGCTCATCTGGTCCCCGGCAAGGCCACCCATTGGCAGAACTGCATCCAAACCAGGAATTTCACTAATGCAGCAGCATCAGTGTAGGTGACACATACTGTGGCAAAGGTCTGAAAGTGTTGGACAATGTCAGGTAGAATGGACAAAGGTCTGAATGTCTTGAATGTGGTCATGCAGGATGGCCAAAGTCTCAGTGTAACATTTATGTAGAGCTGGTCTCAGATGCCCAGCTGACTTTTCTTCTGTCAAGATGCCTGACAAGGGCTTCAGTGTCTGCTGTGTATAAATATATTGTGAAACTAAATACCATGGGCTGTTAGAGAGGGCAGATGGAGGTGTGGGTTCAATAACAAACTGGAAAAAAATAAAAATGAATGGAGACCTTACCTGCTGACAATTAGTCAGGTCTGAATTTCACGAGAGGAGATGCCCAAGCAGCCTCTTTGTCCTTTAGAAATGTAGTCTCAGCTTCCAATAACCTAATTGTCCTGCTTGAGTAGTTGTTTTCTCACCAAAACCAGGATATGGATTTCAAAGACAGAGCTTGCCTTGTGTCTCATCAGAAGAGGACAGCCTTCCTCTGTCTTGAGCAACCACCAAGAGGCTTTCACAAGCAGTATGTGGAGCAGAGCAGTGTGTGTGGACATGTCCTGGCACTGTTTCATCAGTCTGAATAGGTTTGCCTTGCCCATAAAAAAGGGTTAAAGCAGTGATTAACATGTTGGGATTTACTTCTGTGAATATTTATTTTCAAGTAAGGTGGAAGTATTGAAGGAATGCTGCAGCATTAACTGTTACATTTTAGCCGCAGGTCTGCTGACATTCGATCTGGTTTTACATTACGGTCTTTATCTTTAGAAATGCTCATTGTAGCAAAGTCCCAGATGAACAGCTGGCCCTCCTCAATCAGAAATGAGGCACAATCTCAAGGAATTAGCCCCTGTGCCTGAGTGCATGGCTTTGAGAGTGGGGACTCTGTGCAAAGGAGACTTTTGGGGAGGGCTGGGGGATAGAGTAAGAAGTAGCAGCAATGTGTATGTGTGCATTGCCTGAGAGTAAAATATTTGATGCTATTATTTGAGCAGTTTCCTTATTCCTCTACAAGTCTGGGAATAGACATATATTAGGGAATTTTGTGGTGGCATCCCCTTGTATTCATTACCCTGGTTGGCAGAAGAACAACCAGCCTGCATTTACGTCCTGACTCTTAAACATGTTGTTAGCTGTTCCGTGCCTCTCTAAGTGAGGGATCAGAGGCTTAGCTGTAAATATGAGGAAGGCTCAGGATAAAGCTGCATATACAGACTTAACCCGAGGTCACGGCTCAGTGAGATCGATTTTGCCGTGGGGTTTTGTTGTTCATTCAGACCTTCTCCTGCCCTCTGCTGGCAGTTCCCTGTGACGGGACAGGGATACCCTTCCACTATTCCCGGGATAGTTACCTGTGCCAGCTTGCCGCCTGCAGTCTGCTTTGCCGAACGGAGTTTGAATTCCTGTCATTACTGAAATTCCTTGCCACGGGTAGCTGCTTTGCCCACTGCATTTATAATGTTATAGGGATGCTGTATGAAGATGCATAAAGTACTGTAGTTTGGGCCTTTGAAAACCATCCCAAGAAACAAGCTGTCACCCAGGGATCAGTTATTCTGTCCTTCAAAACTATATTTACCTTCTGAAGGCAAGCAAGTTTCTGACTTTTGGCAGGTATGCTGATTTGCAAAGTCAAGTACTTGAGTTAAGAAACGCCAGCATTGAGGATGCCTGAGCTACTTTAATGCTGCTTTTGCCATCTTGTGTTGGATGCCTGTATATATTAGAATGAAGTTTTCCTCCACTGTTTTTTTGGTGTTTTGGGTTTTTTTTCCATGTTGGTGTATTGCATATGTAATGAACAGTACTTCCATGTATTTGTAGTTTCACCTGTGACATAGCCAAGTGTGGAGTGCTGTTCTCCAAAAAGCCTTTTTCAGGTATAGCTCTGTCTGCTTTTCAGTTTCAGAAAGAAATGAAGCAAGAAGCACTAATAACTTTGAACTTGGTTCAGCTCTTATGCACTAAATGCATATAAGCAAAGGAACCTAAAGGGAAAAAATACAATATATATGTAAGAGCAGTCAAAATAAAGATTGTACAGACTGTTTCAATTTGGATACATTCTCTTTTCCTAAATATGTGACATTACAGACTTGATAATCTTTTAGTATTTTCTGAATTGGGTGGAGATATTCAAATGCTTGAGAAAGCCAACCTGAAAAATTGTGCATCAACTTTGGATAGCAATGGAGTTGTGAGCAAGGCTTTTAGATCCACTTCTACCAGTTGTGTTTGTGAAGCAATTAAAGTAGAGATGAGTTAGCTGTGATTTTATTGTAGGCATAATGGGATGCATTTTTGCTGGCAGGTTTCTGACATAGTTACTGTAAGCCAGGAGAGTGATGAATGAGAATCAGTGCAGGATTTTGTGAACATTGTTCATGGACACAAACTCTTTTTCTGTTCCTCTCCATCCCTCCATTTATCCTCATTCTAGTTTCTGTACTTCAGGTTCCACCTCTCCATCTGAGTTACATCCTTTGCCACAGAAAACCTTAACTTGCGCCTCTGCTTGTTTCTTTCCCTTTCTCCAGCTTGTTCCCAAGCTCACTCTTCCGTCTTTGGGCTGTTGATCCATCTGAATTTCACATCCCTCTGCTGCTTCTAGCCTGAGTTGTAGGTTCCACGTTTGTTTGACTTTAAGACCACTGAAAGCCTTTCCACTGGAGCTGTAATATACCTATGCTGACAACAGGATTCTCTTTCTTGGCTACTTATCGCAGGCCCCTTCAAAGCAGTTACAAACCTTTGCCATGGTTGCTTTACTGAGCTGCCACCTCTTGTCTCCTTCTTCCTTGTCAAATCTGAAAATAAATGTCAGCCAAGTGAGCAAACAAGTGGACTAGTATGGAAGTAGGATGAGTCTTTGATAATAAATAAATAAATATGTATTTGACCCACAAATTGAGTTGTAATTAACCAGCTGGGAGCTATAATCACATTTTTCCAGGGGCCTGGCTGCCTTCAGGTGGTCACAGTCTGTATGTGCTGAGGAGGATTAGAGATGGTCTTTGAAGGTGCTGCTTGGGGAAAAAGCAAGCTGTTATTGTAATGGGGGACAGCTGAGACCCTACCTTTGTCACCAGGGGCCATTGAGGCTGGCTTTCAGCCTTTCTACAGAACTGTGCATTTATAGAAAGGTACTTTCTATGCAAAATCCTTGCTCCCACATCCAAAGGCTCCCTTTGGAAAGGAGCCTGCAAGTGTGATTTTTCAGGAAGGTGGTTGGGGTTACAGTCTATGTAATTTTTCCATTTGTATTTATCTGATAAAATCAATAAGTGGAGTTCTCAGAGCAAAAGGGAGGGGACTTAATTAGAATTCAGTAACTCAGCAGGGAGCCCAGATAATGATTGCAAATGATGTAAACTGTGCTGTGAGATACCATGCCTGTTTGCACTGCAGCACTGCTCAGACCACAGGAGATCCTGAGAAGAGAGGGAAGGGAGGGCACTGAAGGTCCTGTCAGCTGTTTTAAGAGGATTCCATCCCCTGGATGGTCTATCAAGGCACTCAGTGGCCTTACCCCTGCTGTTGCAGAAGGTCCATCTAAGGTCTCTTTGGTGCTTGTTCCAGGGCATGCAGACAGGTGACCCCCAAGGCACCTGGTGTGTCACACTCTGCCTTCCTGCCCCCTTAAACTGGGCTTTTCAGCTGCTCATGCTGTGCAGGTAACTGGGATGTCTGGATCCAGGTACAAAACATCCTTAGGCAACCTCCTCCCAAACAAGTATCCTACTGGATACTGACTCCAGGAGGAAACAAAGTGTTTCCTGCCTGGGAAAGAGGGCAGGAGGGCTGCTGCTTCCATAGCCTCATCCAGCAGTAATTGCTGGTTGTTGAAATGAGCTGGTGCAGAGCGAGCAAGGAAACTGGGAGGCTGTGGTCAGCCATAAATATGAAGGCTGGGACTCCACATAGCTGCTGACTGCTTTTCTGAGCTACCTTTTTTTTCTAGCCAAAAAAATTTGAAATGAGCTTATTAACAAAGATAAATGCATGTTAATCACATCCTTACAGTTCTTCCCAAGGAAGTTTCAAGGTTTGAAACAAGCACTAAGAGCATGGTTGTTTGCTCTGAGGAGTCAGGCATTTGCACTGAGGAACTGTGCTTGGAGTTCAGCAGTAGGTGGGAGACTCTGCTCAAGAGGTACCCAAATCCCAGCTCGTGAGCCCATCTTCATGCAACAACAAAATTGGTTTGGAGTTGTTGAATGCAGTGGTTATGATTTCTTTTTGATGGATTCTTTTAATTTCTTTCAGATACTTCTCTGGTTTTGCTAACAGCTTTTTAAGGCTCTTTTTCTTTTCCCTCCCTCTGTCTTCAGCTATTGATGGATTTCTGAGAACTGATGAAAGACAAAGACTGGCAAAGGAAAGAAGAGAAGAAAGGGAGAAATACCTTGGTAAGTTGGCAAGAGGTGTATGTATTATTTATAGATACGTTTTAATAGGCTTAACTAACTAACAGCATTTTTTGTGTTCTGAATTTTAAATCTTGTAGTTCAGTCTGTTCCTAGTCTTTATCACTTCTTTTAACTTAAATTATAAAAAAACAATCTTTCTTTCTGGATTTCCAGTCAAATATTTTATATTTTATATTTTCAAGTTGACTTCCTTCTTTCATTTGTGTGCCTTTGAATATAGATTTATGTTCAACATACTGCTGTTATGATCCTGGTTTGTGAAAATAGCAAATAAGCTTTGAATAATACTCAGAATAATATGTGGGATGATTTGGTAAAGCAACCTCAAATTTAATCTGTTTGGTTTTAGCCATATTAAAATATATAATAGAGTTATTAAGTACAGCATTAAAGTGTGTACTTTTCTGTAAGTTGTAAAAGGGCTAATCTTTCAGGAGAATGATAAAAAACATTATTCAGTTCCTGAATAACATAAGCAATGATTTCAGATCTTGTTTAAAACAATCGGTTTTTTTTAATATATTAATATGACCAGGGAAATGTTGAGAGAATTGTAAAATAGATATGTAAAAGCTATAAATATATATTTAAGGGGATCGGGTGTAT
The DNA here is from genome assembly GCA_024734555.1 of Trochalopteron elliotii. Lineage (NCBI taxonomy): Eukaryota > Metazoa > Chordata > Aves > Passeriformes > Leiothrichidae > Trochalopteron > Trochalopteron elliotii. The sequence goes on along the minus strand of JANPWX010000163.1, from coordinate 316,565 downwards.
ACACAATTAAAATATACGTATATATACACAAAAATGAAATTTTCTGTTCAACATTGATTTGGATTTCCTATATCTCTCTCTGTATATAAAAATGTGTTTAACAGTTAACTTTACTTTTTCTCATTGTAATGACAAGAAAGGTCAGTAGCACTGTTTCTAGAGACTACCTGACAATACCTAGCAGAAGGAATTGTCAGTGTTTTATGATTTTTGTAAAATTTAAGATAAGCATATATTTTGAGGAAATGTCAACTAAACAAGTATGGGCACCTGCCAAAAGAATCATAGGAAAATACTGTTTTTCTTGCATTAAATAAACAAACTGTTGGCCAATTCTTTGCAAAGTCTGGGGCTTGGGAACAGTGACTTGACAGTTTTCATTACCATGGGCTTGGTCAGCATGATTCCTTTTGGTAGTTCTGGTGAGAATCTGCTGCTCTTCAGTCCTTAATCTTGCCCGAGCCTCTGTCTATCTGGGACTTGCTTCTCTTCCAGGTGTGCTCAGTGTAGGCTATCTCTTTGTTCCTCCTGGTTATCCCTTCTTTTCTGTCTCCCAAGAAAGTGATATGATGATTAGATTGGAAAGGACTTGGAGTAGAAGAGATGAGAAGGAAACTGAAAGCTGGAGATTTTGGGAGTGGTTGGCCCAGGGGATTTGGAAGGTTGTGTCTGCAATTTTCTCCCACACATCATATATGCCTTCTGTAAACATATTTCTTTAGGGTTAAGACCATTTCTGTAATGGGCAACTTTGGATTTTGGTCACAGTTTGACTGTGAGAATTTTAGAAGTTCAGAAAAAAGCAGCATATTCCCCCAAAGGTCAGATTCTTAAGCAGTCAGCAGGTAGTATTTACAATATGAAGTAACTTTTCCACCCAAGCCAAAACTCATTAATCAGTGATTTAGCATCCCTAAATTAAGCAGTGAGAATTGTATGTATGTCCATGATGACAGAATTGTTTACTTCTCTGTCCAGAATCAGTCCCAGGTTTCACCTACTTACTCAGAAGGTAACCTTAGCACCATCTCTGGACACTTCACTTTATTTTTGGTTTTTATGAGCTCCGGCATGCTTTTTTCACCTTCTTTACTGATGTGGCTAGCAGTTGGAACAATTAATGCCTGATCACTTGTTATCCACTGTCTCTGGGGTAACTTCTTCTGTTGACAAGTCTGAACTTCATGTATTCAATCCAGGTTTGCTGCATCACTGACACTCACTCCCCTCATACTGCCTTGTCTTGAGTGGGGAAGATGAGTGGATTTTCATAAGACAAAAGGGGAAGACAACAAGACAACAAGACAGCTTATTCTAACAAGAATAAGCTAGAAGGTGTTCTAGAAAGCAGGCTGGATTTGAGGAAGAAGTATTGTAGAAGGATTCTGTATTCAAGGGAAAGAAATGGAATGTTGGAAAAGGATCTGGGTGTTGGGAGGCCTCTGGCTTTCACCCAAGGGAGTGAGGATGGAGTGGGGCTAAAAGGGACCGAAGTCACAGCTGTGGTTAAAGAGCCTGAGAGCAGGAGCTGAGGGGAAAAGGTTGATTTGAGAAGAGGCATTTGGGATGGCTGGGCAAGAGCCTAGGAATGATGGGAAGATAATATGAGAGAGATAGAAGGGTGATGATGTGCTGCACAAGGAAGCAGGAAGTGAAGAAACACAGGCTGAATAAATGAGCACCCAGACGTGCTGCCACCAGGGGCACAATGTGACTTGGCAGCTTCGAAAATAACATGTTTTCTAGATGAAAATCACGCAGTGATACCCACAGGGGTCACTGGAATTTCATGGAAAAGGCAAGACTTTCTGATCATAGGCAAGGACAGGAGCAGCGTCCTTGGACTCATCATATATCCTTCAATTATTCAGCAACTTGTAACGAAGAGTTGACAGTTTTAGCTAAGTCTCTTCGACCACCGTTGATTGTCCCCGAGAACACACCTCGATTGCCAAAGCCCTCGCATTGCCATTTCATGACGTGAAGCAAGCCATGCCAGTGCTCTGGAAAGATGACCTTCCTTCGGCTGAACACGTGGAAATTCATGCCACATGGGTGAAACGCCTGGGTCGAGATCGACCCATCATTAATTGCTCATTGACTTATGGCCAGAAGACAATCACACTCCAAGGAATGCTTGACACAGGAGCGGATGTCACAGTGATTTCACACATTTTTTGGCCCAAAGACTGGAGCTTAGTTGCACCCTTGAGTTCTCTTTCAGGTATAGGGGGAAGTTCCATTTGTCCGCAGAGTGAAAATGCAATTCTTGTTTCAGGACCAAGAGGAAAAGCAGCAGTCATTCGTCCCTTCATTGTGCAAAGGCCCTTTACAGCATGGGGAAGAGACATTTTGGCACAATGGGGTGCGAGATTGGAGCTGGATTTTTAATGGGGGTCACTGTGGCACTCACCACTTTGAAACTGATCTGGAAAACAGACGATCCCATCTGGGTGGATCAGTGACCCCTTGAGCGAAAGAAGTTGAGTGCACTCAAAACTCTAGTCAAAGAACAATTGGACAAGGGATACATCAAACCAATGAACAGTCCCTGGAATTCTCCAGTGTTTGTTATCTGCAAAAAAGCCTCTGCTTCATGGAGGTTGCTTCATGATCTCAGAAAGATCAGTGAGGTCATCAAAAAAATGGGACCACTTCAGTTGGGACTTCCAGCTCTCTCAGTGATTCCGAGAGATTGGCTGCTTGTGATCATTGATCTCAAGGACTGTTTTTTTAATATTCCACTTCATCCAGATGATGCTCCTCGATTTGCATTCTCCATCCCAAGCATCAACAGACAGGAGCCTTTGCAAAGATATCGTTGGGTGGTTTTGCCCCAAGGGCTCAAAAATTCCCCAACAATCTGTCAATGGTTCATGGCATGAGCTTTGTCTCCAGCACAGAAGAAGTATCTGGAAGCAAGGATCATTCATTACATGGATGATCTGCTCATTGCAGCGTTGACACAGCAAGAGCTGCAGAAAGCTTGTGACTGTGTGACTGCAGAAGTGCAAAGTGCAGGATTGGAAATCTCCACTTCAAAAATTCAGGAAATTGCACCATGGAAATACTTAGGATGGAAAATCACAGAACAAACAGTGAGACCTCAGAAAATTCAGAGCAGAAATCAACAACCTGCAAGATTTGCAACAGCTTTTGGGAGAGATCAACTGGATGAGACCAATCTTGGGAATCGCAAACGATGAACTTACATCGTTGTTCAGTCTTTTAAGAGGAGACTGCAACATCAAGTCTCCCAGAATTCTCACACCAGAAGCTCAGAAAGCCCTCGAGAGAATTGCTGAAGCCCTCCAACAGAGACAAGCACATCACTTTATAGATTCACTCCCATTCTTTCTTGCAATGTTGAGAGAAAAAATACAATTGTATGCGTTGATTTTTCAGTGGGATGCATCACAAACTGACCCATTGTTGATTTTAGAGTGGATTTTTTTCTTACAGATCCCCGAGGACAATTCTCACAACTTTGGAGCTGTCAGCTCAAATCATTATCAAAGCTAGATCTAGGCTGTTGACAATGGCAGGCAAAGATTTTACAACAATTTACCTGCCTTTGAAAAAAGAATATTTTGATTGGGCATTGCAAAAATCAGAGGATTTGCAAATTGCGTTGTTAAATTACCCTAGTACTTGCACAATTCACTTTCCAAGCCACAAATTGCTGAAAACAATAATAAGTCTTGGAGAACAATCAAAAATAAGTGAGGTGCCGTTGGATGCAGTAACCGTATTTACCGATGGCTCAGGAAAAACTCACAAATCTCTAGTTACATGGCAAAACTTGACAACAAGAGAGTAGGAATCAAACATAAAAATAGTGCAAGGTTCACCACAAATTGTGGAGTTGGCAGCAGTGGTTCGAGCTTTTGAACTGTTTCCTCAACCTCTCAATCTGATCACAGATTCAGCTTATGTAGCCAATGTGGTCAAAAGGCTTGAAGGTTCACTTTTGAGGGATGTTGACAATGAAGACTTATATTCATACCTACTCTGTATGAGGACTTTGTTACAAAACAGAAAACATAAATATTTTGTTTCCCACATCAGGGCACACTCTTCTCTCCCAGGATTCTTAGCAGAAGGCAATGCACATGCAGACGAATTGGCCATGCCGATTTCAAATACTTTGCCAAACATCTTTGAGCAGGCAAAGTTGAGTCATGCATTTTTTCATCAGAATGCTCAGGCGCTGATGGAAACTTTTCGCATTTCCAAAAGCCAGGCAAAAGAAATCATCAGTACTTGCCCAGATTGCCAGCGTGTACAGCCTCCTGCATGCATGGGAGCAGTCAATCCAAGGGGGCTGCACAGTCTACAGTTATGGCAGACAGATGTCACCAAATACCCATCTTTTGGGAAACTCAAAAATATTCATGTCTCGGTTGATACATTTTCAGGTGCAATTTTCTCATCTTTGCACAGAGGTGAGACGGCACAACACGCTTGTCGACACCTTTTACAAGTGTTTGCATCATTGGGTGTGCCGCAGGAAATCAAAACAGACAGTGGTCCACCTTACACAGGGAAAGTGCTTGACAAGTTTTTGAAGAGGTGGGGTGTCCGTCAGGCAAGAGCCTAGGAATGATGGGAAGATAATATGAGAGGGATAGAAGGGTGATGATGTGCTGCACAAGGAAACAGGAAGTGAAGAAACACAGGCTGAATAAGTGAGCAGGAAGAAGGACTAGCTCTTCTATAAACAGTGTTAATTCTGGCTTTCTCTGACTTTCAAGTTCTTAGCCTGACAATATCCTTCTTTGATACTGGCTGTATATGTGTTTGTATGTGACACTACAGGCTTGTGTGTATATAGGCATGCTTAGTGAGCTCTTCTTTCCTGCCTTTTTGTGGAATACACTTGCATGGAAAATGGTTTTTTCCTCTCAATCTGCCACCTTAACTCCTGCTACTTGTTTTCTGGTGTACACCTGAAGCAACAGTCCAGTATGTATCGTTGCAGTCTGAGTTTCTGAAACATCAGGGTAATGTCCCATGAGGATTATTGTTCCAGTTGGAATAAACAGCTGGGCAAAACCTCAGAAGAATTAGTAATAGAAGTAATTTCTTTTTCACGTGAAGAAGCAGAAGTGGGTAAAGATGCAGCACCAAGTCATGAACTGAAAGATGTATTTTCAAAACTTCATAGAAAACTTAGCGTATGTTGTTTACATGTGTCTGTTTTAAAGGCAGCTCCATAACAAGAAGCACAGTTTTAAAGAAGTCCCAAGGGCTTTTGCTTCAACATATACAGCTGACTTCCTTCAAAGCTTACTAGGAACAGTATGTCTGAAAAAATAATTTGTTTTTAAGCTTCAGAGGGACTTGAAACATAAAAAAAGAAAAAAATTGCCAAACTGTTCTGTATGCTGTTTTTATATAGGTAAGGGGTACAAACTGGCACCTTGTATACAAGGGCTTCCCTATTTATTGAGCCAGTTGCTTAGATTTACTAATCGTTTCAGCACTTCTGTGCACTATATTTTTAATCTTAGTGGACTTAAACCCTGTGTAGTTGTATTTGTTGTTTTACACTATTGTTTCACGTTATCAAATAATTTTAAAATAGAAGAAAATTTGCATGAAGTGAAATGCGCCTTTTCTCTGCACAAGCTGCTAGGGAGCAGCAGATACTGGAGAAGGAGAGAAGAGCAAAACTTCAGTATGAAAAGCAAATGGAGGAGCGATGGAGAAGACTGGAGGAACAGAGGCAGAGAGAGGAGCAGAAGAGAGCAGCTGTTGAGGAAAAGCGCAGACAAAAGCTTAAAGAGGAGGAGGTGAGGTCCACTGGGAGATGTATGAGAGCACTGAACATGGCTGAATATTGACATGCATTAAATGATTGGGGGTGGGGGCAGGACTGGAGATGTGAGTAATTACTGCAGGAACTGCAAACCACATCACCACAGCTGTGAGTAGCCTACCACCGTACATCAAAAACACTTTCCAAAACAGTTTTTTAAAATTTTTGTCTGATCTCCTGGAATAGTCATCTACTATTGCTAACATATCTGGGACTCTGACTGTCAAATATAAAGCACCAGCTTTCTGTGAAGAAGTCTTTAAAGATGAATGTTTCCAAAAAGGGAAAGATTTTTCTTACTGTTCTGTTTATTGTCCGTGAAACAGAAATAATGTTTGTGAAAATGTGTTCTTTTATTTTTCCTCAGTGACAGAAATTCAGAAATTTGTACTTAAACCAGTGAAGAATCTAGGCTGTTTTCAAATTCTAACATAAAACAGAATCACATATTTTTAAGCATCTTCATGCCCTTCCTCTTTTTTATGCTCCCTGCTGTGATCATTTAAGGTTCTTTTTTTGCTCTAGTGAGTCCAATTTCTGGTACAGCTCTCTGGATCCAGGGTGTGTGTGTATATCTCTGCATGACATTATGTAGAGAACACTAACACTGCTACCCGCAACTGATAAAGAATTCATGACTTTTGGAAAAGGGGGCAGTGGTTTAAAAAAAAAAGACAAAAAAAAATTTCCCCAGTTCCTATATTAAAAAATCTTTAGAAATCCACAGTTCTTAACCTTCTTTTTTCTGCCCCCTGTCCTCTCATCAAAATAACTTTGCAAAACAGGTAAAACACTTCTGCATGATTTCAGAATAGCATATATCTGTTCATTACATTTTTTGTTTGATTTTTCACTTTACTTGAAGAGAAGATTGTATCCTGTCATTCAACTGTAACATACTCATTGTGACTTCTATGTAATGGCTGAGAATTAATTTTAAAATATTTCGTCGTGTGGTTTGTTTCAAATTTGTCGAAGAAAAATGTGAAAAAGCAGAAACAAAGGGTAGGAGGTCTCTCCTTTGTGGTAACAGCATTTAAGTCATGTGCTCCTTCCCCAGCATTTCCTGCTGTAATAACCTTTTGCAGCTAAGCAAAATAGATTCCATTTGGGAGGGTTGTAAGGGGAAGGGACAAGTACAAAAATGTCAAAACCATGTCCTCAAAATTTTCAGCAGAGCAGGACAGAAAGGTGGAGAGGTGTAGGAAGAGAGAGTGTCTGCCAGCTTTTCCTGCATTCATGTTTTGCCTTTGCTGAGGAAATGAGAGCAGAGTTGTTGGATGTGAGAGGCTGTGACAGGTCAGACCCAAAGTGTCTGTTTAGTGGGGGCTGACCCCATCTCCTGTAGTGGCCTCCTGAATTTCCCCGGAGATGGGCATAAGAGGCTGAGCACACTGTGATGTTTTTCCCAAGCATCAGCAAGCCTGTTCCAGCTCCCCAAGACACTGCACGTGTGAGGACAGACTTCTGTAATGGTGAGGGAGAGGCTGCTTCCAAGAATTTGGTCATAATGTGAGTACTACCACTCCTAGCTCTGCTCACCAGGCCGGTCCTTTATGCCTAAAGTGTCCAAAGCCTTTTTTGGAAGCTAAAGCAGGCGTGGGTCTGGATCCTTTCCCTTTCTTTTCTCCCTGCTCCTCCCCCAGGCTGAGGAGCCTGAGAGAAGGCTGTGTGGGCAGTAGGACAGGAGAGGATGCTTGGTTGTTTGGGGATAGATTAAACCTGTGGGAGGAAAAGGTCCAGGAGCCTCTGAAGGAGAAGAGGGTGCAGAGGGGAGTAATCTTTAGAACAGGGGAGGGTGAGAGAAGAAGGAAAGTGGGAATAGGAGACATCATCACCTCCTAGCTTCCCTTCACAGTTTCTTGTTCCTCATTTCTCAAATTCTGTTTGAATTCTACTACAGGATCTGCCAGTTTAATCCCACCTTCCCCAGCCCTTGATCTTGTGATGAACGCCTCAAACTCTGTATGCCTAATAACAGTGAAGGTCTGAGTAAGGATGGGGATGAACTTGCAGTTCCCTGGGCATTGCAGGTTTCTCATTGCTTGTGAGTAATTTTGGCCATTTAAGACCATCTTTACTGGAAATGCTTTGAACGTGTATTTCCCCTCACCCTGGCCAGTGAGCCACTGTGTACTGCAGCATCTTCTCAGTGTTTCTCCTTTTAACACCAGTTTACACTGGCTGGGTACTGGAGTACCCATTTTACTTGCTCATCGAGTGTCTGAAATGACAAGTAGAGAGATTTTCTTCCTTGCTCTCTGCCTTACTGGTTGTCCTTTTTATTTTTCCTGAATTATTTTTTCCATGCTTTTTAACAGAGCAGAGAGTAGTGCACATTTGTGATAGGAAGATGTTATATAAATCTTTCTCTACAAAATATTGTTGCTGCATCTGAAAGAATCTGAGAGGAATAGATCTTAACAAACTTCTGGGGACTTGTTGGTTCCTATATCAGAGCATCCTCTGCTTGCCTGTTTTGCTTGCAAAAGACTTCTTAAAGAGGTGGCTAAAATTTGATTTATTTCGCTTACTTTTCCCCTTCTACAATGCCAGATAGGAGATGGTGGTTTTAAAGTCTCTCTTGGTAGGAATTGAGGTATTCTGTCAGAGTTCTTTGGGACAGCTGGAGTTTGTTGCAGAGCACAGTGGAAGTGTCAAATTCTTCAGAAGGAACTGAATAAATAATGTTTAGAAATTATTCTGTCTACATTGGCCACATCTTTCTTGTCTGCAGATGTCTTCAGTATCACTGTCCTTCCCTTTGTATAACTTTTAAAGCTGCCCACTTATTTTAGTAAAAGCAGTCCTTGAGCCTTGAGGAAAGCAGCATGTGGTTCTACAGAAGTGATTTAAAAGTTTCTTTTAACAGGGAACTGGACAAAATAAAGCTAGTAATTTTTCAGTTAAAATAATTTTTTTCTCTTTTCCTTTCTTGAACTTTCACGTGACTTGGAAATACCTTGTAAATGGATGTCTAGCTGAACACAAGTTATTGGGAAGAGATTGTTTTGGTGCATATGCACTAAAATGTAACACTAAAATATGTACTTAGACACAAGAAAGTTAGAAGCTCTCAAGATATTGTAGCTTTAATTACTTTAATTACTCCACTCCAAAGGTGAAGCCAACTGATAATGTCAGGAAACATTAAGTAAGTGAGCTACTTACATACAGTACTATATTTAAAGTGAGGAGGAAGAGATGATTTGGGGCACTTTCATATGTTTGTCTTGCAGATATAAGATTGATTTAGAATTATTTGCACTAATTATTTTAAGTCATAATACTTGACACATGATTTTTTTCCTTGTCACATCTGTGTTATATTTTACACAAAGAAAAGGAAAGAACTTAGTTGTGAGAAAACAAGTAATTTGACTGAGTTTTATGGGGCAGGTTTTTGTTTTTAATTCAGACAATACAAGTGCCTATTCTATTGCTCAGGCTGAAGAAAACTTGCATGAGTAACTGGATTTTGGAAAGTAATGTATATTTTAGATACTAGCAGTAGATGGCCCTCTCTTATGATTTTATTCATTCTTAGTTTAACCTACATGCAGTGCTTATGCATTATAGGGGTTTTTGTGCAAAAACTCACTGTATCTTTAGAGCAGACATTGTTTCCTCTATCTGTAGCTGTTAGTTCCCAAATGAGATCACATACATAGTCTGATATGTTTTCAAGGTGCTTCATATAGAACATAGACTGGAAGGGTTTTCTGCATTGTTTGCTGATGAAGCAAAGCTTTGCGTTGTGGTTTAGTTTTTGTCATGGAACAAATTATTAGTGTATAGCATAAACATATTAGTTTATGCTATGCTTGCTTATGTCTTATTATTTTCTTTGGCTTTTTAGTTTTGTGCCAACTTAAAATGTTTTTTTAGTAATTATCCTTTCTTTGTGAAAAGCAGCCTTCATATTGTTCTCTATCTAACCTATATCTGCAGAGGCTTTGCGAGTTTTAATAATTATATTCTGTAGGGCTCTAGTGAAAGGCTCTTTGCAAATGAAAATGAATTATCTTCTCCAAATAATGTAACTGAAGATTTCAACCTCAGATTGTAGGTAGCATGGGCTTTCAAATGCGTATGAAATGTCATTTAATTTCTTTAATCTATTTCAGCATGCATTTTATTCTTGAAACAATGTTTTGATAGTGGGTGGTATAAGTGTATTCTGTGATTTGCAAACTATAGAATATTACTTACTCCAAGCATTGTTAAAAAAACCCAACAAGACAGCAAACAGAAATAATAGAAACGTGACTGCTTTAATCTTCTCTTTTTTAATTTATGAATAACAATAGTCATGCGAAATGGAGGAGGGAGGTTCTATGTAAGAATATGCTTTAATGAGAAAGAAAGAGGAGGGTGATTTTCCTTGGTAAAGAGTGCAAGTAGAAAGATAGATTTGGGCAAGCTGCATAGTAGAAGAAAGTGGTTAAAAGAAGCACACTGCAGAGATGAAATATATGAGATTTGGAAAGACTAAGAAAGGGACTCACACAATAAAGTTAGAGAGGTTGGAAGCTAAAAAAGCACAAACGTGTAATGCAAAGCCTGCACATGCAGGATTTAAATGTGAAACTTGTATCATCAAGTAGTAAGAGAAGAAAGAAAGACTAGCAAACTAAAGCAAACTAAGCAGCAGGCTGACTTTAGATTCCATAGAGTGGGAGATTGTTTCCTTTTCCCAGGCAGGGTGTGTGCAAGAAGCGAATGGGATATTCAGGGCTGTAGGGGGTTTCCTACTCTTGCAGAAGAGGCTGCGCTTGAGCCTTATGGTGCTTCGTTCATTTGCTCTGTAGGGAGAAGGAGAGAGGCAGAGCTCTCATTTTCATGCCTGCCTGGACACTGATGGCACTGAGTAGACAGAGGAGGGGGATGAAGGGGGGGAGGGAGGGCAGGGAAGCAGCTGCCTGCTCTCAGTGGTCTTTGAATGATGTTACCTGATAGACCGGGAGCTCACAGCACGACGGAAAGATCGTCTTCCTGGAGATAGCAGCAGAGATTCTAACAGCAGGGTGGGTCACCTGGCCAAAAGGTAACAGGGACAGGAGGGCTGGAATGATAGAGGATGCAAGAATTTCCTTTTCTCACTCCTTGTACAGAGGGTAATAAAATATTTTATACTGCAACTGATTTGTAATAAAATTAGAAGAGCTTAAAGATTAAAAGGTAGTGGCTTGCTGTTGATACTGATGGATAACTGGTAGCAGGATTGGATGAGGTGGAAAAAATGAGCTCAGAAATAAATTACTGCAAGTCATGGTAGTAGAAGAGATTCTTCAAAGGTGTGGAAGAGGCAAAAGTATATTGTAGATAACCAGAAGATGATGAGGGGACATCTGGCAATGTAGAAAGTCAGTGACCAGGGTCAAAAGCCTGGGAAGGTAAGATAAAGTTTACAGGTGCATGTATAAAAGTATGGAGATTCCGGAGGTGCCTGATGTTAGGGTCAGATGTGCTGAAGGAGCTCCATCAGAGACAACTGGCTCACTACCAGTGCAGAGCCTGAAGGAAGCACACTTGAACAAAGACTGAAATTTTTTGGTAAAATAGCTCAGGAAAGCCACACCAACAGCATTAATCAGTGAGAGAAAGTAATCTGGCCAAGAGATGTATGAAGGGTTTTCCACACAATTTATCTGAGCTGCCAGAAGATATTGGAGATAGAGCAGGGGATTGATAAAAATCAAAATGGGTATGATGTAATCACAGAAGCCTGCAAGATACAGTTTGAAGTGGATAAGAGTAGGAGTTTTATACTAGACCAAAAGAATATAGCAAAGTTAATAAGGAATAGCACCAAAAATACTGCTAGGATCAAAGGGCTAAAACTCGCTGGGGCAGGAGCTGGAGGCAACAAGAATAGACTTATCTTTCACAGTAGGGGTTGGGCTGCTGAAATGTGAGGGTGAGGAGGTTGCCAGATGCGAATGAGGTAGTACTGGGAGGAGGAGAGGAAGAGGCTGTTAGATGATGGAATTGTGGGTGGGGAAGAACCACATTTTATCTGCTTGAAAGGAGGAAAAGAAAAGGTGCAGGGATCATTGACACAACAATAAATTACTGAGAAACTAGCAGAGGGAGGAGGTGGGAATGAAACTCAGTGGAGGTCTTTGAGAGTCAAGAGGTGATGGAGAGGGATACTTAGCTGTGAGTTAAAGGTAGAGCAAGATTTGGGGAAAGAAAAAAATAATTTTATTCTTCCCTCTTAAAATCCTAAGTCATGGAAAAGAACATGGTGGGGGGTGGGGGAAAAGTAAATTTTGGAGCAGTATGATGTAGGCATGCACTAAAATAAATACACAGAGAAGAAAAGAAATCAGAAGGTCTTAAATGCCTAGACTTAAGGAACATAACAGAAGAAAGGAGGGAGTTCTTGTAAAAATAAATAAATAACTAGGGCATCCTGCAAAGTAACCTACTTTGGGTTTGAAGTGATCATTTATCTGAGTGACTAGGTGGAGCCACTGGCATTGCAGCAATTCAACTGTGCTCAGAAAGGGACGGAAAGAATCCTGATGTCTGCATAGACAAGAAGGAGTTAATGCTTGTCGAGCATTATTCTTATACAAATTAAGTCCAGAGCACAGCAGCAGCCTCACCAGCAGGAGCAGATGCTAGACAGTGATGCAACCTGTGTTATTTACTTAGGCCTCTGTAGTGACCTCAGTGGCTTGCAGACAAAGGATACGCGTATCTGGAGGTAGGTAGCATGCTGATACCTTCTTTATTCAGTTCTTTTTCTTTTATTGTGAGCAAGCTCCTGAAATCGTCTTGTGTGAAGCAACAGGGGGACTGTGTATTTTTAGCATGGCTTTGGAAGGCGGGGGAAGGAAGCCCCCAAGTAACTGATTGAGGTTTGTGTCTGGGTTTGTACCAAAATTACCAGGAACGTTTAGAAGCCATGATGCGCCGGTCCCTCGAACGCAGCCAGCAGCTGGAACAGAAGCAGAAGCGATGGTCGTGGGGAGGAGCACTGGCTGCAGGCTCAGGAGGCAGAGATGGTAAGTGAAACAGGCTGCCTGCATTGCAGATCTGGAAGTGCAAAATGCATGAGATTGTGGAGATAGTAAGTATGATGGGTTTATAGTTAGGGTGGTACCGTAGTGGCTACTGCCTTGGGGCGTGAATAAGTGCTTTGTAATTGCTTGCCAGCCTTCCTCTCCCTAATACCTTCTGTGGAGACAGGTTCCTCCTAACTTTAGGAATGCAGATCATTTTAATAGAGTGACCAGAATCTGTTTGGAGGATGCTAAATGCTAGAATTAAAATCGATGCACTGTCTCCCTTGTTAGCTTCTTCCACACTGTCTTCCCACACACACAGTTAGCAAATTTAATATTCACCAAAGGACTGAATGCTGTCTAAGGCTTGCAAAAGATGATCTGTTTTTGTTTGGTACTTCTAAAAACCTGATGGGAATTTCTAGATGACTATGCAGCATGTGCAGTTTAAAATAGTTTGGGTTTTTTCCCCACGTACATTCTGTTACTGCTATTTTTGCTTTGGCTCCAGAGGAAATTCATTTTATTACATAATGAGTCACATGCTGCTTTTATATTTCAGAAAGATGCATGTTTTCTCTTTTCAATCATACAATTTATTTGAATTTGTCAGGTTTGAATAAACTGATGTTACAGGGAAAAATATCCATGTTTGGGTGTTGATGAAATATAACAATTACTCTCTTTTAAACAGTGTGTAAGTATGCTTAACTTTAAAAAGACAAACTCTATTTCTTATCATAGTTTTCATGATACATCATTAGAAAAGCCAAGAAGTTAAATGTATATTATAATGAAAGAAGTCTCTTATACTTTGAGAAAGAAATCAGTTTTGTGATGCAGTTTGTGCTTAATTCCAGCTCCCCCAACTTATTCAGTAATTTCTTTCACCTCTTTTTGCTCTGATTTCTCTGCTGTGTAGGTGAATCAGAAAATACCCCACCCCCTGTTCTAGGTTTAGCTGCCAACACCCTTCCTCCAGACCCTGTGACCTCTACTGCTCCTGCTGATTCCTTCAATGGTATTTCAGAGAATCACAGTACCATCGTGTCTCGTTTATAACTGTTCTAATCACTGTAATCCATCCACTGATCTTGTTCTTCCTAACCACTCTTTTCTTATCATTTCAGTCTGGTACTCTACAGCATTACCCTTAGTGATGTAGACCAGTGTCTTTTAATTTCCTTTTAATTTTGCCATGGTGGAGCAGTGCATGCCTCACATTCCAGCACAGTAGAGGCATTTCATGGTTTTCTCAGTAACTTTAGACTTGTACTGCTCAGATTCTCATCTTTGTTAATTCTGCGGGTGCTCTGTGTGTGTGTGTGTATAATTAATTACACATATATTTGACAGTTTTAATGGACATGCACAGGTGCTGTTGAGAAAAATTTCAGTTGCACAGTAAGGAAGTGTGTTATGAAGACCATGTTTCATCAAAACAGCCCTCTTTTTTCATCTCAAGGGCCTCCTTCTGCAATATTTTAAGAACAAATAAATTTGGTATGAACAGCCGTGTTGTTTTCAGCCTCCTGAAGTGAATTTTGGCCAAGCTGGTATTTGTAACAAACTCAAGAGGTTGACTTTGTTTAAGCAATCGTGTTTTATATTGTTCAGTTATCTTTTTTTCTGCAGGGTTTTATTTGTGGTTTGTTGGTTTTTTTAAATTATTATTCCCATAAAAGGACTCTGAAGTAGATGAGTCCTCCAAAATTACAAATGGATTGCATATAGGATTTCTAATCTTGATTGCAAATGTACTTGGCATTTTAAAAAGAAAACACAGTCTGTGCTTTTGGGAAGTAGGTTCCTTCTCTCCCTCAAAGGATAAGCTGGGCTATTACTACTGCAGAATTTACAGTAAATGTTGTTCTGCCTATGATCTCAGAGAACTATTATTTCTGTGCAAACAGATTCAGTTTTTTTACTGATTGTTGTTCATGTGCAAGGGTATTTGCCTGTGCAACTGATGTTTTGCAGCATACCAGCATTAAATGTCCTTCTTTAAAAAAGCAAATATAGTGAATTGCATTGTTTATTGTAGTAATGGAGGCAAATTGCAAGTATTGATTAGTATTGAAAGCCTCACTAAGGCAATGATTTGAGGGACATAATAAGGAATGCAGTAACTTAGAAGGTGCAGAGATAGGGCCACATACATTTCTCTAGATGAAAATATTTTTTGGTTTTGAAAGAAATAAAGTTCAAATGTAGGGGACAAAGCATCTGTGCTTTTAGCTTCTGAGTATCAGATAGTGATCATCATGTACTAATACTCTAGTAATACCTGAGTAACATCTCTCTTTCATTCAGTTGAATAAATGCCAAGGTAGGAAATCAGTATTGTGCTCAAACAGACTTTGTCAAATGGTATTTCAGAAGAAAAATGTACCAAAAAACTGAGCTGTCTAATTTTTTAAAATTCTTCTCAAGCATAAAAAGATAAAGCCAAATGGCTGATGCCAGCTCAGTCATTGAAGCAGTCAGGTCTCATACAGGTGCACAAATGTGGGTTATTTCATTTTTTTTATTGGACTAATATCTGATGTGTACCTCAGCTCTTCCAGACTGAAGGTAGAGGGGAGGGGGAATGAAGTTGAGTTCAGAGCTGTCATGTGTGCAGTTTGTTTTCTTTGGGTAACTTTATGCTTGTGCTGGTAGTGAGTGTCTTGTATCAGAATAGCTTCACTCGTTCAGATCTGATATATAATTATTTATCAGTGTCACTATAAAAACCAGGCTGTTGTGAAACTGGAACATTAAATTCACAAGCAGAAAAGTTGCATGCCAAGCATGTACGTAGGGTGCTCAGTGGTCAGAAAGAGCTCATCTCATTCCAGTTCAGTCCTATGATCAGTGCAGGGGCCAAGAGTACAAATGCAAGGTTAACTTTTGGAGTTGATCAACACTGTGGTTTGAATACAAATGTCTTCAATGCGTTTCTCTGCAGCATGTGACAAACTTTCAGCTTCTACAATGAATCTGCCAAAGCAAATGGAGTCGCCAATCAGTAAACGCCTCTCGTCCTCCACAGCGGCCATAACGCATTCCCCCGACAGAGGCAAGTGAACATGCTGGTCTCCTGCCAGCAGAAACTCTCCTTCTGCCTAAAGCCCTTCTGCTTCATATAGCTTTGTGGTTTGCTTATGTCTGTTATTCAAAGGAACTCAAACATCTGAAAGATTCTGTATTAGTAACATGGTTCTGCAGCCTGTCCCAAGCCTGTCTCAAGGCTGTGCTGCCGTGCTGGAGATCATAGTCCAGCAACAAATGCTGTGGGCTTTTTTCTGATTCTTTTCCAAATTTTGATACTCCAGCAAACAGGGTTGTAAGTACAGGCTGTGACTGCAGCAACTTCCTATAACTGTACTGCTTGTGACCTTCTAGCGAAAGAAGGAAAAACAAGCAAACCAAAGGTGTGGCCTGGCAGTAGATACGGGATGTTCCTTAGGCAGGGTTATGTCTGATGAGCCACCTGGGACACTTCAATCTGATGACCAGAGTTGTGGAGCCTGTTAATTTCTCATGAAACTCTGATCCTCAAGAGACTCCGCAAAAGATGATCATCTTGTAGGATTAGTGGTTGCTAAACACTACAAAGAGGACTGAAGGGTTTATCTCACTGTGAACTCTTTGGATTTTTTTGGGTTTATTTTGTGTTTGCCTTTTTTTCCTTCTACCCCATTGTTTTTAAAAGTCTAATGGGGAAAAATATATTTATTGAAATAAATTACAATGGAGCCTTGTTTCAAGAATGAAAAAGGCAAGGTGAATTTATTTTAATTTTTGAATTGCTTAAGCTCATCAGTAGCTTTGAGGTTATTATGACAGATGGCTATATATACATGTAATAGGAACGTCTATAAATACGTCTTACATAGTTGACACTTATATTTATGGAGTAGGAAGTAATGCAGGCATATTGTATAAATAAGACTTACATAATGTGGTGAGATGGCAGATTTCAAATGCAGTCCCAGCATGGGTGGCAAATCACTGAGCAGCTGTGCTGTTGTACCAAATGTTTTACCTTTCCTACTGGGGAAGAAGACAAACCTTTTTTGTGCTGAGTCATGAAAGCAACCATTTTGCAGAATGGAACATGCCTCTGAGTAAAACCAAAATACAACATGATCTTAACCTTACTGTGTGTAATGTATAAGTGGGAAACTTAAAACGGTGGAGAAATTAGAAGGTTTTCTTCAGAGGGAATGAAAATTATTTTCAAGTATTTTAAATATCACAAAGTTGAAGATTTTTTTGTCATTTCATTTAATCATTTCATAATTTTGTTTCAGTTATTTTAATGTAACATTATTTTATTTCTTTGCATTTTAAATTTTATTTTATTTGCTCCCATCCTTCAGCTCACCGCATGCATCTTAGTCCAATGGAAAACTTTATTGTTTCTCGACTGCTGACTCCCACACAGTCATCTTTAGCCAGAAGCAGAAGTACATTAATGCTTTCTGAGCAGTACAATACTCCAGGTAAAAATGTGACTTCCTCACTTTCAAACCATTGAGGTATGTTTTCAGCTGCATTTATGTAGCTGCTGGAAGAAATGGAGTACTATGAAACAAATGACAATTTACAGGATAGTACAAAATCAGTGATGAGCTAAGTTGTTTCAGATAGCAGTGTATTTAAAATCTTTGAAAAGCACATTATCTTGTCTGTGCTTTTCTGAGTATCTGTTTTGGAAAAAAAATCATTAAAACTGCAGACTATCAAAAGAAAAAAAATATATTCGTTTAAGAATCAGTTTTTTAGACAAGGATGTGACAACTCTCGGAGGCTTTGATTGATTTATTAATGTCAGCCCTGTCATACCCAAACAGTATGTAGAACAAAAATCCCAGTGCACCACTGAGCCTTAATTATTTTTACCAGGGTTCCAGTTTCTATCCGTTAAATATCTTTTTGCCTTTAACTGCGTGACTGTGTGCATGTGACACCTATATATATAGGTGTACATACACATGAAAAAACAAAATATTGATAGGAAGGTGTCACTTTCAGAAATTATTGAATTTTAAGGGATCATGGTTACCATTTCTATGTGTAAAGGGTAGACTTATAAAACCATTATTTTGCAAACATCCACAACAGTAATGTTTCCAGTCCTGCTAATACTTGGGCAAGTGCCCGACTTTGAGTAGTTTCTGCTTATAAAGCCATACCTGGTCACAGTGTTGCCTGAAACAAGACAAAAGTTTAACAGCCCTTTTTACTTTTAATAGAATAAACAAAAGAAGTGCCCTAAAGCCCACACCCAAATGCCTGTCTGCCAAAGGAAACACTTTTCCAGGATTAAACTATTTAGATGATAAAAGACTGATCATCTGTATGATGAGTGTTTTCACACATTTTGGTTAAAATAGGCTTAAGTTCTGCATCTGTGCTTTTCATGCATAGCTATTTAAAAATGAATTGCTAAGTAAACCTACTTTCCCTGTGTGTTACTTCTCTGTTCAGGGCATAGGGACATTGATATTGAATGCCTCTAAAATTGCTTCCCTTGTTTCCATATTAAAAAATGTAGGCATTTCTTCTTCCAGCCTCTACTGGAAGCAGAAATATTTTCAAATAGTACTTGAGAAAGTTCCCAGTTTGCTTACTGCTCAGGGACCAACTACTGCCAAGAATGAGCAAAACCCAACTCAAAATTAGATCAGTACCTTCTGCTTAAGATTTTGAGCTGAATTTCTAAGGCCATCTATGGATGATTTTTTTCTGTCTTGTATTTGATATCAAAGAAATCAATAAGGATGACTTCTGTCCTTCCTCACTCATTTTGTCTGTAAACTCTCAGATTTATCTTTCTTCATCACAGCATCTTTAACACACTGGCATGTCTGACAAGGATACAGTTTGTTCTGCAAACTGCTTTTTCATGGGGCTGAAACAGGGCAGCTGATTTTGGGAACAGCTTTTTGAACAAGCATCCTCTTGTCATTTCTCCACAAGGCAATCAGGCTGTAGCACAAGTTGCAAAAAACAATCTCAGAGGCCATTGACATTTTGTCAGTAATTGCCAGCAAAATAGTTGAGGGAGATCTCCCATTTTTCATGTGCTTCTCACCATAGAAGCAGCTTCCTGAGCAGCGAAGAAGGATCTTCCTTTCCAGGAGCTCATATTGTACCTCCTGTCATCATCCTGGGGTCAAAATTGCTGTGCTACTGCATTTTCTGTAAGCTTAGAAATGAGGAGACTCAATTTCACTCTACAGCAACACATTATTAGTGTCACTCAAAGTCAAGGTATTCAGGCAAACAGTTGTTACTGGATGCATAATTAATTCTTTCAACAGTTGAAGTAAAAATATTTATCTTAGGCAGCTTTTAAGTTTCTGAAGGTTTTTGTTAATATACCTTATACCAATTGGCTGGAAAGTGGGTCAAAAAATACAAAGGTCCAGTTAAATATCAAAGTATCAAAAAGTCCTTCATAAAAAATTTATTAGGGCTTCCTCCAATAAAAAAATTTGGGAATGTGATTTTCTTTACATTAGTGCATAATTACTGCTTTTTCAAAGTCAGTTTATCTCCTGACTTTAGTTGACTAAAATTGGAAGCACTCTGTCGCTTGATTGCAGTTAGTGTCTGTCTTATTGATAAAACATATACTCTGTTGATTGTTCTATATGTATGTGAAAGTTTCATCTTAGAAGTCAATATGAACAAAATGAGGAATAAAATATCCCATTTTTAAAAATCCTGTTCATATTGCAAATAAAAGAAAGTTGCCCTGTAAGCTGTAATGCATGTGTCACACTCAAACTGATGTCTCCCTCAAATAACAATAACTGAAATACCTACAGCAGAGTTTAGGTTTGGGGGTTTTTTTGTTAGTTGGGTTTGTTTGTTTTGACTAAATATTATTTGAGAAAGTAATTAATATATTTAGGAGCCTTTGCATGTTTAGGCTTTAAAAAAGACAGAACCCCCTATGTTTCTGTGACCTTTCCTGTTCTGCAGTATGTGTTCAAAAATCACCCAACTAGCATTATCTGCTTTTTCTTTTTATCATATGCAAAGGAAGCTGGACTTCTTAGAAGAAAAAAGTCACAGTATTAGTCAGGTGATTCAAAAGGTATATGAGTAAGAGAGCAATATTTTAGAGATAATTTTTTCCTATAAAATGTTTCAGTTGAGTAATTTTTAATAAACAGGGGACCTTGTTGAATGCATTATATGTGATATTTAAAAACACTGAAAAACACTTTAAAACTACCTTTGAACATTATAACGTGAAAGTATGCTATTTTCTCCCCTCCTTTACTTCCTCTATCTGTGCTCCCTTTTGCTCTTGCTATTGTACTATAACTCTTTAGTATTCCATATCTGTCCTCGTGTAGCACCAGCTAGTCCTCTTAAATCTCCCTACAAGCCTTCCCCCACCCGAAGCACCGACAGGAAGAAGGCAACTTCACCCTCCACTGCCAATGCCATGAAAGGGGCACCTGCAGCTGAAGTTACTCAGGTGAGTTTGCAATGGTTTTGATTTCACTGCTGGGTAAACTGATGCAGCTTCTGCTTGTTACCTTTCCCTTTACATGAATACAAATGAAGTGTTTCCCCTGCTGTAAGAAACAGAAGTAGAAAAGTAAGTCCTGCCAACACCCGTTGCCTTTGTGTTCCTGTTAAGGAGCATTTTAATATCTTCTTCCTCCTGGGAATCAGTGTTGAGTGCTGGTATTGGCACACCAACATCCCTATTTTCAGAGAAGTGAGGCACTGAAGTCTATGTTTTTGGACTTGCTTGTAACTTGTGGGAAGAGGGATGACAAGTAGAATTCCCCCCTGAGTATAGCTATCCAGTCTTGCTGATTAATGAGCAAGCTTCATATATTTCAGAAACTCCCCAAGTGTATTGATAATGCCTCTCTTTTACACCAAGTGCTTTAACTTTCTCCGTGGACATTTTTAATGCTGTTTGCTTAAAAGATTCATTATTGATCTGCCATAGTTTCCAGAAAAGGCAAGTCACTCACCTTCACTGAGTGTACACAGCTTAAGACATACTTTAAAAAAAATTTAGGGCTATAATATTCACATAAGGTCCTGTATCTTGTAATACTTAATGATAGGCAGATTCATGCCATCTAAATTAGCTGCAAGTGAGAGAATCAAAGCTGGGAGTAAAGATTTGTGTCAGTCTTAGGTGTGATTCAGTGTTACATGCAGCAACATTTCTGTGAGATGGCTGTTTGCACTGCTGATCATGTCTAAGCAGGGTCATATGGATGATTTTGAAGATTCCACCCAGTGCCACCACCCCTTCCAAGACTCTTGCAAAGGCTATGGTGTGTATTACGTATCTGAAATTTGCATGCTCTGCCCATGCAAGACATGGGTGGGTGTGTGCGATGTCTGTGTAAAATAAAGAACTATTAATAGCACATCAGTTGTGAGCTGCTGTTTAAAAAGCTTTTACAAGTGTGCCACACAAATCTCTTTATATGCCATCTTGCCAGTGAAACAATCAAATGCATTTTTGATTTATTGATCCTGATTGTGGAAATTAAAATGAACTGTGCTTCTAGACTGAGAAGATAAAGAAGGAAAAGCGACCTGCAACACCTGGTTCATCATCTGGTATGGGATCTCCTCTGAGAAGGTCTGATTCTCCTGCTGCCATGTCCAGAAGATCTGCATCGCCTGCAACACCTAAGTATGCCTTTCTTATTAGTGGACTAATATCCTGTGAATTTCTGATTACCTGTAAGTGAGGCATAGCTTCTTGAGGAACTTCCTTTGAAGTGTTGTATAAAATCTAGTTAATTTTACTTGTACATAAACATGTATACGTGTGGGTGAGAGGTGAGGTATAGATGACAAATCTGATATCCGTAATACTCTGTTAGTACCCACAAGAGACAGTTCTCTCTACCTTTCCTCAGTCTTGAGATTACAAGGCATTTCATTATTCATATGAAATCTTACTTCACATTTATTTTAAAATATGCTTTTTTTTTTGTTTGAATTTCAAGACACTGCCTAATGTGAAGAAATGCACTCATCATGAATACTAACTAGAAATTCCAGCATTTAATATATGCATTTCCTATTGTTGGCATGACCATCTGGTGCCATAAATACACTTAAGTATGTGTCATCTAAGCCGTTGGTTTTGACCTTTGCTCATTTGCAGACCTCTGTGGTTTAGTTGCTTTTTTTTTCAATGCAGAGCTGTGGATCTATAGCATATCTGGGCTTACTGGCAACTGACTTGCTTTTCTTGATTGTCTTTTGCTGAAAACTGCATTTCATGTACCACAGCTTGTAATTCAAGTCTAAGCAAAATGGATCTCCAGGTTTCTTAGAACAGAATATTAAGTCTGGCTCTAATCTAGGAGTATGCTAAAGTAGTCCTGGTCTGCAGTACTTGCCTAATTTATTTGGCTGGTTGAATGGTTTGAGTTTTTTCCCTTAGACCTTGTTTGTGGGTGCCACTTCTGTCTTGAAAATTGTCTTATTTATTTATCTTTTTTTAATCTAAAGCTGGCCATATTTTGAACCTTGGCTTAATGATCCCTTTTCTGACAAATTTCTTCTGCCTGAAAAAGCAGCTGGTGTTCCTTTTCTGTTTCAGCTCTGAGGGCATAGCCCTTTAGTGGGGGATGATTTTGTGTGTGAATCTGATGTTAGACAACATAAGGAAGTCATCTGACTCTCGGCATTCTTTCTGCTTTAGACATCCCCTTGCATGTAACTGGGGCACTGCAATTCTTTGTTTGGATTATAAGGCTACAGATTCTCAAACTTCCAATATTATATATGTAATGTTATTAGATTCTATGGTATGAACTACATCCATTTTGTGAAAAATTGAATGAAATGCAATGTTAATGACAATCAGCTTTCTTATTGCAATTTTGAGCAGATCTAGTGGCACTCTGCAGTGTAAAATTAAAAAAAAGTTTGAGCTCTAAGACTGTATATTATTCTGCAAGTACTGATACTCCCTGCTCAGAATGCATTTTTCAGTTTGTTCAGCCAGTGTAAGAGACACACCATGAGACACATTTAGTTAAGCAAAATGATTGGTGGGAAATGAATTAGCTGAGAGTCAAGTGCTTCTTGCTGGGCAGACGAAGGTTAGTGTAGGCCATCAGAGAAATGTCCAGTGGTTAGAAGAAAAAGTTCTTGGGAGACAGCTCTTTAGTGCTTCATGAGAAAGGTATGCCCAGTCTTAATCTGTAGCACTAGTTTCTATAAAAAATTAGGGAATTATGGAGATTTTTTTCCCCAGAGGTGCAAATTATGATAACTTTTGTAGAGTAAAGTGCCTATAAGGAATACTGTTTTTAGAAGAAGAAACAGATGCTTCGTGAAGGAATTAAGAAGCCTGGTGGGTTTCTCTGTGATTGTGAGCCACAGTAGTGATCCCTTTTTTTCCCCCCCTCCTTCTTTTTCTCAAGAGACTCTGATTCTGACAGAGTAAGTACATTTCTGGCTAGAAATGTATTACTGAGCATTTAATCTTAACGTGGCCCAATTAGAACAACCTTCTTGACCTTATGAGAGATACAGTAAATGGAGTTTAAATCCATGTTTATTACTGATTGCAGAAAGAGAGTTCTGCTTCAGCACTTTCAAAACTTCCCCTCATAATTCTAAAATAAAAAGTGTCCTAATGACCATATTGGATTATTAGATATAGATAATAATAGTGATAATATAATATGCATTTTTCATACAACTCAAATTCCACTGTTAATTTTCATTGAGGAGATAAGATTATACAATCTAAAGGGAGGTTCCAAAAGCCTTACTGCCTGTATTTAAATCCACTGACCAGCAAGATCATTATCATTATATTTAAGTATAATTTTAATCTGACTAAATATTTGTACAAATACTCATTCTTCTTGCAAACCTGATGATCTTTTACACATTTAATCCTTCTCCTTCTAGCACATTATATGACTGAAAAAATACCTTGGAAGAAATAAGAATACATATTGTACAGCATTAGTAGTTATCAATGCTGCATAGAACCCTAAACTCTAAAACTGTTGAGGAAAGAATCAAGTATGGCCAGTGATTTACATGACAATTATCTGTATGCATTTCTTTTCTTAAGAATATGTGACTTGGCATTTCAAGTTTTCTTGGTATTGTTCTAGTTACTAGTTCTTCACAGTTGTCATCTTGATTTCTGAGTGGTAGTAACTTGCCTTCTTAATACGTTATTTCATTATTTATTAAATGAAAAACTCTTTTTATCATGGTAAAGTAACTGGAAGAACAGGATCAAACAAAACAATTAAACTTCAGCCTGAAGAGACACAGTAATTATTGGCTGAAGAGAGTTGCAGTAGTTACATAAATAAAATGCTAATGTTTTGAATGGGCAAATTTTACTGAGAAAACAAAAAACGTCAGCCCAAAAACATAACATCTCAGACAAGTGAACAGATATAGATGTAAAAAGGAGAAAAGGGAAAAAAATTAAAATATGCTGAACAACAATTAAAAGCAAGGAAGGAATTCAAAACTTGATGTTATTTGGAAGAGTTAATATATCAAAAATGTCACAGAAAGAAATCCAAAACTATTATTTTGAATCTTAATGTGGATCAGCTGA
Source organism: Trochalopteron elliotii (assembly GCA_024734555.1). Taxonomy (NCBI): domain Eukaryota; kingdom Metazoa; phylum Chordata; class Aves; order Passeriformes; family Leiothrichidae; genus Trochalopteron; species Trochalopteron elliotii. The sequence continues at coordinate 292,132 of JANPWX010000163.1, read as the reverse complement.
CAAAGATGAAAGTTAATGTATTAGAGAGTGTGAACAATTGAGAAACTCTTTAATTGTTTTCAATTGCTATTGGATACTGATGGTGTAAAGTGCTCCTTTTCTTCAGATCTTTCACAAGATCAATAATAACAGGATAGAGGTTTGGGTAATTTTTTTGTTTTATGCTTCATCGTTGAAGATCTATACATTAATCAGTTTATTCTTGCAGTACCCCTCAGAGAATAGGTAAGTGTGCTTTCTTATAGATCAGGAAGGCAATAAAGCCTGTGTCCTTCACATGTCTTTGGGCAAATAGTCCCTAAATAAATCAATGGCACCTGACTGAATGAAGGAAGTAGGATTTAGATTTAAGTGTCTTCAGATGAACCATAGTGTAAGCCAGTGAATAAAAATTGAAAGCTCTGACAAGCCTCTCTGTCACATTCTTTTGCCAAAGCATAACCTCATGAGAGAAGGAGAAAGGGGGAAGGGAAAGGTGACTGATGAGTGGTGCTGCTGATGGGTGGTGGTTCATGTTTCCTTTCCAGATCCCAGGCTGGTCATTGTCCTTAGCTCATGGTTTCACTAACTGAACCCCTCCTGGTGGTTCTGTGGGGTGACAGCCCCCTGCAGCCTGGGGAAAACACTTTTGATGTCAGAAATATACATGCTCAGTCACATTACAGAATAGTGATGGAATAAGAACATAACAAGTACAAAAAAACCCCCAAACTCGTAAAATGTTTAAAAATGAGTTATTGGAAAGTGTCTGTGTGTAGTGAATTTCCCACAGAAGTAGCTTCTATGTCCTGCAGTGATCCATTTTGGATTTTATTTCATATGTGCTACGTTTACTATTCTTGGTTTTTGTTCTGACTTGGAAAGATAAAAATGATGGATAGAATGTTGGATCAAGAGTATTTTGAGGGATTTTTCAGCAGTTAGCTAGATAACGGGCCAGTTCAAGATTTTGAAACATCTGTAATAATGCAGCTATTCAAAAAACTATTCCACACACCTATGCTGAGATCTCTTTTAAGAAATGTAAAAGAGAAATGAACCTGTCTTTGGCTACAAAAGATCAAAACTAAGAGTGAAAGAAAACTGCTTTTGAGAAAGTGTCACAGATATAGCAAAAAATGTCAGAACCCAGAAATAACTTGTGATCAGAGCAATGTCAGAAAGCAGGCTTGAGAACATGCAGCTCCTTGGTGTGGTTTCAGCAGAGTTTTTGTTGAATTAATGGGGAGAAATGGGAGAAATAATGCAGCTCTGGCATTGCTGAATATTTCTGATTTACAGTCAGCCTCGTGAACAGCCATAACCAGTGACCTGCCACGTGGCTGGCTTTTCAGGAGAGCATGCTGTTCTCTGCCCTGCTGTTTACGGCCAGTGCTGGATGTGACCTCTGATTTGTGTGCTACATGTGCTTTATTTTCTCTGCTTAGCAAAAGGGAGCTCAGAACTCCTCATATGCTCTTCCTGAGACATCATTCTGCAGAATGGACTGACCCTTTTGTAATTGAATAGGAGCCTTTGTAATTAAGAATCAGTGGATCCTCACACCTGATAGATGTTCTAGCAGTGCATGGAGGGAGCAGCTTTTTTCATGCTGCTGCCCCCGTGTCAACTCAGGGCAGTTAGGTGAGAAAACTAATGTCTTCTTGGAGAGAGGAAGGTGTTTCTGTATTCCCCTGTAAAATCCAGTTACTGAGAATGAGTAAGTTGTCTGACAACTGATAAGCTACCACTTCTTGGATTTTAGTGATTTGTCATCTTAATTCTCTAATCCTTATCAGGCATAATTCTGGGTTTCCCAGTTTCTTATCATGGTTTAAACTCAAATAGGCTCCTATACAAGTGATTATAATTTTCTTTTCTTAATAATTCCATTTTTCTACCTTCTCAATCAAGTTTGGCTCTTTCTGGTGTAAAGCAGCATAATTTAAATACTATTTAGAAGGAGTGCTTTTTCCAGTAATAATTCTGCCTGTGTCAAGGAATGTGAAAGATGCCAAGTTGAGAGTGTGTTTTAAATACAAGGGGGAAAACAATGTTGATGTAATACTTTCTACTGGCATCCAGTAAATGATATAAAAATTCTGAAAAATATTCTTATTCCTGATGGACTTTCTCAGCTTTACACTCCACACACTGCACTATTCTCATCCTTGCAGTAATCAGTCTTTTCTATTTTTCTCACTTTTAGCTACTTTATTTATTTATCTACTATTTTCTTGTTCTTCTGGTCTAAGACCCTGTAGCAATTTTGGTAAAAAAAAAAAAGATGCAGTACCTAAATACATTCAGCACATGTTTCTAATCTACCAGCTGAGTTGCACAGCCAGTCTGCTCTAATGCCTATGCAGTGCAAGATATGTGGCTCTCATGACTAGACTCCTTGCTGCCGACCTCTTTGACTGTCATGTCTTTATTAGAGAACAATTACTTCTGTACTAATACTGAGAGTGACTCAGCCTTAGTTATTAGCCTGTTTTGCTCCTTCTGTCACAACGAAGTTAAATCAAAGGCATTGCAAGGAGCGTGTGGTAAAGTTGGAAATGTGAACCAAAGACAGCGAGAAGGGATTCTGCTTTGAAGAAGTGTCTAATTAGCAAGAAGCACCCTTTGTGCTGCAGAAAACCATGAGAGAAATGTTTTCTCTTTATTTACCAATTATATTTTTATGAAATGCAGTTGGGAATGACTGCAATGATTAGGCACATGTGAGATGTACACGTGTAGGTGGGTCCTTGAACTCTGCCTTTGCTTTCAGAAGGACTTGGAAATCCATCTATATCCTAAAGAGGAATCTAAAGACAGTGCTAAAATCAGATTTGGTCAACACAACAAAACTCATTGGCTTCTCCCATTGCTGTTTTTGTCAAGAACTGGAATCAGGCTTGCCTGTTCACATCTTCCAAAGCCTGCTTCTGTCATGGAACAGCAGGAGTTGTGGGTGGCAGCAGGACAGACAAGGAAAGGGACCTTGCCCACAGAAGCCCATCCCATAGCAGGCAAAGGAAGTGACCAGGGTCAACCAAGAGCCCAGTGACAGCCAACAAAGGCCTTACTAAGGCAAGTCCAAGGACAAGCCAGGGCATCATGTCAGGATCAGCAGGTTAGGAAGGCAAGAAGAGCAGGCTTACCTACAGCTGAGCTCAGCCAAGGACCAAGGGCGAGGACCTGAGCTGACAGGGAGCTCCTGGGCCTGCAGGCAGGGGGTACCTGAGGTGAACTTCAGATTTACTTGGGTGCTACTGTTCCTGCACCCTGAGGTCTTTTGGAGTCTGTGGTGGCTCTTCAGTGGGAGTAAGAAAGTAGGGATGGTGCAATACTCTGCAGTGTTTTCCTCCCCACAAACCAGGTAGCTCTTAGTGAGCTCCTTGTATTCTAATGTCTCAATCTCTTTCAAATGCAGTCTAATATGATAGAAAATAACCCTTTTTTCTACAGAATTCATGAGTTTGGGGAGGAGTTGAAAGATGTCATATTTTTATTGTCAGCTCTGTAATGCAAATGCTGTTCTGGTTATAATAGTCTCTGACCACACAATACTGTAGTTAGATCTATACAAAACTTGCCACTGCAGTCCAATTATTTTCAGCTGTTGTTCATGTTTTCCTGCTTGTGGTCTGCCAGAATGAGTGTATAGTCCAGAAAGCTTGTTATAGTATATGAAACTCTATATTGTGTAGATGAAAAAAGTGATAAGGGATAATACATTTATATCATAATTGCATATCCAGGAAGAAGGTTTGAAATACGTGTGTGATGTTCACTTTAATGTAAGATAATTTATTCTAATGAGACTCAGGTAAATCATTATTTTAAGATTGCAATCTCTTTATTCTTATACTGCTTACTCACACATCCCAGCCTTTCTTAATATTACAAGTGCTAGCTACTGGTGTTACATGAATAATGAATGGTGTTTGTGTGTAGTTTTATGTTTCCTGGTAATCTGTTCTTTTTATGTGCACCTATTTTCAATGACTGTCAGGTATCTTTACTCTTCCATTTTTCCAGAACTGACTTCAGGGTTATCACTTCACCTGAAGTGGACAACAGCCAGATGAGCAATGGGCTGCCTTGCTGCTGTGCATCACCATCACCACAAGTGCAGCTTGTGAAAGGCTGCAGGGGCTTATTTGGAGTCTGGAGTCTGTTGTGTTGGTGCTGAAAAAAACACTAAGTCAAACAGTGTTGCTGACAATATAATGGTTTGCTTAATTCTGTCTCTTTCTGTAGTACCCAGCCTTACTTACCAATATATACTAGTATTTAGTGCTTTTTTGGAAAATCAGGTACTATTAGAAAAAGACTCTGTCTGGCAAGGTGGTATTCAGATGAAAGCAGCACACTGTAGCTCATAATTTGTACAGACACAGAGCTGCCATAGCTTTGGTTTTCGTGTTGGAAAGGATTGTAGAAACAGTAAAGTTGATGGAATTCTTTTCAAATGGTCATTACTAAAATCATTGGTTTAGGTAGTCCACAGTTTCCTGTCTCTCACCTAGACCTTAGACAGTGTTATTGGTTTATTTTAATGAGAATTTCCTGTAATTGTGTGCACTTCCACGTCAGTTCCATGCATTTTAAGTTCTGACTGCATCCAGGTGGTTCTTTTCAGTATTGTGCAAAACAGCTGATACTCCTCTGTAGCCAGAGACAAGCAAGAATGAGAAATGTGAAGATGGACTTGCATTTCAAGTTGTGTAACATTGGCCTTGTTTGTTGTTTTCCCTCATCAGGACAGTTGCAAAGACTTATCCACAGTCTCCTAAAAACACCAAACAATATCCAGCTTCTCCTGTGAAGCATCGTGCCACTTCCAGTCTCAGCCAGGAAACACCTAAAAAGAAAGCAGACAAGGAGAAAGAAAATGTCAGTCACCTGAAGTCCCCAGGAGCACGTGCTGATGATGTGGGCCAGGTGGCTCCTGAGAAGCACGTGCCTTCTGCTGGAAAGGCTGAGAACAGTGAAGGTGAGCCTTACTGCAAGATACCATGAGACTTTTAAACAGTGATGAACTGTTCTTTTCATGAAGCTGCTCAGTCACAGGCTTATGAGAATGTGTAAAGATACATACTGGAACCTGTGAATACAGTTTTCATTAATGTACCAAAAGCATTTGTTAATGAGGATGTGCAAATGCTGACATCCAGGGATGCCCTTATCTCTGTTCCATCTTCTTTCTGCTGAAAATGCTGAAGTGTGCTTTTAAAAAGGTGTCTCACCACTCTGAACCAGGCCCATTTCAGCCTCTGTACGAACATGAAATTGCTGGGTACTCTCTTGGTTCCCTGTCTGACTTTCCACCCTTGATTGTCTTCTCCTAGGGAAGATCACAGCAGGAACAAGTGATGCAGAAGAAGCTGCAAAAATTCTAGCTGAAAAAAGGCGACAGGCCCGCCTGCAAAAAGAACAAGAGGAAAGGGAGAGACAGGAAAGAGAAGAACGAGAAAGGTCTCTCTATTGCTCTGTGAAAGTTGTTGCCTAATAATTTAACCTGTATCACTGAAGATGCTTGAAACTGTGGTAGTTTTGGAATCAAGTGGGAGCTCACATGCATTTGTTAGTTTCTTTCATTTCAGACTCATATCTCATTAGTGTCTTTTGCAGTCTCTATGATTAGTGAAGTTAGAAAATAATAATTTGGCCTCTTCAAGAACCCTGAATAAGCTATTGCTTTTCCAAATACTTCAAACACATGTCCATGCTGAAATGTAGTGCACACTGCAGTCTGGACATACCTGAAGTATTTTATATTGTAAAAAAATATTTGAGGTGGCTTTAAAGGGGCAAGATCACATAGCAGAAACAGTCTTGCAGCAGCAGGATATGCATTAAATGGCAAAGCTTGAATCATTCATAATTAACCTGAAGTTCATTTTCCTGCTCAACTCTGCTGCAGGCATTGAGGGCTCTGAGTGTGGGCAGAATAAAGGTTGCTGTGTCTGAGCAGTGAAGTTCTGGCTTTGTTCTGGGAACAGGCTTTAAGGTGGTTCTCCACGTGTGATGCCAGTTGCAAGTGTCAGCAAACCGTGCACTTCCTTCAAACCCTGAATAGGAAATCACTAACTCTGCATGTCTAGATTCAGCTTTGGGTTTTCTTATTAAAAACACAGTGGGTGGGGTGGGAGTGGAATGACCAGCTCCTGCCATTTTGGCCCTGATAGAATGATAAGAATGATCACCTACAAAACAATTCTTAAGAGCATGATGTCCCTCAGTGGGCTGGGGAACAGCACAGGTGGAATTTAGACTCACTTCTTCCAGGGTTCCACTGTGTTTTGTGGAATTTGCTGCTACTTATCCCATCTGTTCATCTTTAGATGAAGTAAAGGATAAAAGAACTTGCTTATTTATAGATACCAGCATTCTGGGTGTCAAGTACAGGGGAAGAGGGTTGTCTTTGTTCTTGAAACTTAATTTTGTTATTGACACACTAATTGCAATTAGAACAGAAATGTTTTCTTTGATCACACATGTTTTTTCAATGGAAATTATAACTTCTATGAAATATTTTAGGCATTAAAAGTAAGATTGGAGTAAAAGCTTGATAGCATCTGCTCAATGTCTTCACTGTATCTTGGCATCTTTCATGAAAATATGTGCTGATGCATGTGTTATCAGTTACAATAGAATTCATGCTAAACAAGATGAAGCCTTTTAAACCTTCTGTTACATTTTTTGCAGGCTTGAAAGAGAAGAGCAGAAAAGAAAGGCAGAAGAAGAAAGACTCCGTCTGGAAGAAGAAGCTCGTAAGAAGGAGGAGGAAAGAAAACGTGAAGAAGAGGCAGCTAGAAAAAAGGCAGAAGAGGAAGCCAGGAGAAGAGCTGAGGAAGAACAAATGCTAAAGGAAAAGCAAGAAAAAGAGCTCCAAGCCAAACTTGAGAAACAGGTATAATCTCAAACAGAAATGTGAAATTTTTATACATGTAAAAAAATATTCTTAATATTTGCTGCCTGAAATAAATAATGGCCCTAACATATTTTGCACATTTTGATTAGAGGGAAGAAGCAGAAGTCAAAGCCCGTGAGGCAGCTGAGCAACTTCGTCTTGAAAGGGAACAAATCATGCAGCAAATTGAGCAGGAAAGGCTGGAGCGGAAGAAGGTGGGTATTTGCATCTCAGGATAATTATTTCATTTCTTGTTTAAATACATAACCCAGGAAGCACCCAGCAGTATCTACTAACAATAATCTGGAGGGATTAGAGGTGAATAGTTATGCCAAATTTAGTGTTTGTTACTTGTCTGCTAGAGAAACATGGACATCAAAATTTGTAACAAAATGGAATTGCCTGAGCAAGTGACTTTTACTAGACACTGAGCAAATACAGAGCCAGCCTCTACCTGAAAGGTTAAATGCCTGAGACAAACAAGGAATGACATGCCAAGGCAAATATCAATTGCTGCCCAACCCAGAACATCACTAACTACTGAGAAACATGAGTGACTTTGTTTAAAACTTACTCCACAAAAGCTGTGTGTCATTAATTGAGAAGGTTTGTGATTAACAAACAGCTTTTCTCCCACCTGGCTGTCTCTGGTTGCATTATGCAGAGGAGCAGGGTTGTCTGGCCACTGGTGCACACAGTAATGGCTGAAGCTGCATAAATCAGCTTTGTTTACAGCTGTGTGGTAGGAAAGAGAGCAGCTGCAGAACCCCTGTCTGGTTACAAAAGGTCATCTATCCATATATGTTTTTCCAATACGTTTTAAACTGTTCACCACTGAACTGGAGGCATGTTGCAGTTGCAGATTAGACTATCAAACCAAAGTATTTAACATCTCAAATAATTTCTTTTTAATGAAGAAAGAAGGAAAGCAAAATACTTTAGGGTAATGCCTTACACATTTCCAGCAAGAGTAACTTCAGATATTTCATTTTGCTCTTCTATTCCAAAAAGGGTAACTATTTTTAAAGGAACTGTTTGGAAGTAGTTGAAAAAGCAACTAGATTAAAATAACCACTGTTAGTTTTAAACAAATGTCTTGTTCCAGAACTGAGCATAACTCATAACTGCAAACACCTGGTATTAAAAATACTTGTTTCTAAAGTGCATCTGCTGAGAAAATCACATTCTGTAAGATCTGATAGGTTAAAGCCAGCTGCAAGATCTTTTCTTTCTTTAATTTTCTTTATTTTTTTTATTTGTTCTCCCTTTTCCAAGACAGGCAGAGAGGATGTCATGACAGTAAAGAAACAGTTCTTTGTCTTTTTTTCCCTGTCTCTTATCTTACATATTTTGTCTGCTGTCTCATCCTCAAATTTATTTTGATTTATAGAGAATAGATGAAATAATGAAGAGAACAAGGAAGAGTGAAACCCCAGAAGTAAAGGTATGAAACAGTATGTGGTTGCAGGATTTTTTTGTTTATTATCATATGTGGAAATTAAATTCTAGCGTAGTTCCATGTTAGTAACTGTACTTAGGTACACTCTAGACCCAAATTTTAGATGCATTTCAAGCTGAGGGTGACACTTGCTGTGTCACAGTCACTGCTACAGAGGCACAGCTTTTGTGCAACCTTTGCAGGTAGGATAATTGTCCCCCTCACTACCTAGCAAGGGTCAGCAGCCCATTCCTGCATGTTGGAGCTGTAAAGTTTGCTGCTGTTGATGTGCCTTCCTGCTTTGTACCAGCCAGTGAATTAGCTACTGAGCTCTCTTTGTTGCACCTGTCAGGAATGTGGGATTGAAAAGAAGGCAGTTGTGCCCAGCTAAGAAGTGACAGGCAGGTTTTCATTTCTAATCTACTAAGGAAACTATTTGTTCAGTTACTTTCAGAGAATGTTTTCTTTTTTAATTTTAAAAATATGCTCTGTCTAATTAAAAAGAGAAAAAAAGTCCTGGTCCTGGGCAGTCTCACAAGTTTTGAGTCCAATCAGTTCCATGAAGGTTACAGTCCTCCCTCTAATACAGCTGAGTCATTACTTGATTTCAGAAGGAGGAGCCAAAACTGGAGATCCCATCAACTTTGAATGTGGAAAAGCAACCAAAGGCCCTTGTTCTCAACCAGCCAGGTAAAAATTGATATATTTTTCTGACCTATTTTCACAGTTGAATCTCTTCAGATTTTTTTGATCTGAGGCAGAGCACTGTGTATTATCATAAATTCTTTGCTTTCATATCAGAAAGAACAGCTACATTTGCATCAGTGACAAATGTTAGAAACTGGAGACAGCTTTGCTTTGCCACTTAAGCAAAAGCAGAATAAAGTTTCTCCTCCATTTTAGTACCTGATGTAGCATTTTTGTTAATGAAAAGTTCTAATCTGCCTTCAAACCTACCTTCAGATTTTGTAGGTAAAAAAGTTTTGCGCACAACCAAGCTTTTTATAGTATGACTCTAAATCTTACATTTAATTTGAGTTCATAAAAAAAAGCATATGTATTTAAAGGATTATTAAATAAAATATACATATCTGACATTTATCTACATTTTGTTTACTTCCACAGGCTGAGGTTTTTAGTACATGACATAGAAGATAAAACATTCTTTTCCTGTTTCCTCAAATGTAAAAGATGTAGCGTAAAGGGTAGTTTTGGAGTGGAATAGAGGAATGGCAGTATAGGATGATGAGTCATGGATTAAACTGAGTCTACTGCATTGTCAGTTTTCCTTTCTACTCAATCTATAAAGTTAAACTATTTAAATAACAAAGTTTCTACTGTCATAATTTCTAACTTTCTTTTATAGAGATCAATGGATTTGCAACCTGCCTGAAAAATAAAAGCTTAGAAAGTGCTGCTTCTGTAATCCCTTCCCAAGATGTAGTTGCTAATGGACTGAAGTCAGTTTCAGGACTTATTCAGCTGGAAGCTGTTGATGGGAAATCTAACAGCGTGGAAGATTCAACAGATGAGGTTCAGTCCATGGATGTGAGGTACAGACTGGATCTACCACCAGCATTGTGGAATTCCTATGAGACACAGGATTTTGGGTTTTATTTGTTAATACTTTACCACTTGCCTTTTCACATCCCCCCAGAGTGGCAGCTGGATGTGCACTGGGTGTATTGTGCTCCTGCCAGGATGCTCCTGGGTGTTTGACACAAGAGCCACAGAACCTCATCTCACTCTCACATATTTGGAGGAGAGAACTCTGAAATCCTTCCACAGTCCTTACTTATGGATTCCATGCAAGTTTGCCCAAACCTTTCAGATAGTTTTGTGAAAGCAGCTACTGTAGATAGGTTCTGATAACAACGTTTTTAATTTGGCTGCATAGCTGTGATGCATGAGCATTTCTGCCTCCATACAAACAGAATAAAGAAAATAATGGATTTAGAATTTTAAATACTTAACAAGTAGAAATGTATGGAAATCAGTAAATAACTATGTAGTTTTAAATACTATCACATTTTGATGGAAGGACATGCAAAAAAGGAGTTTTAATTTTAAGGGTTTTTATTTACATATTTGTTTATATAGGCAGTTAATTTAAGGCTGCTAAGTCAAAGCTAGATCTGAGTTTTAAACATGGAATTTTTATACTGTTCTCCCTTAATCAGTAAGCTAGTTGAACCTCTCATACTGTCTCAATGCAGCAAATATATATAAATATATAGAAAATGCCCTGCTGGGACTGACCAGAAGAGCTCTGTAGCCCATTATTTGGTCTCAGAAAGTATCAGTAAGAAAAACCAGTGAGGTAGAGCACCTGAGCCTACCACTTCCTGCAGCCTTAGGGTTATTGAGGGTGCAATTTTGCCTTGGCCTTTTAAGTGGCCATCGGTTGACGTGTTGCCCATGAGCTTATCCCACTCTTTTTTTGACTAGCTGATGTTTGTGTCTAGGACCTCACCTGGAAGCAGTCTGTACCTCACTGGGTGGATGATGTTCTTTGGTCCCTGTTAAACCCAGTTTCTTATTGGTGGCATTGGACACCCCATACATTTTGTGTTGTAGGATTTCATGCATGATAGTTTTGTCCTCAACTCATTCACCCTCACATCATGGTTTTAGAAATGTCTGTGAAAGCCTTCCTCTGCCTTCTCTTCTCCAAAGTAAAATGCACTAGCCTTGCTAGTCTCAGTAAAGCAGGTGGTTGCAGCATTTCCTAAGTTTAATTATGGAATTTCTATGTCTGAAGTATATCATAATGTCTCAAGGAATAACTTCTTATTTAAGTTTTGAAATGTATGTGCTTTAAGTAAGTGTTTGCAGGACCAGGACAGTAATGTGAATAATGCAATAAACATTTAGGTAAAGGAATGGTGCAGGGACTGAAATAATGATCAATAAACTCAGTTCAGTAAACTATCAGCATGTGGGTTTAGGAGATGAGTGCTGATGTCACACAGCTACCACAAACCTTAATCATTAAGGGATATAGGTTAGGTATGACCTTCCATCCTGAACAGGGCAATATCATTTTTCTTTGGATTAGGACATTCTCCAGGTAAAAGTTTGCTGCAGCTGTATTAAGATGAGTGGTAGTTTCTGAACAGTCAGAGGTTTAGTTTGATTGTTGCTTAATGAAAAGTTATTCTTCTCTTACTCTGAGTCTTTCTTCCTTTATCTTTCATATAGCCCTGCTTCAAAAGAAGAACTTATCTCTATCCCTGAATATTCACCCATGAATGAACTCATGCCAGGCGTTTCTTTGGACCAAAATGGGACAAGTAATGCCAAGGCTCTTGAAGACCTCTTGGATTTCACAGGCCAAGCTACCTACTCCAAGATGTCCAGTGATACCCTTAGCCTAGATGACTGTAACAAAAACTTGATTGAGGGATTTAACAGTCCGGGACAGGAAAATACACTTAATTCTATCTGTTGACAGCCACACTTTTCAGCAGAACAGATACAGGTACAGTATTGTGATAAACATCTTAGGTATGATAAATTGCTGTGCTTACTTACTAGCTTCCCAGGATATTGCAGCAGTTGTACACAGCAGTGTGGAGAGAGAAAGAAAGCTGTTCTCCTAGGTATTTAAATTCAACATAATCTTTGAGATTTGCAGCTGTCTGTAATTTGGCATCATATGCAAACTGACTGTATCATAGCAACCTCAAGTATCTGGTAAATGGAAACATTTCCTTTAGACATCCAGAATTTCTTCATTAATACAGTACCTTTCCTGTATATCTTTGGGGGCTATTTGCATGAAGAAAAGAGTTAAAAGTGGAGCCAGTCTAGGCCATGGTATTTATTGCTGCTGCTGCTTACTCTTTTCTGCTGCTGTAAAACTTGCAGTGTAGAATCACATACCCTGAAAAGCCAGCATAGTAAAAACCCATAGTAGGCTTCAGTGACAGTCTCAAAGTACAAAGCCATAGTCAGGTTTTTTGGAAGAGTATATTCTCTAAATTACAAAACTGAGGCCATCTGACTTGCACAGCTGACTTGATATTCTTCTCTCTCTTTTTAATTGACAGAGGTAACAATTTCTGGAGGATATATATCCCTGTGATGCTACTGGCAGTAAAATAAGAGCTTGTCACTTGAAAAAGCTTCTGCAGTCCTTGAACACTGGATTTCAAATAATCAGAACTGAATATAACTTGTCTTCCCAGGGAATATGTTAAATAACTGGCTGCTTTTGGTAGAAATCAATGATCTAGAGCCTTGATGTTTCAGGGAAGACAGAGCGTGCATTAGAATTTGAGCTTTAGCTGCTAATAAAGCACTTATTTCTTCTTTAATTTAAAATTCATCTCAACACTTCACTGTGATTTTTACCCGTGCATTTTATTTTTAAATAATTCTTTCATAAGCTTGATCATACATTCATTTAGACATCTTTTTCTTGTAAATAATGATGGGGTTTGCCCACAGTGCATTGAAACAAAATAATATACTGTACTTTAGTTTTGTGCCTATCTTTTTTTGTCTTTAATAAGGAGTTATTGGCAACTTTTATGAGGTGTGTAATTCAAAACTGTAGCTGAAGAGGCTTGAAAAACATATAGCTGCTGGAATCAAAAGAGCCTTCTTATTGACTGTGGAGTGTGGGAATTATCCCTTTATGATTGTTGACACTTTTAGTCACTAGTGGCACTTACTGGGTAATATTAATTAGTCTGGGAGCAGCTATCAACTGTGTTTAAAATTATATTTGTGTAACACTTGTAAGCAAAGTAGGCAAAATGCCAAGTATAAGCCCTTAATATATATGTAGTATAGCTGTAGTAGATCCGAGTGAGTGATCAGGAGGGTGACACTTAACCTTTGAATATGCAGACACTTGATTGATACCAGCAGGCTTTCTATCACACAGAGAAGTATTTTGTCTTCCTGTAGGCTCAACAAATTGGGATTTGGTCAGCAGCAAAACAATATGTGAGTGTCAGAAACACAAAGGCCAAAATGCATGCTGGGAACACTGGGGGCCCTTAATGTTCTGTAAACATCTGTATGGAACAGTCCACATCAAGATGTACAAGGTCAGGACGTCATGTGCCATACAGTGTTAACTTTATTTCTGTTGGTAACCTTTATGCTAGATCAGGTGCTGCTTTGAGGACGTTTTGTCCAGTCCCTTTTAAGTATAAATTATAAATACAACTCTCTTTGGACACTAACACAAAAGATGTGAAAACCTGGGGGGAGGGGATGTTTTTCTTTTTTTTTTGTCCACATATAAGAGTTCACAGGATAGATTGACCTCAGTCGTAGCACCATTCTTGTGCTCTTAAAAGTCAGCAGTGGGAAAGTAACCAGTGACATGATGTGCAATGCCTAAAAAAATCGTACCTACAACAACCCAGCTCTATTTATGTTAGTGTACTTCAAAGAAATACTTTCTTTTGACTGTGCAGTAAGCTGTAGCATGGTACTGTGTCTTCCAAATTAGTCCTTCATCTATTTCCTAAATAATAAACAAACAGAAACAGTTTGTTTTGCTGTAATACATTGTGTTTGACAAATGTCATATTATATTTTATTATGGTGTCATTGTATAACCTGTAGATTTCTGTATTTGCATGACCTGTATAGCATGTATAAAGGTGAAATACATTTTCATTTATGAATCTGACTTGTTTCTTAGCGCTTTTTATTCCCACAACAATATGACTGATGTAAAAATACATGTATGTTAATTTGTTCTGAGGTATTTACTGAAGGAGGGTATAATGCTGAATGAAGGAGTGGTTGTCAAAGCCTCAGAATATTTCACCATCGTTCCCATTGCCATATATTCATTCGCTTTGTGAGGTCCTGCCAATACACTGAGGAAGTGCGGGCTGGTGGCCGAAGAGCCTTAAGCTGAGGACTCCAAACTGTGGCATCCAGAGGGCTGGTGACAGTGTAGGGGCCAGTTTGCAGCCCCAGCCTCTCCTCTCTGACAAACAAAATAAGCAAAAGAAAACTTGAGAGCTATGGTAAGTAGACACTGTTCTGTTTAGTGTGCAAGAGCTGTTCTGTAAGAGTACCCACAACATAAATGCTGAACTTCTCTTCAAGCTACATGCACACACTAGTGCTTGGAAAGTGACCAGCCTGCAGCTGCTGATAGTTCTCTAGTGAAATACTGAGGGAAATTTTTTTTAATATATTTTTTTAAATCATCACTTCAGTCAGAATTGCAACTGAGACAATGTGTTTTTATGATGAAGTATATTAATACTTTCCATGATGACAGTTCATTTCATTTGTATTGACTCCTGAAACATTGTTATTTTGTCCACTCGATTATTTACTAAGATTGAAGGAAACAAGATGAGTATTGGTGAAGAAATTGTGTATTTACCTTTATATTTGCTTTCAGATATAACTTTTCAAATTTGCCTGAATATCTGGAGTAGGTACTGGCAGCTGAGGGGTTAAACTCCTTCTTTTTGCTTTTGATGATATAACTTCTTCATAGCAGCACCAACCCAGCATTTGCTGTTGTGATCAAGACTGTGCAATGAGCTTTACTTTGAATTTGTCAGTGGTCTTGCAACTGCGACGAAGGATCACTAGTGATTCACAAGTCCTTGACAGAGCTTTTCTGCTGTTATTTTATATAACTATTAGTAAGTTTCTAATAGATAACACTTGTGAGGTAATTGGGCATCACAGCAGCTTTCTGATTAGGTTCAGCACTTTCCATGGTGTTGCCCTGGGAAATGGCACCCAGAGCTTGCCTTGGACCTTGTCTCCTCAGGGAGTTAATTTGGAAATAAAATTGCATCAGTGAGGGGTGGATCTGGACCCCCAGGCTGTATTTTCATCTGGTGATGAACAGCTAGAAGCAGGGGGAATCATCTTCTCTCCTTTAATTGTACAAATGAGATGTGTGCAGAAAGCTGCAGAAACAGCACAGATTGCTACTCTGGCTGGCAGGGTGGGAATCTTTCCTCTGGCACAAGGAGAGCAGCTCCTTTGCCTGCTTCCAGTCCCACCTCAGTCCCAGCTTGACAGCATCTACAGCTCAGGTGCCCCTGCCACCACTCCACTCCTGTTCCAGGCATTGCCAGTGTGGCACTGCAGCTCTTCTACTGCCCAGGGTAGCACAGTGGCTTTTAGTATTGGTCACACTGGTTGGAGGGGCCTGAGATCCCAGGATAACTGGGCTTCAGTGCTGCACAGCAGCCTGGAAACCCTAGAAGGAGGCATCCTTCCCATTAAGCTTTAAACTGTATCAAAATGTAGCTAGTTCAGTATTCAAGAGCTGAAATCTAGACTCTGAGGTTTGTATCTTGTTTTCTCTAAGCCTGGCCTGTGTCCTGCACAAGAGGGAGACTGTCCTGTAAGTGGCACAAACGAATCAGTGGTAATATGCTGCTCCTTTTCCTGATTTAGGGACCTGTGGGACTTCTGCCTTACTTCTGTCTTTTCCCTCCCTATTCAAGAATAAGGTAGAAACTGAAAAAAGTCTCTTCATTTGCTTTCATTTCAGGATAATGTTGTTCAGGCTGTTGGTTGCCTCCAAAACCAACATGAAGCGTGGTGGTTCACCTGTTCTTCCACTGTTTATGGGTGCACAGAGACCTAAAGGGCAGTTATCTGACTTTGGGGATGCTGATTTTCAGTATCAATATTAAATTCTGAAAAGCATATTATTACTGCTGAGCCACTATGCTAAAATCTGAAAAATATATTGTATGTTACAACTGAATGCAATTTTCTCTGGATTTTCTTTTTAATCTTCAGGAAAACCACTTTTAAATTCAATCTCTCCGGAATACATACACTTAGAAATAACAGAAAACTTAAAATATTCAGATGCATTTGTGTTGTTGCTGTTAGTGCAATAATACCAGTCCAGAACACTGTGAGCCAGAATGTTCATTTCTCCCCCACTTTTTTATCCCATCAATCATTTATCTTATCCTTATGATGTCCTACAGCTGAAGAGTAGGTGATGCTGTTCACTCCAATTTAACGTGTCTGTTGAAACGTGTGAAGTGACAAAGTCCTTAAAATTGCAGGCAGAAACTCTAAGAGAAATTTAAGCTTTTAAAATTGTTACCTAAAGTATAAGAAAATGATTTCTTGATCCCTAGAATTTTAGATACTTGTTTTCTTCCCAGTAGCCTTGTTTGCTCTGCAGTTTGTATAGGTTTTATGGCATTTTGATTATTCAAGACTGAGCTTAGAAATGTTTTTAAACTAGTAGGTTTGGTGGTTATCTTAGGCCTGCAACTTTCAGGATCAAAACAGAGGCTCTGGAAGATGGTGTGTCACGTTCACCTGGGAGCTTTACAAAAATAGATGTGTATCCTTGCTATAATCAAGCCTTAATGATTTCCAGAGAAAAAACAACTATGATGCAGCAGAGATCCAATGAATAGAAGGAGCTGTAAGCAATGAACTGCATGCTCTAGAAAGTCCTTTCTCTAAGAATATGTTTTTTAAATAGTTACATAAATAGTTTAAACCAGCAGCTTTGCATATCACTTTAGATCTTGCTGTGCCTACAAGGAATGACTTGTAGTCCATTGCAATTGTAGGTGATTGACCCACAGACATAAAATTGCATAACTGAAGAAAAAAATGTGTGTAAGAGATGTTCATAATCAGGGAAGTTACTCTCAGTATCTTATGGGGTTTTTTTCTAGAAATAATAGCCCTTCTCACCAAATTCGGTAAGCAGGATCAGGGCAATACCTGTAACATCATATTAACATGCACACACATCCCTTTTCACAGTAACCTCTCTTTTAAAATACAGATGGCAACATTGTCTGAAAAACCATTTTTAGTACCTCAAATATGCAAGGCTGTGGGGGGTTTATGCCTTAAATTCTGTGGAGTAACTTCGAATTTTTCTGGTGTGAAATCTCAATCAGGAATAATTTTCACTCCTCTTTTTTTTTTCTTTCTCTTTTTTTCTTTTTCTTTTCTTTTTTTTTTTTTTCCCTTTTTTCCCCCCCCTCCTTAAATCTCTTATCAGTTTAAATACAGAAATTGAAAAGAATACAAATACTGGCCACTGCCTGCTGAAATGGGTTTGTTCTCTCAGTTCCTAGACAAAGACTGCCTACACCAGAGCTGGCAGAGAAACAGAAGTCCAAGGAGTCTTTCGAAGACTGATTGTGTGCAGTAGAGTGTCAGGGACAGCACTGAAACCCTGCTGGCATGGGCAACAGGTACAGTCCTGGTCAGACATGGCTAAAACCTCCCCAACTGAAGACTTGAAGACTGGGTCAGAAGTTCTTCCCTTTTGGCAAGCAACGTTTGTATTTCTTAACCTACAGTTTTACAAGGTTAATTTATGCCAGTGTTGGGCTTTAGGGCAGGTGTCCTGTAGCAAATGAAACTGCTGGTGGATTGAGCAAATAAATGAGCTGATGAATGGGTGAAGGTCACAGTCACTGAAGAATGCTAAGATACTTTGCACATAGTTACTACCACATAATTGCTATTAAAATTCCTAAGGCAAATCATTATCAGTCATGCCCACAGTGTTGTCTCAAGGTGGACATTTTGAAATTTTTTGTCTCCTCAGTCAGACTTCCATTGTGCTGTTTTGCTGCAATTTCTCCTTTCTTTCCAAAACCTGGCTTTTGCACTAGCAAAGAATTGCAGCCTTTTTGCACCTCTGCCTTCCTCCTCAAATTCATCTGCTGTGGCCTCTTGGATGATAAGCTCAAAGCCTTTGTTTTTAAAATCCTCGCACTACATTTGTGTCACACATTGGTATTAGTTCACACACTGAGATTGTTTTTGCTGGTATTTTGCAAAAACGCTGCCAAGTTCACACGGGCTGTATGCCCAGCAGCAATGGCACATTTTCATGTGTTGTTACAGGAAAGCCACGATAACCTCATAAATAAAACACTGGCTTTGTTATGTCATGAGAGCCCAGGCTTGCTGGAGGCTCTCTTTGAAGAGTAATTTGGTGATGCTATCAGAGCCAAGTCATGCAGTTAGTCATCCTCTCACATTCCTTTAGGTTTTAATTAAACAATTACTTTCCAGATTTCCTTCAAGTTTCAAGGCTAAAGAATGTAGGATGTATTTCCTCAATGAAGGAGGAAGTTGTTATCTGTTGCTTTGAGCCTAGACTGAAAAATATATCATAGTTCCACAGAAAACTGTTAAAGAAAGTTCTTATGACTGAATTTGGGGGTTATTGCTTCATTCTGGAACAAATTCTTGTCTTGTCTGCATAAGGTATTATAGATTTGAAGTTCCTTTGACAAATAACCTCAGGTATTGACTTAAACCCCAGTGTCTAATTTTTGATAAATTAAGAGAGAGAGCTGATACTCCCTTGCTGGGGACTTAGAGGTTTAGCTAATTTTGTTCCACTGAATGATTGAATTTTTTTATTACTACCATTAGAAGAAGCAAATGACCAACATCCCTGCAAAGAATTAGGCAGCTCACTCTCATTTCATAACAGGAGATTTGTTCACTCTGTGGTTTGATGAAAGCATTTTGATAAAAAAGTGCCTGATTGCACTAGGGAGTAGGGAAGGGTGAGAGGCAGAAGAAGAAAGCATGAATGTGAAACTCCTTCAAAAGCAGAGATCCAAGTTAATGAAGCCATGCAAACCTAATCAGGAGGCATAACAAGATAGTGAAGTACAAAAGAAAATGTTTCCCTTTAGGTATTGTGAGAGGTTGCCTGGTAAAACCATGATTTAACCTTGGACAGCAGTTCTTGATGGTGGATCAAGGTCATCTTGTGGGTGTTGACTCCACCAGACCCTCTCTCACTGTTCCAAGATGCTTCTTCCCTTTTGCCTATCACCATCTACAGACTCTGCAAACACCAAAACGAATTGTGTATGACAACCAAGCCAAACCACTCCTACAACAACACTTTAATGTCATTTATCTGTTGCACCTCAGTGGAGAGCAGATGTTCAGCAGGAGCTGCTGTGGTGGTCAGCCCTGGCATTGCAGGAAAGTGCAGGTGATGCTCCCCAGCACAGCCTGCAGAGCACATTCCTCTGCCTGCTTCTGTGCCTGACCTTGCCAAGCAATCAAGGAGATTTTTTTTTTTTTTTAATTAGCATAATATGGTTCAGCAAAGGTCAGTGCCAAGAGTAACGTTTTATGTGGAAAATGAAATGCCTTCTTGAAAGAACAGATCCATAAGGTCTGTTCCTGCTTTTGAATTTTAGGTAACTTCCATTCATCATTTCCAAGTGTTTAGCATGCAAACCACAGTTGTGCTCTTTCCAAAGGGAATGTTTACTAAATTAAGCATTAAAGGAAAATGAAATATATTCTCTGTTCTAATGATACTTAATTAGAAATAAAACATGGAAATAGATTAAAATAATTAGTCTTAATAAGCAGTAATTGCCAAGTCTTGTGCAATAGAATAGCCTTTCCAATTTAGAGGTGAAGAATAATGATGCTGTGGAGCTACTAATAGACACTGATTTAAATGTTAATTTAACTTGTAAAGTATGTGTAAGTTGTTTTTTACTTAGACTACATGGTCCTAGCCACAGAGATCCTTGTGTGCTTACTGTCCATCAGGATAGTATCCATCCTGCTGTCCATAAATATATGTTGGATCAAGACCATCTGTGGCAACAGCAAGTAAAAAGACCAATGATGAAATTTGATAATTTATTTTATGTCATGTAGAAGTTTACCCTATGCACATAGAGGCTGTCTGTCTGTACTGAGAGCTCAGTTTTTGTTTCAAGTCTGCTTAGTTTTAAGTCTCAGTGTAGAGGCAGCCCCCTACATCACTTTCTCCATCTAAAGTTCACTGACTCAATTCTCATCCTGAACTTCTATTAACAAAAATTCCAGCACAGCAAAGAGGAAGCAAGTGTTGTTTGGTGCAGCTTGCCATTGTAATTCTGTGTCCTATCAGTAAATCTTCTGCAGTCCATTTTGGTTGAGAAAATGCTACAGCTAAATTTAAAAATAATCTTATAATTTTATATGAGAATTTCAAAGTGTTTTGATGAATGCAGAAAATTCTTTTATACAGGAATAATGTGGTGTTCCTTGCATTTGAGTCCACAGAGAACTGAGCAGGATCCTGTATACAAAAACAGCAAATGGATTGATAGCTGTGACAAGGGATCCCTCAGTCCCACCTACAGCCCCCAGGCTTGAGAAGGCAGAAGACTGAGGATAATGTATTGCCAAAAGATCAGTCCTATAAAGAAGGACAGCCAGTGTCAGCAGCTAAAAGTCCAAAGAACAGCCAAAGTTGGCAGCTCACACTGGTCTTCAGAACATAAGGAAACTGAGACCATCCCTTTAAGGGGGCCAAGAGTAAGCAACCCTTCCTCTCCACTCTCTCTTCAGTGAATATAACTTGACCCTGTTTAGGCCATGGCTTGATGACAGAGTAAATGCAACACTATGGCTCTCAGCCAGATCAAAAAAGTCAAGACTGTGTAACACAGAATGATGAGTGTGGTTCTTTTTTTGGCTTAAATTAAATTGTTAAAAGAAAAAAAAAGGTTGACAAGGTTAACTTGGTAAGCTTTAGACCAGATCAGGTATCACCTGCCTTTGCAGTTGTAATGATACTGTATCAGGTATCACCTGTCTTCCTTTAGCTACTGTAAAAATACAAAACCAACCAAGCAGCAAAACCATGCTTGGGCTAAAACAAAATTGTGTGCCTGCATCTGTGCTGAATCAAATTTGTATTAATGAGTTGATCTGACAATGCACCAAAGTAATATTCAAGATCCTTGACACACAGCCTTGGATGCCAGTGCAATCTAGATAGCACCGATGTCTCCTTGGTTTTGTGTGGTCTGTAAATCTGAGTGGTTTTCAGCCATAAGAAGATACTTTGTTTTGAAAGGGTTACAGTATGTTCAGTGATTCTGTTGTTCATAGCTCCTGAAGGAAAAGCTGACACCAAACCTGTTGGGCCTGCTGGCTATCAGGACTGGCAATC
>JANPWX010000163.1:231641-259665 GCA_024734555.1 Trochalopteron elliotii | reverse complement strand
CTCGGAGCAAAGGCTGCGGCTTTGTTTCTGAAATACTGTTTTGTAAGGTGTGGTTTTGTGGGTGAAAACTATTTTGTTCACAATATTACTTTTCTTTGAAAAATAATGATTACGGGCATTGGAACATCATAGGTAACTTTTGCTAGTATGACCTTCATGTAAGCAAAGGGCCTGAAGTCAGTTCATGCTATGCAGTCCTCAGCTTTATGCCTTTAGGATATGAGAGGTGGTGATAACTTCATATATAAGAGTTCAGAGAACAAGTGTTTTATCTTGTCTTTGGGGTACTTTGGGGTTGGATTCTTTTTGCTTCACTATCCCTTGCAACAGTTACAGCTTCATGTTTTGTTACATGAAAAGATTGATTGTGGAGCAAAAAAAAATTCTAGAGGTTTTTCTTCAGAGCTAAGCTGTTGCTGCATCTTGTAAATAAATGTCTGGTTAGCTTATGGTGCAAATTAATGAGCAGTTTCTAGTTTAGGAGGTGGCTTGTCTAAAGCTTTCCTGTGGAGTAGGCAGCAGAAGTATGCTGAGAGAGGGTATTCCTCTCTTAAGATACTACTGTTTCAGCCATGAGGTAATCATACCCAAAAGTCAAGTATAGCAAGGAGTGATACTTTGTTTGAGCAGCCAGTGTGACTGGGGGGTGTGAGGTGCTAGGTCAGGCATGTGGGTGCACACTGCTTCAGGTAGTGCCTTGAAGCTTGTGTGTTTCTCTCCCTTTTCAATTTCAGTTCATCAGGCAAAAGTTAGTTAGAGGAATTACTTGAACACTGGGAGTGTCAAACAGGCCATGCTTTGCTAGCTCAGACTGGTTTTCTGTCTCCCTGAGTGTCTGAACAAATAAATACAGAAAATACCATAGCATATATAGAATGGCATTGACCTGGGTGTATTCTTTCAGTTTCAAATGGTTGGTTGTTCATTAACTTTAGAGCTGTTGATAGATCTGTTTTTGCATCTATATTTCTGGCCTTTAAAGCATTTTGTGGTAGTTTAAAGCTGTAGGCATGGGTATGTGGTCCAAACTTCAGTTTTTAACTGGTTACCTATTAATTTCATTCTGCTTTAATCCTTTGTGTTTGCTAAATAATTATCAGTCATTTAATCCCTATTCACCAGTCACATTACTGGTGAGTTTCTATATACTTTCATCACTTTTTTTCGAAGTTCCTAGGGTTTTTTTTTGCATTCTTTCATGGCTTTTATGAGAAGGGTTGCTGGGAGCTGCCTTCAAGAGTCAGGAGCAGCACTTTGTCCTAGTGCATCCATTGTATATTTAGTGTGTGTCTACTTTGTAGGCTATTAACAGGTGAAGTACAATAATGAGAAGAATCGATCTTTTGTACCTGGTTTGATTTGGATGGAGTATGTGATGACCTAGCAGTTAAGATTTGATTGAGTAGTTAAAGCTTACCAGAAGTCTACAACCACATAAAATTTTTGGTGTATGTGACAAATTTGAAGTTCACTATACATATAGCTCAGGATATAACTTGATGCAAAAACATTTTCCTTTATAAACTTCATTTTTAAAGCTGTCTGTTCTCCCCTCTATCATCTACAGCATTCAACACATACTAATATGTTTTTCATTGCTGCAGCTTGCTTGTGAGTTTATGAACATTTAACAGCAAGTTGAATAGACAACATTACAAAATGGAGAGAAAAATGGAACAATGATCAAATATTTAAATATCTTTATAAAGAAAATATACTGTGTTTTAAGATCTGCAACTAGAGAAAAAATGGTTGCTTGCCTTAAAATTGGTATTAGAAGTTTACCTTTTACTTGAAACATCCTGAAAATATACCTCACCCTAACTTTGGAGCTTCTAGTATTACACTTGTTAAAAAAACTTCCTGTTGCAATTTGTAATCAGACGAGTAAATGATATAATTTTTACAGCTTCAAGAAACTCATAAACACGTGAGAGAAGATGACAAGGTCGAGATCAAGATCTCCACGTTGGAAACCAAGGTAAATATCTACAGCTTGTGTTCTGAAATTCAGCTCTGTATAAGGATTTATAACTCAGACCTAAAACTTGCATTAAAGAAAGAAAATTGCATACAGAATTGCAATTTGCAAAATGTGTTTTGTAGTTTATAGTTCATTGTACAAGCTGAACACCTGTAATTTTTTTCCCAGCTCATGGTTT
Source organism: Trochalopteron elliotii (assembly GCA_024734555.1). Lineage (NCBI taxonomy): Eukaryota > Metazoa > Chordata > Aves > Passeriformes > Leiothrichidae > Trochalopteron > Trochalopteron elliotii. Next base: position 257,503 of record JANPWX010000163.1, on the reverse strand, counting down.
TGTTACAATTTTTTTTAAGCTGAAAGCGTTCGGTTTTTGCAGTCTGTCAAGAACCTTGTTCCTCTTTTGTGTTCTGTGATTTACAATTACCTCAAGCACAAAATCCAAGCTCCAAACTAGTTAAGGTTATTTTTACACAAGCACCACCTTGTGCTCTGAGTATCTGTAACTTGCTTCTGTTTTGCTTCTTGGCCTACAGTGAGGAACTGTTAAAAAAAGAGTTAGTTTTGTGGTTTTTTTCAAAAAGATTCCTAGTTCAAACACCTTGGACTCACTGAGGTCTGGGGCTGATCTGTAAACTGATCTTTAGCACAGTTAGACATGCCTTGCAGCATAACACAGAGTGAAAACATGTGGAAATATGGGAGTCGTTGCCCTTCTCCTTGGACATTAGCCTAGTAGCGCGTGTCTTTGACATTTGTCACCAGAATAACATCCAGCTTACTTCATGCTGTGAGTTACCTGCCTCATTTCTAAGACTTGCAGTGCATATTTGAGGTGCTGAAACCAAGAGGGTGGAATACAATTTCAGGCTTTTTAGAATGTGAAATTACTGCTGATTTTAGGTATCTCTTCGAAACGGACTAAGTTGTGATAACCAAGACCAAAGGAGTTTGGATAACTCAGAAAAATGTGTGGGGTTTTCTTGTTTCTTTTGTTTTTAAAAAGAGAAATCCTACCTATGTCCATACTAGATTTATAGCTGTGAATGTCACTTGAGTGAGGGCAGCCCCAGCTCTCATTAAAATGCAAGCCCTAACCAGACCAGCGTGGGACAGCAGCCACAGTGTAGGTTCTGCTGGAAGTCAGCCATTATGGTTTTAGGAACATCTGTGGTTTTGACTTTGAACTCATTTGCAGAAATGGACTAAACAGTTGTGCTAAACTGTTCATTTGCAATACATGCACAAAGGAAGTGGCTTATTTCAACTTGTTTTTTGATGTTTTGAATTAAAGAGCTTGTCAAGAGTGTGCAGTGAATACCTGAATAAAGCAGAACTGTTATGTCTGGGATTACTTTCTGATTCTTGTTAGTGGCTTGTGCTGTTTTTTCTTTATTTTAAGGAGATTTTGGCTAAAAAGTCATAACAAGTTGCCCTTGTTTTTGTAACTGTAGGTGAAAATGCAGAGCTGAGTGATGCAATTGAATCTTTTAATTGCAAAAGCTGCAGTAAGTGTGGAAATGTGTGTGTATACGTGTGTGAACATGTACATACAGTTATCCAAAAAGCCAAAGCCTCTTTCTCAAACTTGTTTTTTTTCTGCAGGAAAAAGCCTACCTGTACGACAAATATTATTTTGAAATGTTTTAGTCTTTCAGTTTTGAAGGTTGTTTTGGTATGCCAAGAAAACCTGAAAAGGCATTTTCCTCCCCTTTTAAATTTCTTCATACATTTTTTTTCCTTCCCGTTTTTCTCTTCACCCTGTAAAAGATAGATAGGGAGTGCTCGAGAAGTGTGAAAATATGTATAACAGTTGTTCTCAATGTAGTGGAAACTTCATGTATATGAAATTATTTTTAGTTTTAAGTAAAAAACTTCAAAGAGACAAAAATGATTGACTTACTACAATTTCAAGTGGATATTTTTACTATGAAGACTTTCAACAGAGTAAAAGTAAGCCTGTTAACTCAGCCAGAAAAATGCCACTTTGATATCTTGGTGTTAATTTTTTTACAAGCTGATTAAAATTATGTACTAAACTCTACTTCCTTAGGAAATAGATGTTCTCATTAAGAAATTGATTAAATTTTATGGAACTACTCAATGTGGATTTTATTTTTGCTTTAGGTCCTTATCTCCAGCTTTTAGGACTCCAGAGCACCATAGGCAAAGGCATGATCATATTAATTATGACTGTGAATATAAAAGCTTTCGTAAGGACCCCAAAAAGTCTATGCCTTGGAGAACAGAAGATGAAAAGTATGGACAAAGCAATTCCAGGTTTGCACCTCACGGAAATAACCACCAGAGGATATATGAACGTAGGTCACCTTCACCAAACCTGAAAAGAATTCCCTTGGAAGATGCTTACAGTCATAAGCCCTACAGAACACATTCATCAGAAAGGACTGAAAGCAATAGGAGATGCCAGTTACCACCAAAATACTCGGAAATACCTTATAAAGAGCACGACCGTCCGTTTTACCAGCACAAAATGGAGGACAGATACGTGTTTGATCACTACAAAGTCACTGGAAATGAAAAAGGAATGAAACCTTTTCACAGACCATTAGGGGCTTCATGCAAACTTGAAAGAAAATGGCATGAAGATGACTTGAGGCACCAGAGGTTACACGAAGAGAAGTATGGTCAGTCACCCAGAAGAGTTTCTGATGAATTTACGGCAAGGAGCTCTTTACAGAAGAGGTATAGGAATAAAATAATTAAACCCTGGGTATTGTGGTGTAAAGCCTCAAGTGAAAGTCTGTTTTCATTATAGTTGAAGATATCCACCTTGAAACACCTTGGCCACTTTGTAGTTTAATTATGGGCGACTGGTAGTAGTGAAGTATTTGTCTTTTAAGTAAGTCGTATTGCTGGCTAGAGTATGAAAGGATAATATTTCCCTCTTAAGAGCCCCTGCACATCTGTACCTTGGCGCGAGGGATTATGGGTTAACTTGCCACGCATTCTGCTGTCCAACATTCTGCACATATAAGTTCTCACTTTCTTCTCTAGTGCAAGTGTAAATTGCTTTATGTCAACACAGGTATCCTGAAGATCACGATTACAGAGAATATGGGCACGCGTCTAAAAGGGCTAAGGAAATGGAGAGGTATGACCCTGGAGATGTAGCAAGGAATTCCAAGTGGAAGCAAGAACGTTCTTTTCCACCCTGCCAAGAAAAGGAGGAGCAGAGATATCCGGGTGCCCAGTCCCACCGGTCGGCTGAGAGGGAGTACTTGGGGGGGTCTGTCACAAAGATAGCCTATGAGTACAGTCACAAACGGCGCAGGCATCCCGAGGGGGAAAAGCCTTTCCCAGACGACAGAGCTCAGAAGTACGTGAAGCAGGAGGAGCAGAAGTACAGCTCTTCCAAGGGTGCCCGGAACAGCAAGGAGTTGGATTACTTCAGTGGTGGCAGAGCGAGGAGGACTGAAGAACGGCACGTTGAAGAACCTGTTAAATACAGTTCAAAGAAGGGCTGCAATGCTTGTGTTAACTCTTCCAAAACGGATGTTGAGCTGAGATCTTTTAAAAACAAACTGAATGAAAGAGTGAGGAAAGACGGGGAATTGAGGAAAAACGTAGATTCCTCCAATAGTCAGCGTGATGCAAGTCATACTGTTTCAGATGTGAAAATGTCAGATGCCAACTGTATGAGAGAACATCTCACAGTCAAAGTGGATATGAAGAAAATGGTGACCAAGTACAGGTATTGGTTTTCTTTCACCTCTGCTTTCTTCCTGTGTCTTTACAGTTTATGAATATTGGAGGGAAGCATGGTTTCTTTAGGAGGTAACCAGGACAAACTATGATACTACATTTTTAGTTTCATTTCTTCTAAAATGGTAACTTTCCTGTCTGGGCAAGTTAACTATTAAACCTCGATTAAAATAAACAAATAAAACCAACCAAAAAAAACCAACGTTTTATGGAGATGTAGGAAGTAGAGTAGATATGCCTGATACAAACCTGTAGTTAGAAGTTGGTTATGATAAGTAAATGTGTTTTTATTTAAAAACAAAACCCTCAAAAAACCAAAACCAAAATGCAGAAAAGCTGTCCTGTGCTTTCATCTGAAATATGATGGCATTTTTTAAAACTGTCTTCCTTTGTTTTTTCTAAGAACGAGCTAACCTTTAAGTGCATAAATCTCAAGCACATATTCAGATGTTCAAGATCTCAAGTTCAGTAAAACTGCCAAAAATGAGAGATCTGAGTTGTCGTTTATTGTTATAACAATGTGGCAACCTGTTGAGGCATCAGAACTGAAAAGCAATAGAGTCTGCTTATAAATGTCTTCTGTGTAATACTTGTGTTTGCATTTAGTGTTCCCAGTGCTGGCTGCAATGGAAGAAAAGGTGGCAGTACTAAAAAATTTTAGATGATAAATACATGACAGAGAGTAAGCAGCTTGGTTTTGATAGATTCTTACAGGGTTTTCTGGTTTGTTGTCTTTCTGTTGCAGGCCAGAATATCTTATATTGGTAGTAATTGCTTTTGGAAGAGATAAACTTCCTTTCTAAAATGGTCAGCCTTCATTTTAAAGGGATTTTGCCTCTTGTCCCAAATAAAACATCTATATAAATTTTCTTCTCTTTGCACTATTTAAAACATATGTAATACAATGGAGAGTTACAAAGACAAATTACTTCATGTAAGGGGCTAATATTAACAACTGAGGAAAGTGAGGTGGAGTAATGCCCATTACCCACAGTTGGACTAGGATGAGGATTTGACTTCCTGAATCATAGTGTAAGGAAAATTGTTGGGTTTTGTTGCAAACCCATAGGATAATTCCTCTGTCTAGGAGCTTCTTAGTGCTATTTTGAAGGTCATGGTAATTGTTTGCAGACCAAAGAAACTACTGCATTGATTACAGCTATTTTAATGTATGGACAGTTTGCTTCTGCAGCCAAAAGTGCTAAACACTTTATTTTTTCAAAGATAAGAACACTAATTTTACAAAAGCTGATGACTTTGAATATTCATGCTGCCTATTTTAGGTATTTAAGAAACACCCGACTTGAAATGACTCAGCTAAGAAGAATAGTGTCTTTATAAACCTGGAGAGCAGGTAGATAATTCAAATATCTAAACCTGAGGTTGCTTGGATTCCTTCTTGCATGCTTTTATTCCCAGTTTGCAAGGGGAAATGAGATGATTTCTGGCATCTGCTAGAGGCTATTTCTGATACAATTTTTGTATGGCATTCTAGTCTTGTATGCTTCTAATACAGTATGGCCAGGCACATAATCACTTTATAGAATGAACAATTAAAAGTCTTCATCCTAAAAGCTTTTACATGAGCTCTTAGAGTCCTTAATTTATCTTTTAGAATGACAAGCATTCTCCTTGCAGCAAGAACAGTAGGGTTGTTGAAGTGTTGGCTTTCTTGTCAAAATAATTTTTGAGCAGCAGTGCAACCATTTGGGGTGTAAACTTACTTAGAATGAGTAAAAATTTACAAAAAGGTGGTAAGCACGTTCTTGAGTTCACACACTGCTACTGAAGCTGTTTCACTAGGCTGAAGTGATGATTCAGTTCCTAAAGATGTGAAACTTTTTTTCTTATCTCTGAACTGTTCTTGAAAATTGCCTGGTAGATCCTTATAAACAAGATACAGGCATCATTACCTTTCAGAATTATTCTAAAAAAGTCTATCAGGATATTTATTTTATCTAGATTTGATAATCTAGTTGAATTAAACTTAATATTCATGAATTTTATATTGCATACTTCACAGAAACAAAGATTCCTGAGAGTGAAATTATCTCTTCATATTTTATTATAGATTTTCTTCCTTATGGCCTTACTATTTTTTTTTAATTAAAAAAGGAACAAAATTAGATTTTGGCTTTTAATCCCATTTATTCCTAAAATGAACTTCTTAATTTGTTTTGTTCTACTTGTCTATTTCAAATTTTCAGATTTAGATATTTGCTTTAAAATGATTTTTTTTTTAATTCTAGGACTGCTTCTAGTCACACCACAGAGAGACAGATGTCCCATGATCTGGTTGCTGTTGGCAGAAAAAGTGAAAATTTTCGTCCGGTGTTTGAGCACATGGACTCTGTAACACAAAACGTTGAAAATGACCCATCAAAAGAATTTACTCAGGAAATAATCACAATTATTCATCAAGTCAAAGGTGGCTGTAATATTTGGAGTACATGTATGTGTTTATGTGTATGTATTGGGAGTGTATGTATGTGTTTATGATTACTAAATCCAAAGCTGATGGTTTAGATATTATGTCCCTGTAAGTCTCTGGTGTTTGCCATTGGCTTCATTGTTATTTTTTGGCTTCCTTTTCCCAATTGTTTAAGGAAAATGTAGGTTGAGGACTTAAAGTAGTTGGGTGGAGGGTGCCTGCAGGAAGGTCTCAGGCCATGACTGAGGCATTATTGTGCAGATTAAAGATCAGAGTGGTTTTATGCTGGTATGGGAGAGTAACCTGCTTGTTTAGGAAACATGACAGGAATAAAGGAGCTTTGCTGTAATCACAGTTCTTTAGTTATATATAGTTCCTTTAAATTTTCAGATTAATGTTTAGGCAGCTGCATCATGTTCAGTGTTGAATTTTATAGACTCTAGTAATTTGAGTACTACCATGGTAGAGCTGACAATTGAGTTTAGTCTTATCAAATAAGGTTGTCTGAGTTGGGCTGGCCTAATCTTTCATTTGTGAATATTAAGCTGCAAGTGGGAATAGTTTGAAATTTCATTTCAGTAGAGTTGTCATGGAATCCTTAAGAGTCGATCTTTTAACAGATAGATTTTCCCACTGTGCATTTCAAATACTGCAAATAATATTCTTGTATTTAATATCTCTTCACAGCAAATTATTTTGCATCTTCTGACATAACTCTACATGAACGGTTCTCAAAAATTCAGGATAAATCAAGTGCAAATACAAATGAAGTTAAAATACATTTGGATCCAGAAATTCACAGGTAATTGTTGAACTTTTGGTCTTAATTTATTTGTGTTAAGGTAATTAATCTTCAGTAAACTTTACACAGCTTGAAGTTTTATTCATTATTTCTACCTGCCTTTATCTTCAAAATGTTCTATAGCCTGGTCAAGAATGGTTTTGCTTTTCTAGTGATGGCATTTGATTTTATGCAGTATTTTTGTGTTCCAGGAGGATTGACATGTCTCTAGCAGAACTTCAGAACAAACGGACTGTGCCATCTGAATCTCTCCAGGTACCTTGATTGCTTAACTTTTTTGGCAAGCAGTAAGTTGTTATTATAGATATATTATAGATGTAAGCAATGTTTTCCCCTTGCTATTGGGACATAATTTTTACATGCTGTGAAGACCAGCTGTAATTCTGAGTATTTTGAAAAAAATGCACTGTTGAGCATATTTACAGATACCACAGTCATGCAAGTGTGTTCAGCGAGCAGTAAAATGCAGATGTGTTCTCCAGTGTAGCTGGAGTGGGATTACTTCTGCTGCTTGAACCCTTGTCTGTTTTTAAATAATGTAAATACTGAGTCTGTGAATGATGTGTGTGGTTCTTGGTTTTCCTCTGGGGTTACAAGAAGCCTTAATGTTTTTTCTACCCTAATGTTACAATGACTCAAAATCCACATAATTCCTCAGAATGCTATTTTATCCCATGCTTTCATCTGGGGTCATAAGATTTTCTGTCTTCCCCTTTAAAGCTCTGCTTGCTATGGTTTAGTTACCATTCCTTTTCTGTAGTATAGGTATGTGGAGATTCTCCTTGACTGAGGATAGTAAAACTGAAGATTTACTGAAACTTACATGACTATTTCTGCCTTGGCAACTCCATGCAGAATTTCAGTGCTCTGTTCACTGTTGTTTGGGAACGTGTAAAAAGGCAGGTGGTACAAGGAAGGATAATTGCCTAGGACCACTTTTTATTGCTTTAGACTTTGGATCCTTGGGTTGATGTGAACCTGTCCTGTGTGCACATAGCTGAACAATGTTAACAGGTTATGTACAGGGTGCTGCCCCTGAAGGACAGAATCAGGCTGGTGTTCATTTCTTAGCAGCTAACTCGGCTTCAACCCTTCCTTTTAACTAGAACATTGTAAGAGTGTTAGAAGATCCAAATGATCTGCGATATGATATAGAAAGGAGAAGAAAAGAGAGATTGAAGAATGAAGATGAGAGAGTGTTTCATGTAGATGGTGTAACTCCAAGGTAATGAGCAAATAATCTTGTTGGCCTGAGCCTATAGTTCCCTTGTGTGTTCGTTTTTGGGCCCTTCCACAGTTACATTCGCATTTGTGGTGATTTTTTTCCACAGTTAGACCTTAAAAGTTTGACTGGGGCTGAAGTTCAACTGACATATATTGCAAACTACTCTCTAATAAGGTGTTGCCTTGAAACAGGTTAAACTGCAGTGGGTCAAAATGAAAAGCAAGCACAAACTGTAGCACTGAATGAGAAGAGAAGACAAATTTAGTTTGAAAAAGTTTAAGTATTTTTAAACTCCTCAATGTGCCATGTAACAACATTCTCCTGGTATTTTACAGTTCTATAAAAGCATTCTAGGATGAATACATTGTTTTGTTGCCCTACTGGTTTGGTAATAAAATTTGGAATATCAGCAAATAATTGGAATTTTCTGATTCTTGGAGAATTTGAAAACTTAGGTTTTTTGAATATCATTTTACTGCTATGGTTTCCTCCAACAGGTTTGTTAAAGGTTTTTGCCCCAAAGGTGTTTGTTAGCTAACCTCAGTCATCCCATTTCACTTTTGATGTTGTGAGGTTGGTTGATTAGAGAGGACTGCTAGTACAAGTGTTGATTAATGAATTTCCAGAGTGTAATAAAATGTATCCATATAGTAGTCATAGTTTCTTATGCAGATTGTTCTTAGTGTACTTGTTAATTTTAAATGCAGTCTATAATGGCAACGAATGGCAGTACACACATTTGGAAAAACAGACTTGTGAAGCTGTAGAAGTAATTTCTTATATTTGAGATTCTTGAAACAAGAAAACTAAAAGTTAACAAGTGGAGGAAAAAAATCCCTGGACCTGTTTCATTTTTCCCAGCACACCTCCTCAGTTACTGTCCTCCTTATCTTTTATGAGAAGTGTAAATTTCCCTACCAAGTATGGCTGTCCTGGTATTTGTTGTCAGGGGTTCCACTGTCAGGGCAATGTGGGCTGAGGGCAGTAATGGCATGAATGATATGTAGAATTTTCCTGAGGCTGAGAGGTTTTAATGGCTCACGTGAGATACTGGCAGGGCCTCTGAGCTTATTAAGTGTGCTGCTGATTTTTTTCCTTAACTTATTTTGCAGCTATGAAAACTGTTTCTATGTGTTTTGTAAAATACAAATTTTGACTTCTGGTGGCTACTTTTCATGGTAAATATTTTATTTAGAAGGTTATGGATGCATCTCTGTTAGCAATATTCTTGGTAAAAAAAAAAAAATCCAACAAAAGAACCAAAACCATTAAAACAAGCAAGCAAAAGCCCTAAGCCAGAATCAGCTGCTTGCTGAGGATGAAACTGGGGGATGTAGCTGTCCATCTAGAGCTTCTGCGGGATGGCGAATGTCATGAAGGGTGAATTCTGCCCAATTTAACACCGGCCGTGGGTGTGAAGGGCTCGGTGCAGAAAGCGTTTCCACCAGCGGAGGGCAGCAGTGACCGGCCGGCCGGGCTGAGCCTGGCTCCACCGCCGGGATTTCCGGGTGCCCCTGCTCCTTTGTCATTGCATAGGAGAACACAGATTGCTATAGAATTCTGTGCAACTTGAGCTTGGACTAGGAATTTGTTGATTGTCCTAGGAAAATTTACTTATAAGCTGTCACTTTGTGCTTGTGATACAGAATGAGCTAGTTTAAAATACAGGGTGTTGATGTGCTGTGGCTTTAGATATTAATTTTTCTCACTCTCTCTCTCTCACACAACAGGAACCAGCAAAGCTGCACTCTTTCAAAGTTACAAACATCTCAAGTTGATGGTTTCCAAAAGCCTATGAGGTTCATTAAGCCACCTTTCAGGAAATTTATTGGGAGACCTCATCTGGTAAGTCTAAGTGTAGAAATAGTAGCTCCTGCACTGTTGACGTATAATTCATATTTTGCTGCATTGTCTCTGCTGATGTAAATTTAACAATCTGTGATGTCTTGCCCTTTTAAATTTTGAGTGAGGCTTTTTTTATCTTCTGCCTGTGCTCAACAATAAAACTACTCATAATTTCACAGTTCCAGTGCAAGAGTACTTCCTTGGGTATTTTTTGAAGCAGAGATTAGTACATCTGAGTTAAAACCACTTTGATACTACTCCTGTTCTTTTCATAAAAGAAGTTTGTGTCTAATATCACATTTCTTCTACATAATGGTATAATTATCTAAATGGTAAAACAGAGGCCTTGTTATTGAGCAGATAATCTGAGCTAATGTTAAGTAGTTTGAGAAAAGAATACTCTCCTGCATTCTAGTTGTTAGCGGTAGGAAGGGAAGGCCTGAATCTTGTGTAGGTGGTATTGTTACTGAAACAGTGTTTCTTTTCTCTTTATTATGGTGAGAGTTCTGAGAAGCACTTATTTTAAATAAAAATGAGGAGCAAATCACAGAAATAACAAGAAATATCTGAAAAATGTTCCTGAGGATGAAATGTTAAACAATGGAATATCACATGTCTTGAATATTGCATTTATGAAACCCAGTTTTGGACAATTATTCTTTAGGCTATCTTTCTGCAGTGTTCTTCAATACTGAAGTGGGCAAGACAGTAATATTATGTCCAGCAGAAATAAATTTGTCTCATGTGGAAAGTTCTTTCTAAAGAATTGTAATCAATTCCAGGTGTTTGTGCTTTGTTTAATTTGAGGAACTGGTGAAACCAGAAAAGCTTTTTTAACGTGTGCAGTATAATTCTAAAACACTTTTTTTTTTTTCTGATGGCTGTAAAATAAGGAGGAGACTAACATAAGTTGTCATTCTTTATACACTATAACTAATACCCTATGGAGAGTGTTCCAGGAGCCCATGAAACTTTTCTGAGGTCCATCAAAAGTAGCTTTCATGTAGTCAATTCTCAAATGTAGCTGCTTTGCAGATACAAAACTGCCTCCTTCAGCGTAAAGGAGCACAAGTTTTTAGTAGTAAAAATTCTACTTACTCAAGACTAAGATTCAAGTCTCCCAAACCAAGTAGTAATGGCTCCTTAAGTAACTGCATTGGATCTGGCTGAGATGGAGTTAATTTTCCTGTAGCAGCCCTGACAGTGCTGTGCTTTGCACTGGTGGCCAAAAAGGTGCTGGTAACACACCAGTGTTTGGCTACTGCTGAGCAGGGCTCCACAGCAGCACAGGTGCCTCTCCCACTCTCCACCCCACACCCAGTAGGCTGGGAGGGAATATAGCCAGGACAGCTGACCCAAACTGCCAAATGACCTCATCTGCTCAGCTAAGAGAAAGAAAGGAAATAATAATAATAAAAGCTCAGAGATAGGAAGGAGAGTGTGGGAGGTAATTGGTTACTGTGATGTTTGTCTTCTGGAGCAACAATTGTGTACTGAAACCAGACTTCCTGGGAAGTGGCTGCACATTGCCTGCTGGTGGGAAGTAGAGAAGAAATCTTGTTTTCCTTTGCTTCTGTGCAGTGTTTGCTCTTGCTTTATTAAGCTGCCTTTTTCTCTTGACCCATGTGGTTTTTTAAATTTTCTTTCTCCCTCTCAGGCCTGCTGAGGAGGGGAATGATAGAGCTGCTTGGTGGGTACCTGCTATCCAGGCAAGGTCAACCCACCACAGTAAAACTGTAATTGCAAATAAAAAGGATGTTGGTTTGAAAAAGGCACTGAGTTATTGCTAAATGTGGTGGAGATTCAGGAAGACTGCATTTTCATATTTAATAGAGAACTGCAAGCATGCAACTTTTAGGAAGTCCTGCACTGCAGTAAGGAGTAATTCCTTTGGAACAGCAGTAGCTGTGAAAGCATAGGTATTAAAAATGCAAGACATCCTAAAGAAGAAATTGCTCTTCATGGTCAGCCTTACAGAAGCTGGTTTGCAGACAAGTAGAAAAAACTTTAGTTAAGTAATCAAAATATAATATTTGTGATTTGTGATGTTAATATTTAATAATTGGGGGTTAAGCTTAAACTTGGGAAAAACTTAGGTCTGGAAGGTACAATTGTGTATCTAAGCTTGACTGTAAGAATTGTCCATTTAGCCTTGTACCCTACTGACAAAAGGAGGCCAGCTAAAGAGTGAAGTAGAAAATCAGAACAGGTATATGTGTGTATTCCCCCTCCTCCCTTTTTTTCTTTTTTTTTTTTTTTTAATTTTAAAGCCTCTGGTTTAAGCAGTTCCTAAAAAGTGATTTGCTGTGCCTTTACATCAAGTAGTTCTAATGTTAATATTTCTGTGAATGTACTTTAGTCTTAAGGAAGGTGGGGACAGAGAAGGCTGTATTTGGAGTTAAGGCAAGCTTTGTTTTAATTCTTAGAGGTTTATTTTTAACTATAATGGAAAATTTTTCTAATGTTTCATCTTGCTGGATTCCCAGCTTAAAGGGAGTGTGTACTTCAGCTGGGAGCTTCCTGATTTAATTGTGTTGTATGTAGAAAGTTAATTCGATTTTGTGGAGTGTCCTTATTTTCTTAGAAGGGAACTGGGAAGTTCCTGTCTTTTCCTTGGAAATGCCATTTTGATCTCACTTCGTAAAATCTTTCTTTCTCTCTTTTTGTTCTCTGAATCCCTTCTTATCAAGGCATTGTAAGAAGCTGAATAGTTGACTTGTAGGCAATAACGGAATCTAAAAAAGAAAAAAGAATGCTAACTTAAATCTTAGTTAAAAGTTATCTTGGATTCTAACATCATTCCATTATATTTACAGCCCCCTCTCTCCCCACACCATTAACAGTGTTACCAGAAAGGTTTGGTAGTTTGTTAGAGGACAAAAATTCTGGGAACACCAAAGCATGCATTTACATTTTTTATTAAATGTTAGTATATATGAAATATTGCAGGAGAGTTCTCTTCTGAAGTTCTTTTTAAAATGTATTTTAAGCTGATGAAATTTCTTTTGTGAAAACAAAGTTCAACAGCATCGGAATGCTTCTGTGATTATTCCAGAGTGGACCATAATTATTTGATTGCTATGAGTTCATTAGCCTGTGTGTTATGCCTGCATAGAGTACTTTAATGTAGTATATGTCAATGCTTCTATGTATTGGTAATCATATGCAATGATGGAAAAGAATTACATCCTCTAGAAGTACCTGTCATAGGGAAAGTTGGAAAAGAGCCAAAATGTGCAGGTAGGTCAGTGGCTGGAGGAGTGTTCTGTTTTAGGCAACCACAGCTGTTTGTCTGCAGCTGTTCAGTGTGTTGACACAATTTCAATACTAGTTGTCTGTGTGACTTGCTTTTGAAATTGTGCTTCTGTGGCAGACAAGCAATGCTCAAATGCACTCTTGAAATACTGAGTTTAAAGTAGCATTTTCTAAGGACCTCAATGTACTACACCTTGTTTGTTTGCTGTGGAGGTGTCTGTGTTACACACTAACCTTTGGTGGCCCTGTGCTGACCAGGAGATCCCAGTACCAATGGTGTTGCCCTTGTTCCTGAAGCAAGCCATGACTGCTCTAACAGCCTGTCTGCTGTACTGGATACATGGGAGTGGAGGCATCTGTTCTGGGAGGGAGGGCTGGAGAGCCTGAATTGGGTTGTTAGCTCCTTGGATCTCTCCAAGAGGACGACATTCCAGGGAGATGGTCTGTATCATCTTTAGCTTCTTTGTGCTCTGCTGTGCCTTCAGCCAGACTGCACTTCACACCCAATGCTCCTGTTATTTACTCTTGTTCCTTCGAAGAGCGACATTACAAGACCGAAAGTGTTGCAACATTTGTTAGTATAACCTGAACAATTTGTATTTTTTTTCTTGAATAATTTAATAACATGAAGCTATAACTGTTTTCCTACTAGAATTCTTATTATTCTTCAAAACCAAGTGACACTTACCCCCAGAGACGGATTAGAGGACACCTTGAAAATGCAGGACCCATCAGAAGGCACTTTAAGGTACAGATCAGCTTTTATCAGATGTTTGTTATATAAAATGGTGGTTGAACCTGTTGAGTTTGGTAACAGGAGACATGCTTTGGAAGGTATTAAGTGCCATGAAAAATAATATAATCAGAGCTTAATTGTTTCTGTTGGAATAATGGGAGGCTTAGCTTTTAGTAGGTAAGAGGGCTGGCAGTGGATTGAGCAGGGTTGTCCAGTGTTGTGTGCTGTGCAGGCAGTTGAAATAAATGGGTTACTGCAGAGTCAGGAATGAGAATTGCAGGAATTGCACAATGACTAGAAATCTATCCAAAACCCAAGCTGCTGAGCTTTTTTTCCTTCACGTGACAGAAACCTGAACTTTTTCCAAGGACTGGAAGACATGAGTTGTGTTACTTTCAAAACTGTATTACTGTTATTTTATTAACCCATTCATGTAGGGATTTCTGGGGAAATAATGTCTTGTGAATACCCTGCTTACTGCTAGCCATGTATTAAAAAAAATTGAAATAAATGAGGTTTTATTCTTGGAGCCTCAAGAGGGTAAAGAGATGGGCAGCTGTGCTGCTCTCTCAGGTAGAGCAGTGGCCACCTAATGCCTTTTAATTGTAAAATGTGTCCTGGGTTCAGCAGAAAAACAAAACATTTCCTTTTGTGCTGACAGTGGCATGCTACGTGTGGGTCCAGTTAGAGCTGTTGATGTGAGAAAAGTATTAATCAAATCTAGAACAACCTATACAAATTTTCTACCTTAAAATTGCCCCTACATTTGTAACATGCATTCTTAAGAATAAAGTAATACACAGAATAGGTAGTCACTTTTTCTGTTTTGTAGATAATGAAGTAAAATTTTAATGGCTAATTAGCTGTCATTTTTGGATGAAATTTTGCAAGGTGGGGAAATGCAGTTGTGGGTTGTGGGGTTTTTTTCCCTTCTTTCCCCAGCCCCCCCCAAACATAAGAACTGTTGGATAAAAAGACTTTCTCCAATTTAGGTGTGATTTGCCAGGCAACCTTAGTCAGATAGCTAAGCTAACACCAACAAAAACTGCTGTCTTTATTCTGCTGGAGAAAGTCTTTCTCTAAGTTAAAAACTTCAAAGTGTTCAAAGCCTGATACAACTATTTCAACACCTAAGAAGCTCTTAGCCTGTTATTCTGTATCCCCTCTGTATTGTCAGCCTGCAGGTGATGGAGGGATCTAGCACTGGCTGCTGGGTCCCTGAGGCAGTGTTGGTAGTTGATGCTCCTTTCCTTTACATCATTCTGCAGTTCTGCTGATTCTACAAGCAGGAAAGTGTCCATTTAAGTTGTCACCTCACGTATATATGAATATTGCAGTACCCAGTGATCCATCCCATGATGCTTTAATATTTACAGGGAAAATGGCATATGCACTTGTATTGCAGTTTGCTTATGTGTATAGCACTTTCATCATTGCCATGGAAACAGTAGTCTTGATTTGACTTAATTTCTTTAAATTTTTACATTTAAATTTCTCTTGCACAACAGAGTTTTTTCTTGCTGTGCTGTTGGTGAAACGGAGGTGACTTGACTATCTTCTACACTCAGGACTTTCTTGGCTAATTATTTAAAAGAACAACAATGTACAAAGAAACAAAAACTTCACAAAAAACCCATATAGAATTCCATTCTTTGCCTTCCCCTCTCCCCACCTCCTAAAAAAATCAAGCCCCACACAATTTTTTCTTGATATACAAAATGGGGCATTTAAACTTAATAAGCAAAAAGTGATGACTCCTAAGAGTATTTTAAAAAATCCCATATGGTCTGCACTATGTTAAACTTTTTGGGAAAAAACCAAAACCTGCGGTTCTGAAATATCTTCTAAAGAATCTGGACAAGTCTTACAAAATTTAAAAGGTCTTTTTTGTAATGGCCCTTTAGTATGAATCACTAAGTCAGCCTTTAAGTAAGTAAATGCAAAATAATCTTTTAAATTAAACTGCATTTACTGCTTAAAAAAAGTTCAGTGTATTATTGGCTGTGGTGGGTTCACCCCTGCCAGCAGCTGAGCACCACAGAGCTGCTGCCCACCCTCCCCTCAGCTCCCTTCCTCTCCCAGCAGGATGGGATGGAAAATATGGAGAGCAAAAGTGAGAGAACTCATGAGTTGAGATGAAGACAGTTTTAAGTAGTGAAGAAAAAAGTGATGCAAAGGCAGTCACTCACCAGCTGTCTCAAGGTGACTGATGCCCAGCTGGTCCCCAAGCAATGGGCACTGGCTCCAAAACCCTCTTCCCTCAGTTTCTGTTGCTTAGGAAGAGATCATGTGGTGTGTAGCATCCCTGTGCTCAGCTTGGGCCACCTGTCCTGGCTGTGTCCCCTCCCAGCTTCTTGCCCACCCTGGTGTCCTTGGTGAGCAGCAGAGTAAGGAAAGAGGAGGTCTTGGTGCTGTGCAGGTTCTGCTGGGCAATAGCCAAAACACTGGTATGTTACCAGTGCAGTTTTAGTCACAAATCCAAAACACAGCCCCATGCATGCTGCTGTGAAGAAAATGAACTCCATCCCTGCCACACTCAGTGAAGCCATATATATTTGCTCATATACCCTTATTTTACAGCTTCAGGCTTCTAGGGATTGTCATTAGCATTATTTATAAAACAGTCCTAATGTGAAACTAGATGCCACTTTAGCAGACTCTCCTCTTATTTCTAGAACAGAAGTTAATGATGTTTTTCACGTACTTTAGATTATCTTGTTTTGCTATAAGCTGTGTGTAACTGAGGTGTCTATATGCCATATGTACATAGAATCTGTAGCTTTGTCTACAACTGGTGCTGTTCTACGTTAATATTACTGCTATGTCTGTCCCTCCCCACTTAGAGAACGTGTGGATGCTTGAGTTGAAACTTCTAAGCTGTTTGTAAGGCAATTTTCAATATCTTGCACCTTTTGCCCATCCCTTACTTGTTCTGGTTCTGTGTTTATTGTCATACAATTGCAGTGGCAGACCACCAAGGCCTCCTTTCTAGTCACTGAAGTCAAAGGGAGACATAGCAGGAGTGGGGAAATGGGAACTTTGACTGCTGAGTTCAGGGCATTAATCCAGCATTAAAAGTGCCCTTCAGTTTTCCCTGTGATAGGTATATACCCATGTAATACAACCTCGTGCAAGGAAGTTCTTTGTGCCTGCACTCTGATACTCTTCAGGAAAGTAATGGGCATTGAATAGGCTCTTGGAAATGTCCCCCATTAAATAGCGTAACCCTGGGGGAATGATGGGGCCAGCTTCTCACTTGTCTTCTGCAAAGTAGGTGGGTGAAATTATTTGGGAAATAACAGAATCTCTACATTTGCATAAAGAAACCTCTGTTCTGTACAGTTTTTTTCTTTATTGTTCACCAGCCACACAGTGGAAAACACAGTGGAAAAAGTGATACTGAAGTTATTGCAACCTCAGAGCATGTGATTTTTCTTGAAGTGATCCTTACTCTGTCAAAAGGAGACAGATTTCACCAAAGGAATTTTGTCATGCTCAAGAAGGACTATTTCTGTATCATATTTTGTTTTCTCCTACCCTTCAAAGGGGTTTGTAAAAGATAAGAAGAATTTTTCTGGTCAGAAGGTTTTCTCTGGTTTTAGATGAAAACCCATTGCTTAAATTTGGAGTGGCTGTTGGAAAACTTAAAATGGCAGTGCTGGAAAACTGGAAAATTATGATAAATAAGGTTTTTATTACTCTAAAGATTTTTACTGCCTATTTTATTGGCAACCTGAGTGCCTAGGAATGAGAATCTTTTTCCAACTTTAGCTGCTGCAATCAGTGTTGATCTTTTACATCCTTTCTGTGTTTTTATAATGCCTTTTACATCCTTTCTGTGTTTTTATAATGCCTTTCACCTTTAAGTCTTCTGATACCTCTGTGGCCTCTGCTCCTAGTCCCTCACTAGGTTAGTTTGCAGTATTCCAGTGTGAAAGTATCAAAGGCATAGAAAATGCCTGTGTGTTCAGACTGTCAGACATTAAAGCTCTAGGAAAAACGTATGTATTGACTTGTGTTAGTGTAATTCTTTAGACTCAATGTGTGCCTGCTGCAGGCTTGACATTGCTAAATTTGGTAGTGGCAGTGAGGTGTTGTCTGAAAGTTTTTTGTTGATGCAGTGTGCCTCATAAATGGTTGAAAAAAAGTTAAAATGTTGTACAATACATTTATTTTTTTCTATAAGGAAGATAATTACAGATGTTTTAAACAGCAAATGGAGTACACCAGTTCTTTGAGCCATGTGCTCTGAGGAATAATACATGGACATAAAGGAAGAGGGTGTGCACTTGTGAATGCATGCTTCTGTCCTTGGGTACTGGAAGTTTTACATGTGTATAGCTGTAAATATGAATTTTGAGTTTTGGTGCCCTTATTTTGCACATTTTTTTCTTCCTTTCCCCCACCTTACAGAGCAACTTTGCAGATGGCCGTTTGCAATCCCATTACAGATCAGGCTTGGTGCAGAAGGGTTTATATATTCAGGCTAAGTACCAGCGGTTACGATCTGTTGGTGTAAGGGGATTTGCCACTAATAAATTCAGAGATGGATTTTTGAGGAAAGAAAAGGTGAGTTGGATTAATTTATTTTTCACTAAGCCATTTGTAAAATATGTGTATTCATGAGATCCATTTCGATTTTTAAATCTCCATGGAATGACTTGGATGGGATTTTCTGGGATATTGGCTCTTTGTACTTCACTGGCAAACTTGACTGTGTGCTCCTGTTTCCTCCCTGTTTATTCTATAGAAACTTGCTGAAACTTGCTTTGGGTAACTGCAAATCAAAGACGCCCTCTGAGATTCTGTGGTTGCTTCTGTTTCAGTATTTTTTCCTTGAGCTCAGTTGATCTTTTCCTACTAACAGGACCAGAAATGGTCCCTTTGTGGAATAAAATATTCTGTCCTGTTTAATCTAAGAGAAGGATATTAATAATTTTTAAAATACATCTCTGTGCTTGTCCTTTTTGTTATGTTACTGTAATTATGTGCTTTGAAGTATGTACTGGAGTGCTGCTGTGAGCAAAACTTCCTGCACAATATGCTGTCTTGTGTAAAATGGTTTGATAAGCTTAAACTGAAATAGGCACATCTGATTTATGGTCTTCTGATTTGCAGAGTGTATGGGCCAACAATAATCTTTAACTGCAGAAGAACTTTTGAATCACATAAAATGTTGCAGCTTTTGTGAGGATCAGTAGTTAAAACATACTAAGTCCTTTATTAGAATTGATCAAAGTAGTATGAAGTTATTTGTGACGTTAGGGAATTGGATTAGATGACCTACACAGCCCCTTGCAGTTCTGTGCTCTCTGTGAGTTTTTGTTTTGTAACTCTGTGCCCATCTGGCTACAAGTAAAATGAGCATTTGTGGTTGGATTAGGGTTTAGCTCTTGAAGCACAGAAGCACCTTCAAGCACGGGTTCTTACAGCTGTTTGCAAAGCTCCTCAAGTTTACAGCCCCGTGGGCAGAAGAAAAAGCCCCCAAAACCCCTTAAGGAAACACACGTGTGGAAAACCAACCAAAACAAAACCCAAACAAACAAAAAATCCCCAACCATCAGAAAGAAAACCAAGCACTTGAAACAAGGTAAAGAGATCACTTGTTACTGAAGTAGTTGGGCAAAGATCTCTTATATTTGCATGGGCTCTGAGAAGTGTTATCTCTGAAGGCTAAATTGAATTGGAATTAGTGGAAAATAAAAGGAGAAAGATATCTCTCCCCCCCCCCCTCCCCCCCCATAATTAAGACATGGTAAAACAGGTATAGAAGTGTTACAATTTTGTTGTAGTGAGCTATTCCCAGTAATTTTCAGTGTTCTTCTATGATTGGCTGTTAAGATTCTTGTCTGGCACCTCCAAAGCATAGTTAAAACATTGTGGCTACTAGATACTACGATTTGAATCAGAGAATCATCAATGAGTTGTGAATTTTACTTTTTTTTTAGGCCTCATGAATTTGAGTGTGTCTGAGTTAAATAAAGAAGAAAATAAGTATGACAACCATTTTCTTAACAGCTTACTGTTTGCTGGTTGGCCAATTCCTAAAAACCACAACTGTTCCTCAAATAGTAGCATTTTGCCTGTTGTAATGATAAAACTTGTCAAGATCTGTTAAACAGGTCTGAACATCATTATTTCACTTCATTTCATTTGAAATAATAATGCTGCATATGTATCTTTTAAGGTACAGTCTTTATAATTGTGCTGTTTTAATCCATAATTGAAAAAATCTTGCATTTTACATACAGTACTTAAGAAGGTTGGGAGGGTTTTTCTGCTATTACAACTGACAGTAATGATTTTTTTTTCTCTGTGTAGGGAAATCTAAATATTGCAACAGAAACCTGAACTGAGCTGAGATCCTGAAGTTGAAATAGATAACACAGCAAAGGGAGCATCTGTTTGGCTTTTGACAACTTTCTCAAGGCTTAAAATAGGATAAAGGAACTAATGCTGTAACTTTCTTGATTAAAAAATAACTTTATTTTGAATGCTGCAGAACTTTTTTACAGTTTTAATAATTGCTTTTAAAGTATTCAATTGAAACATCGTATTATGTACCTTTAGTTCTGTTTGCATACCAGTCTGAAGCAAGGAAGTCATTGAAGGGAATCTTATTTATTGAACACTTTCTCAAAGCATGATGTTACAGATGGAACTTGAGTTGTTATACTCAAAGGTTTATATGTTGAAAGTTTATTGCTAATGTAATAATAAAAAGAAAAAAAAAAGTGCCTGAATTGTTTGGTAATAGCACATTAGCTCAGGATTTTCCAATTAATGACCTTTTAGGTTGTGCAATAGATTTTACACCTCTGTTCAGTCATTTCCATAAAACAGTATTTTGTATTACTTTGGATTAATAATATACATGGGTTTCTGAGGTGTGTATACATTTGTAAATTGTTAGAATGTTGGTAAAACTTTCAGCATTTGATTAAAATTAATGGTAACAGGCAGGTATGTAAAGTACTGTAGCAGTAGCTTATAACTGCACTGAAAGCATGCTTGGGTTTGTTAGAAGATCAGTTGGTCTGTATTCAAAATTATTCTGTCTCATTATATTTTGTTGTATGAGATTCTTGACCAAGCCACATATTCTCTAATCTTTTTCATCATCAATGATTTGGTGATTTTATGAATTCTAAAATTGGGGCCTGAAGTATTAAATTACAAGAAAAATTAAAAATACAAGTTTTTGAAAGCATGTCTTCTAACAAAGAAGTTGTTCACAATTGAAACTGCTTTAAATGCAGATACCTGGTGATTTTGTTCAGAACGATTCTCTGAAGTTTACCATACTGCAGTATTGTTAGGCTGTATGCAAAACTCAAATAGCCAGACCTGTTTCATAAGCAGCTATAAACAGTATTTTGTTTATTTCCTGTTTATAGCCTTTGCCTTAATTCATTATTTATGGGAGGGTTGTGTGTATGTATTGCAGATTTTTTCAGACTTCTTATTGACAGTAAATTGCAGATGCATAGCACGTAGTCTTAAGAGATGCTCTTTTTCAAGAAAAAAGTTGTTCACAATATCCTCAATACATGCAGGCAGATGTACTTCCATGTAAAATGCAGGCTAGTCTGTTGTGGCTGGTAGACCAGAATTCCAGTTCTGGGTTAGAGGTATGTTCATGGAAAAGGAAATTTGGTTTTTTCGGTGGAAAGTCGGGATGTGATATCTGCATGCTTTTTTGTAATGTTTTTTTCCATAATGCCTTCAGTAGAGGGACTGTTTGAAAATGTAGTTATGGTTCAGAACAGCTAAAATTACTGTGACTTGAGCTCTTCAGTTCATGGGTGTTCTGCTTAGTGTTCATAGGGAATAAGGCAGGAAGTGTGCAACATTCATTGATGTCACGGTCATTCAATAACAGATGGTTTGTTTCTAAAACATGGGTTTTCAGTTTAAATAACAGTCATTAATAATTTAACTAGTTTTTCAGTAACTTTGACATGCATAGACAAAATGGGAAGTGGAAGGGAAGGAACTCCCTGGACAAATAGAGGCAGGCAACCTTCTGCATATAAGAAAGTGCTTTTTAACTTAATGCTGTCAGTGAAGAATCTGGCAGAGTCATCCTGTGTAGATTTACTGGGAGATAAAAATAAGGAACTGAAACAACAGGTTAAATGAGTCAACCCAAAGCAAATGTGGAGTAGCTGCAGTTCTGATCAGGCTGCTGGTGGGGGACTGCTGCACGTGCCCTGCCGAGGGGGGCAGGTTTACCCTGAAGCCAAGTCCTTCATGCTGCTCTGAATGTGCACTGTAAAAGATGTGAGAAATGAAACCATACATGATATAGGACAAACTACTGAGGCTATATTGTCTTATTCAACAGGATACTACTGTGTGTGTAAGCTTCCTGCAGTGTTCTTATTAAATTCTGGAAGAGAACTCTTTTGTTGAGCAAATGGGAAAAGTGGATACATGGAGAAACTTCTGACATGATAGTTTTGATAACACTGTTTGGAAGTTATGCTGGAGTAGTCAGACTTCAGTCAGTTAATGCTGCTTTAACCAGGTTTCAACATGTGACTGACTCCTGATTTTGTGCTTTATTTTATCTGTGCATGATTAGATATCTCTAATTTGTTTTGTACTTTAGAGTTTAGCTTTGTGTTTGTTTCTACAACTGTGAGCAACATATTGCAAACAAGTTTGTGGTTTTTGACTTGTTTGCTGACTTTGGTCCCCCCTACCCCCGTGGTCCTAAGATGAAAGTCACATGAAATGTAGTCACTGTTTTAGCTGGTTTATCTTTTGTATGATCCCATTTGCTCAAATCACATTCTTTACCGATAATTTTACTTAAATAATTTTTGGATTGTCATGAAAAAACCTCTTACATTCTAAAAAATGCACACAGAAATAATGAATTTTATAAAAATTCATGGCTTAGGTGCTAGAAGCATCTACTCTATGATATGATGTGACACATAGCAATGTAAATTTATCTTTGCGAATTACAGAGACTTGTGTGTATATACTCTTACCTAATTCAGCTTGTTTATGGTTTTAGCACAGAAAATTCTGTTGTACTGGAATACAATGTTTGGTTGAGGGCAATGTATTAAAGTTACTGTTTGGGTTGTGAAGGCACAAGAAAAAGGGTTAAGTAGAAGAAAGGTCAATTTACTTGAATAACCTGGTGCCTTTCAGTATTGTGACTGTATTATAGAAAACACATGTACAAAGACTTAAGTACATTGCATTCTTTCTCGTGGGAGCACGGACTGATAACAGTTCTTTTTAACATAACTGTTTACTTTAAATAGGTGTGTAAGCCTCTGTAGGAAAACAGTGACTTTCATTAGTAAAGTCTGTCACTGTTTGTATTGGAAGGGTAAGTTAAAATGTGATTGTCTTAAGAGCTTTCTAGCTTTCTATTTTATACTTTGAAGATACAAATGTGAATTGCCTTTATTTTGTTTAGCTTGAAATGGCTGTTAAATGCTGTCATATTCAGTTGTTCACATGTGAAATTTTATTTTTAATTGCTATCCAAAATGCAATGGGTTTGACTAGAGTCTTCCTTTTAAGTATTTGAAATACTAAGTTGCTATGATGTTAGCATTTATATTGCTGATCCATTTAATTTCTGCATAAATTGATTATTTTAAATTTGTGATGATTGAGTTCACAAGGTTAACAAAATTCTGGGGCTAGTAAGAAGCAACAAATTGCAAGGTTTCTATAAGCCTGCCTTAACTCTAATAATTACATGCTTGAAATCATTTTATCTGATGGATATAGATGGTCTTGAGACCTGAATATAATTGTCTCAACTCTGATGGCAGAGGATAGGAGTAAATGCAGCTGATCAGTCACCTGCTGTGTAATGTTTACCTGCTCCCATCTTCCCTAGGGCCCCAGGTTGAAATGTTGAGTTTTCTTTAAATGAACTTAGTTGCTTTAAAAACAGAAGCAAACCCCAAGATTACACTTGTGGCATTAAAGGCATCAAAACTTGTTATGCATCAGAAGGTCATTTTCTGCCATGTCTGTGAAATGGATAATGAGAGTTGCTTGAAGAAGATGATAAAAGATGATAATCAAGAGGCTGATTTTCTCAGTATTCACCTTAGAAGACTGTAAATAGAGGGATTTTTAAAATTTCCTTGCTTTCCTGTAGGAAAGCTTTTCCCATACTGTGTTGAAACCCACCTCTTGCCTTTCTTTAAGCATCTGAACAGCAATCTACAAAGTTCTTTATGGAGCACCCTCTAAAAGACAGACTACAGACTTGCATCCTAATGAATTTGAAAAAAAAGATGTTTCTGCACATAACTCTGACCCTTGACAGACTTCATTCCATTGCTGCAGAATTTGAAGATAAGAGGTTCTTCAGTCTCCTTATGAAGAAAGGAAAAAATAAAAGCCATTTCCAGATCTTTGAAAGCCTCCTTGTGACACTTGACTCCCTAATAGACCTTAAGGATAGCCATGAACATTTAAATGTGTTTTGAGCCTTGTGAGCATTATTTTTCAGTGTCAAGATCAGAGAAAATTCTTGTCATAACACCTGCCCCTTCCTTCCATGCCTGGTGGTTTTTGTTGGAGGGATTTTGAGTAGGTATTTAGCCACATGGTTTAATGGGCTGCCATTTTTAATGCAGTTTTCTTCTGTTCACTGTTCATTGCTCTGAATTTTGTCTTAAGTAGTCTAAATCTCATGTTGCCTTTTTAATATTTCATTTTCTGTAAATAATGTAGTAGATGGCTTTCATTTTGTGACTGGCTTCTCACATCTTTAGTATTGAGGGAAAGAGGCAGTGGAAACAGTTGTTCAAGTATGTTCTTCAAGGAATAAAAAAAGCCTCATCGTTTTGTTTTAAGAATAGCAGGAATTTTTTTACTCCCAGTTGAATGAGGGGAACTAATGTCCACTTCTAAGGAATAGATTGTTGATGTTATTTATACTGTAGTGTTTCTCAAAGACTGTCTGATGTGTGTATGTGTACACATATGTGCACATGGAAACACACTGTTAGAGAAGCCTTTAATGTAATTATTTGTAAGTGTGGATAAGAAATGACATTTTTAAACTACTGAAGATGGAGTTGAATGCAAATGCATTTTAAGTCTGTAGTCTTTGAGTCCACAACGGTGCTTTTGACAATGTTACCCCGTATCTAAAAGCCTTGTTCATAAGGATATATAGTAAGATGTAGGTATGTTTATATGTATGTTTAACATAGTTTATATAAAATAAATATAAATTTTGTTTCTACAGACAATAAATGTTTTCATGAAATTTTTACTTATAATTCAGTGATTTGATTCAGTAGTTATTCATATTTTCAGGGGTTTAAAAAAAAGCTTTTTTCAAAATCTCTTGTGCAGGGAGTGGAAAAGTACAAAAATGTTATTATATTTTGTTAGTGGCAGTTTTCTGTTTTCATACACGAATTAACTACCTGAGGTTAGAACAAGCTGGTTTTGCTTACTCTTCCATTAACAGCCAAGGTGCTCGTGCTGTAAAATGTTACCTACACTTTATCTTTAATATCAGATTTTTTTATTATTATTTTTAAGTCTGCGCTTCTCCTCTGCTGCTAGTTTTGTTTTTTTCCCTAAGGGTCTCTACCTGTGGAAAGACGTGCCTGTGCAGAAGCCTCCCCACCCTCCTTCCGTGCCTTTCTATCCAGACATGTCACTGATCTGTGCACACCGTTACTGTAGCAGGGGTTTCGCATCTTCCTGCAGTACGAACACTCCGTGCTCCTGTGCGATGCTACTCTTTTTAGTGAAACATCAACACTACCCCAAAGGCACTCTTCGCCTTCCCTTTTTGTCCGTCCTTCTTTCCTTCCTTCCCTCCTTCCTTCCCCGCTCCTAAAACCAAACCTGTAGCGGTGTGAGGGGGGGAAGGTGGGCTGGGCAGAGACGAGGGGCACCTGCGGCGCTGCCGGTGCATTTCCCAGTCGCTCTGAGAGCAGAGCCCCGGGGGCAGGGCCGGGCCGGGCACTGAGGTCGTGCAGGTAACCGGGGCAGGTGCGGGGCAGGAATGCGCAGCGAGGTGCCCGTCCCGCCGCCCGGGAGCGCTCTCCATCCTCCCCCGGCGCCAGCGAGGACGCGTGCCCCGTCCCCTCCCTGTGCCCGAGGAGTCCTGCCCCGAGAGGGAGGGAGCCAGCCTGCTGCCCGCCGACGCTCCGCTCTCCGCCGACCCC
>JANPWX010000163.1:6141-226646 GCA_024734555.1 Trochalopteron elliotii | reverse complement strand
CGTGGGATGACCACACATCAGACTGTCCTCCTGAAGCTGAAGGTGCAGAAAACAAAGTAGATATGGGGAAACCTGGTTTGAAATGTAGTGCTTATCATATTTAGAAAATGCAAGATTAGAAGTGTGATTCCACCATCGTGAAGCAGCTGTGCAGCTCCTTCTGTGGAGACACACCTCCCAACTTTTACAGTAAATGAAGGAAAATCATTTCTTCTGCTGTGCAGTCTTTACTCATGTTCAAAGCACATGAGTGCATTAAATGAGGTGTGGGTCCTGTGTCATAATGTTGCAATGAAGTTGTGCAACTGAAACCTTCATCACTGTGCCTAAACATTCCCTTCATCAATATTTTTTCATCTAAATGTTTTTCAAGGTATTGTTAAAGCTCTGCTGTTTGGAAAAGGGAAGAGAGGAGATGCTGCTTTTGTTTATGTGAAATCACATCAATCACCTCTGCTGCCACCATAGTTGGGAGTTTGGATCCAGAGAGAGTCTTGTGCCCTTTGAACCAGTTAGATTACTTACTCTGGCAGACAGCTGTTTTCTGTGTGGTTTTATATAATTGGTTGAGAAAGGTGCTTTGCTGTGGAATACTGCTGCTAGTTTGTACACACCAAAGGAATGTTACACCAATTACCAAGAGGTAATGCAATCAGAAGAGTTCAGTCTCTGTGAGAGTGTGATTATGGGTTGCAATCCCTTTTCCTGTTTTTACCTTTCTTAATTTTTTTTTTTTCATTTTCTAAATTCTCCTCTATCCCCTGCCCTCGACTTTCCCCCTCCTCTGTTTCTCTTTACACGTTCCAAGATGCTGCTTCCTCCGCCTTCCTCTCTCTTATCGCATCATCAACAGAGGGAGTGCTCTGAGCACATTTCCTGCCTGTGGGGCCAGGCTGACCTCCAGCACCAGAGCTGTGCCTGCATCCAAACTTCTGCTTGGTCCCTTGGTGACACCTGGAGAGTGCTCACTGCAGCAGGAGCCCTGGGGAGTGCAGCTGGTGAACTCCAGCAGCTCCATGCTCCCATCTAAAAGGACGAATTTTTGAGGCCTGAGCTTAGCAGAGGTTGTACACATCACTCACAGTAGATGGTGGTGTGCTTGTGGTTGCCTTTCCAAAATGGTGGAGATATTGGAGCCTTTCAGTAAAGTAGCTGTAAGATTTTTAAAATAGAAATAGTATTTGTCATTCTAGTCATCCTTGGAGGCAGTTGAACAGTTTCTGCTGAATAAGGAAAAGTAATAAGAAAGATGATTAGCATGACTTTTTTCACTTGGATTTCTTTCTTAAAATAAGGTTTTAAGCAACTGTAAGTTGCTTACAGTAAGTAAGCTTTATAGTGAAAATTTTGGGTAAAAATCCTTCCCAACTTGTAAAAAGTCTTTATTCTCCTCACAGGGGATGTTACTCATTTTAATTCTTTGGTGGTCATTGGTAGGCTTGTTTCTCACAAGAAGACAGCTACATTGAAGCTGTTCAGGATCACATGTCCATAATGTTTGGTGACATTATACAGCCTGTAAATGGCTTATGGTCTGAGTTCCAATGGATTTTTCATAAACTGTAATAAAATATTTTCAATGACCCGTATAAAATTCCATTTAAAAATAGTTGGCATGAAGCTTTCTTTTCCTAGAAATCAAGAGGTAATGACATTCCTGTCATAAAAGGTTGTCAGAGCTGCCTTCTAAATGGATCAAGATAGGGATTGGAAATCAAAAAATATAAAAGATGTAAATATGTGTGTATATGTAAAAGATTATGAAAACAATTTCTAATTGTGGCATCTCTTCTGCTTGCTCCTTTGCAGTAGCTCTTCCTTCCTCAGACTCCATTGAGTTGCTTTTTTGTATTAAATGTTGCTTTTAGCTCAGGAAGTGTGATAAAGAACATAATACTTAAAAGAAGTGGTTTCTTAAAAGAGCAGAATTCTTGCTTGTTTTTGTGCTAATCAAAGATTCATCTATAGAAAATTACAGTAGAGCTGCTAGAAAAGGATGGCTTTTTTCTGCCTGGGTTTAAGGAAGCAATGTAATGAGCATGTCATAATAACAATGTAATGTAATAAAACACTTTATTGAGAAGTAGTTTTCTTTTGATATGAATGCTGAGTGCATACATATTTCTGTTTCAACTTCTATTAATGTAATATATACAATTTATCACAATTTATCTCTGATGTTATTAAGATAGCTTATTTTGTAATTGTTATTCACTGGATGTTAGAGGGTGTTTCAAGAATACTGCTGGTGTATCAGAATTTGTGTAGGAGATTAGTGTTGACCTTGTAGATAATGCATTGACTCCTTCCCTGCTTAAAGGGGAAGGGTCACGTGTGTTAGGAGGAGAAAAAGGAGAGCTTGGAAATGTGAAATAAGCAGCTGAAATTTCAGGTCTGATGTGTTAGAGGTCACTGACATGCTGCAAGCAGGTTAGCCCTGATGAGATCAAAGGAGTGAAGACAGCTGCAGAGATGGTATCTGTTGTTTTGCTCTGATCCTGCTGGTATAGAGCAAGCTTATAAAAAATGATGATGGATTTTGTATGGTTCCTATCTGTGTGGTTTTTAAAATCCTGGACCAGGGAGCGATGTTTTCCCTTGATGCAAAAGCAGGAAGTAGCTGCAGGGCATATCTACATTCTGTACACTGAGGAATGATGAAAGAATATATTAGGGGGAGGGGAAGGAGAGAGGAGGTGAATATCAAGATTCAGTAATTCAGCTAATGTAAAAGTAATTGCTGACAGTCTGCTTCACACTGAGAGGAAACACAATAAAAGCTTGAAGTCCCTATGTGTGAGAGAATATGCAAATACTGCAGTTCAGTAGTCATGGATTGTATTATCAAATGAAGTTGTTTTTCCTCTCCTTTTTATTATTGGTAACTGAGAAGCATCAGTAGAAAGCAACTCTTGAGAATGCAGTAGTGAATCCACATAAAAGCTGTGTGGTGAGATGACTGTTGCAAGGTCTTGGCTATGCTTTGTTCCTAACATAACTTTGCCTTAGAGAACGGAGTATCCTGGAGGACAGGCAGTGGAAGGGGAAGGGATGTCTTTGTTCCCAGTCTTACAGCAGTTTGTGTTACAGTGGGAGTGTTGCTGAGAATTTGTGCTTCTGATTTAGTGTGAAGAATTGTGCAGAGTTGTGGATCAGAAATTGTCTGTGCTGAAAAAAATTTCTCTTTAGCAACAAAGATAATGTATTATAGAAAGCTGAGCATTTATGCAAGGAAAATATCCCTAACTTCTGATTAATCTGTAGTGTCAGTATAAAGAGGTGTCTTTTGAACCCTGCCTTTGAATTTCATTAGGAGTATTGTACAAAAGGAAAAAGTTCCTCTTTATCTCATTCTCTGTCTTTCATACTGTGCAGCTAAATCACTTCTGACAATTGAAACCCGCTCACACCAAAACCAGTGTAAGTCTATTCATTTATTTGAAGATCAAAGTCAGCATTGGTGTACAGCTCCCTGGGGGAACTAATGCTTTTTTGAAAATGTCAATATAGATTCATTGGATGTGTTGCAAGTCAAGGTCCAATTAGACTAGATCTAGATCTTTAAAGGTCCCTCCCAACCCAAAGCATTCAAAATGATCTATCAATATTTAATTAGCTTTCACTGGTCACACTGCTTGCATTTAAAAATTAAGTGGTTTATGTCCCACAGGTAATTTGTAATGAATGAATTTGTGACTTATATTTAAAAAAACCCCAACTCACCTAAAACAAGCGAACAAAAAAAACACCCCTGCAAAATAGGAGTCCTCATAACATGTTTTGTTTTCTATTTGTAATTTCCAGGAATTTGCTTGTTGCCTTAAAAAGCAACATATTGGTGCTTTTTATTGATAATGAGGTCTCAAAACAAACACACACAAAAGTTATTTCAGGGTGTTTTCCTGCTTGTTTTAGGTTTTGTGGGAAGGAGTTCTTGGAGGTCAGTACAACTGCTGGTGCTGTATGGACTACTTGTGTCATCCTGGCTCTCTTTGGATGTAGCCCTGTCTCTCCCCATGAGCTGGATTTGTAAAGGTTTTCATTAAAGGTAGCAGCAGTATCTGAGCTTAAGTGTACACATACAGAACTTTTCATTTTTGAGGCAGTTGTAAAGCCATTCTTTGAGAACTTTCATGTCAGGTTTAAGTTAAGTACGTTCTCTATCTGTGGTTGCTGATTTATCCTCACCACTGGCAAAAAACGTTTTTCATACTCCGGTAACTTGGCAGAGTGGATTTTTTTTTTCCTGATAGGCTTGTGTAGCATTGAAAATTTTCTATGCTTGTGACAGATATAAAACTGGCAAGCAGCAAGACCTCAGCTTAATTTTTCAGTGTTTTTTTCATTCCTGCTGTACTTTCTGTGAGGTCTCACTGAGCTCTTATTGAGCTGTTAGTGCTTCTCTATTTCCCACTGACAAAGGGCACACCAGAGATTCCAAACTCTGCCCAGAAAAAGATGCCTTTATTTAGAGGTTTTGTTATGGTAAGGTTTAAAAATCTTATTTGCTGTTAAATTTGGACCACTTATAGAAAAAGTGTTTTAGCTTTGGCCTTGTGTTTCCAAATGTAGGGATCAGCAGCTTGCTTTGGAAGAGTGGTGATGTTTATTTGTAAACAATATTTGAATGCTTTGTTGATGAAGATTGACTACTGCAGTACTTTTCTTTTTTGTTACTCACTTCTTATGAATACGTCTTTATTGTCATCAGCAGCTTTATGGAAAATATCATATCAAAACCTTTCACTCTAGACAAGACCACCCTAATTTCCCATTAAATGGCCTGGCATTACAGTTCATTGAAACTGCAGAACTGCCATTTTCATTGAATACAAATATCCAACTTTTCTGTTTAAACTGTCACATAAAAGAAACCCTCAAAAACCTACACCAGGCAGCCAAAATACCTGAAACAATTCCTACAAAAAAAAAAACTTAAGCCTAGAGGAATCTTTGTTCCCATCAGACTTTAAATGGCTGAGTGAAAGGAAGGGATGGAGAAATGAGTGCAGAGAGTGAAAGCCTTCCAGTGAAGGCTGAGCTTGAGAGCCTTGCCTTGAGTGCACAGTCCAGCAGTTTGTGACAGTGGGAATTCCTGAACCCCTGAGAGGGAGCAGCAGTGCTTCCAGGCAGGTCCTGCTGGCAGGGAAGACAAAATTGCACCAGGTGAAGGCAGGCCTGGTAGTAAGAAATGCTTGTAACTTCATTTGCTAATAAAATGAAAAATTAAATTAGTTCCAGGAGAGTAAAAAAAGCATCTAGAAATTTGTAAATCCTCATGATATTAAAGATTTTTTTGATGGCATGTGCTGCACCTTATTATTTGATTTTAATTTTTGTTCAGAGAAACATCAGGGTGCCAGCAGTTGTGGAGAACACCAGCTTGGTAGCTTACAAGCTTTTTTTTTTTTTTTTAATCTGTAATTTTAGATTGCATGTGGGAAAGAAAAGGTTAATCACTATGCAATCTTGAAATCTAGATTTGGTTCAGACTTGAATATTGATACTGAAGTCAAATAGTTAGACCTCTTCAACTAGTAGATTTGATGTTTGATATACTTCTCAGCTTTTGTTGCATTTGTTTAATGAAAATGGTAACATTTAAGTTTCATTTCATTTTAGATTCTAAGCCATTTGCTGAATTGAACTGATCATGTAACTGGTTCAGTGGTCAATCTCAGTCTAATACTGGATTACTTTTAATCTTGATTCATTGTTAATTGCTATATCTGTAATGTTGAAAATGTGTTCTTCGTAGCTATTTTTGTTAGTAACTTGAACAACAAAGTTCATTTTCCAGGTGATAAAAAACTAGGTATTTTGTGGATTTTGTTGGCTTTTAACTAGTTAGCTTAGAGATTTGACCAGCTCCTCGGTTGCTTCTTTCTTTGTAGAAGTTTGCAAGTCTGGCAGATCACAGCGGGTCACGTTTATCTATCTGTATAGAACTGCTCCAACATCATAGAGGCAACATGTGGTTAATCAAGGCATTTGTGTGTATAGTTAATCCAGGCTAGTTGACTGCTATTTTATTGATGGGAGGTTTGCTTAATAAGCAAAATCCTTCTCTTACTTCTTCCTTGGTTGACTAAGTGTGTGATGAAAAGAGATTTATCCTTGAACAGCCAACTAATTTGTACAAGTAAGATCAGCTCTTTCTGTTGCAAGAAGCAGCCTTTCAGCTGGGAGAGAAATCTTCCTGCTGCTGTTGCTGTCATCTTTGGCTACAGTTGTTTTTAATGTTCATCTTCCTGGACAGCTGCTATTTCCTCCTCCATCCAGTAATCTCTTTGAAAATGGGAAAGATCTTTATTTTCTTTGAAACCTAATACAAAAGTTGCTTGTATCTGCTGATCATTTCATTCATCAAATACCTTTATTTAGCTTCATTTGAAAATAGTAGAAATACACTTGTCAGTTTTACTTTGACCACTGAGGTCAGTTTGAATGGTCTTTGTTCTGTCAGCTCATACTGCCCTTCAGAATTGCTCACTTTGATTTGCATTAACCATGCTACTTATTTTAAAGGCTACAATTTCTGTGTGTGAAGCACCTATAAATAGTGCTTTTGATTAGCTGACATCTCAATTATCTGACTTTGGTATGTGAAAGATTAAGATAAGATACTGTCTAGTTCAGGATGAACTATCTTCTGACAATACAAAGTTGTCTACACTGGTTCTGGAATCATGAGACATCTATTAATATGTATTTCTCTGCAGTGTATTTGAGAGTTTGTTCACAGTTGTGGAGAAAACATTCCTGTTTGTTCTGTGTATTTCCCATTCCTTCACCTCATTCTGTCAGAAAGCAGTTGCACCTCTTCTCATCA
Source organism: Trochalopteron elliotii (assembly GCA_024734555.1). Taxonomy (NCBI): domain Eukaryota; kingdom Metazoa; phylum Chordata; class Aves; order Passeriformes; family Leiothrichidae; genus Trochalopteron; species Trochalopteron elliotii. The sequence continues at coordinate 219,814 of JANPWX010000163.1, read as the reverse complement.
CTTAAAGAAGTACATGTATGCTTCTTTCACTTTGTAAATTGTGTTGTTTTGGGTTCACGTGTTGTGGTTTTTGATTGTTGGGGTGGGTTTTTTTTTTCTTTTTACGATAAATCTACATTACAGTTTCTCAGCTGTTTCTCAGGAAAGATGCTCTTCAGCCATTTTTTTGTCTGTTCACATGCATGATGTTCTGTCATCTCATCTTTACATATGCACTTCCTTTAAATTCATCTTTCCTTCTCTTTGACCTGTCTTTCAAATGTACTGCTTCCCTTTTTAGAAAGCTTTCTTATGTATTTCACTTACAGAGTCTCAAAATTCTCTAAATTAAGATGCAAAGATATACAGAACTCTGAAGGCAATCTGGTGTAGAATACAGCACAATTATAGGTGATTCTTTATGCATTTTATTTGAAATTAGGGACAGAAAAAACCTTTGGCTGGATTCCCATAAATATGATGTCAGGAAGGAAGGGGATTGACTGTCTTTTAGAGACTATTGCTTTAATCTGCTAAGTTTTTTCAGAGTTGAAATTGGTACCCTGGAATAATGCTGAGGTGTCTGTTGCATATTGTGTTTTGCCAGGCACGTTTTTGATGTTTTCTGATGGAAGAGTGGTGCCTCTGGTATGTGGAATAAAACAGGTTGTGGAAGTTGGCAAAGCCAAATACTGAAGTTCCAATGTTTTTTTAATTTGGAGAACTTAAAAGCAGGATGTTGCTGTTTTAAGTAGAATTTCAGTTCCTGTCTCTTCAAGTCTGTCAGTGTCTCTCTTGAACCAAAACCAAGGAGGTGATGTAAATTCTGCCTTGTAGGCAGAGAAATTGAATGTAAGAAACACTCTTTCCCTCTCCAGACCCTCTGAAATCTACAATTTGTTCTGACTTCTGATTTCCTTGACTCTGAGAGCTTGTACCACTTGAAACCAGAGTAGGTCATTAGAAGATTCTTTAAGGGGATGGAGTTCAGGAATCTTTTTCTTAGATGGAAAAGTAGAGCTTTCTCCTTAGCCTTGGAAGAAGTGCTCAAGGCAGAAAAGATTCAGTGACCTTCTTATTTCTGTCCTCTCTAGTTCTCTTGGTTGCATGGTTTAACCTGCCTGTTGCTTCCTGGATGCTGTAGAAAGATTCTATGCCAGCACCTGAGGAAATTCCACTTGTCTTGAGGAGAATCTGTCTTGTTGTTACTTCTTTGGCCACACACCTTGTTCTGTTCCAGACAGTACCAGTGTTGGTTACTGGAGGTGGATGAGAGGAGGAGGCTGTCAGAAGAATAACTGCTTATAAAACAATGGGGTTTATTGCTTCTGTTTATTTGCTTGGGTTCCACAAAGCTCCATCCTGCTGCTTTCTCCCCCTTTCCCCCCCATCCTCAGTGCAGCAATGGGTTCTTCTGTCTAAATGCTGACTGTTGTTTGTGCTTTCACTCTGTGTGCAGCTCGGCTGAGCATTCCCATTCAACCAGCACAGAGTGGCTCAGATTCCCTTTTGGAACAACACTCTCATCAGGTCACAAGCTGTTCTGGCTCACAATGAAAACCAGGGATAAGCTTTCAGATGTACTTCTTTGGCTTGCATCAGGTTTTGCTTCCAGGATTGTTCTTCTAAGGAGGAACTCTGTGTAGTGTCTCCCTTTTCGAGGTTTGTTCTCCTCTTAAGATTTAAAGAGGATCCCTTGGGAGGGAGTGTTTTTTCAGGTGAGGAGAGTTCTTGAGACCTTTAACTTTCTACCAGAGATACCTGTTCAGAGAGCTGTGTCTTCCACTTGCAGCATAATCTCTGCTTTGTGAAAGGCTTTGCCTTGTTCAAAATCAAGAGAATTTCTCAAAGAGAAAATAAAACTAAAGAATGTTAATGCAGTGGGATTTTGAAAAGCACCATTAAAGCAAAACAGATCAGCTAATGCCTCTGATGTGTGGATTTCTGTTCATTAAAAAAACAAAAAAGTGTTAGTTTGTGAATTCCATTTATTGTGACATCCAGAAAACATTACCTGCAGAATCTGGTTTGAGCTGAGAAAACAGAGGTATTAAAGATACCAGTAAAAACTTATTACTCCAGACTTGCACCCTGAAATATAAATTTGAAATTTGAAAGTTTTTTTAATGCACAGAAGCTGACACATGTTATCTGACATAAAAATGAAGTTTATTTGCCCAAGGATTGTCTGGAACTTGTGAATTCGTATATGCATTAATTTCTAAAATAGCATTTTTTTGCAATTCTGTTGTTCTTGCCACAGTTTGAAGGAGAGTAAAAGAACCTGATGTTAAAAGAGAAGTTGCTAAGAGTCATGAGCAGTGGTTTTATGAGATTTCTTTATTAATCAAGAAAATATTATATTGATAGGTGGTAAAGGCATTCTTTTAATCATGTATTCTTTCTCCAAACATTCCCACTCTGCCTTCCATCGGTGCTCACATAATTGAGGAAGTTTGGTGTTTTTAACACCTTAAGTGGTTGTTGGCTTTTCTTTCAGTGTGGTGGAGATGGCCTGACCTTCGTCTGAATATGAAGTTTTGTAGCTTGAAATGCCTGGATTTATGTAAGAGGTTAGAGAGAAAAAAGCTGATTATTTCTTTTCTCCTTCCATCCCAGCTTCTCACTGTTGTACAGTGCACGTCTTTGTCACAGTTTCTAATGCATCAGTTAAAACTCAGCACTGGTTTGTAGTTCTAGCATTTGATAGGTGGAATCAGAAAAGTTGCTGCTGGGGTAAATAGTTTTGCAACTGCTGTCTTAAAAATTATAGAATTCCATTAAACTGAGAGAAAACAATGTAACTTTGAAATTGTTGTAAGACAGTGTGTTTGTCTGCAGCTGGCATCACACAGCAAAGGGCTGTGGCACAGTCTGAGGATTTGGGCTATATCAGGCTACTGCTGCCAGCAATCTCTTCTTGCAGAAATTGCCACTTCCAAAAGCAAGAACACCTCAGCAGGATGTATCTGTGCACCACTTTTCAGTCTGGTTACTTAATGTAACACCATTTTTGTGAGCACTTCAAGCAAATGTGGCTAAGATGCAGAGGAGTATGTTGTATTCTCCCCATCCTCCTCCTGTGCAAAAGGGTTGCTACTTTTGGCAAAGACGTGTGGTGATAGTAACAGCTTAGGCATCTAGTGAAATCCTCCAAGCTCCTCTGAGATCATATTCATAATTACATTCATGCTTCCAGTCTGATTTTAATGAGATGTGAATGTTGCCGCTCTAGAAGCTCAGAGTTTTAACAAATGCTGTACATTACACAAGATGAAGACTGTGAACCACTTGTTGACCACAATCTCTGCTCATCTTCCTGAGAGTTAAATGATGCTACATCATCTCTGAAAAGGTGGTTGTTCCTTGTCTTCTCAATTTTTTGTTCATTTGTCTTTCCACCTCAGTACCATCCATTGGCATCTATAAATATGGTCAAGGCAACTTTGGGACTAGAATACTGGGCTAGTACTTCTGAGTAATTTACCACAGCACTTACTTTCATGGCATCAGCTTTTCTATCCTGCTTACTTTTTATGGTCATACATTAATTTGGTAGCAGTTCTCATGAATTTAGCCAAGTGATGGTTTTATAAATAGTTCTGGGTGTATTTGGCTGTAATCTGTCTCCTTTTTGTTCTGAAGAAGTAACTCATATCCTCCCTATATCCCCTCAGTTGTCTGAAAATTAGATTTAGAAACTGCAAGAGTAGAGAAACATTACTAACAAGTTTGTATGAATATATAGTTTGTCAAATGGGACTTATTTGTCTTTGTTTACCTTAAGTTACAGTACTCTTCTCCTTTTCTGTTTCTCTCAGCAATGGGTATAATAATTTACACTCTTCAGAACTCTGAGCGGTTTTTATGGATATTGGAGGAGGCAGGAACTGATGTTAAGATGATGATGTTTTCCTCCGAATCTAATGTCTTCCATTTTTTCTGAATGAGTCCTTGTGTGCAGTAGTTTCTGAGGGGAAGAGTAATTCCAAAGGTGAACAGCTCTCAAGACAATTTTGCCTCTGAGCAGCACTATATTTCTTTAGTTACAGGTTAACCCAATTGTTGTCAAACTTGACAATGTGAATTTAAAGTAGGTTTGTTTGTGCATCCTGTACACTGGGAGCATCTGCTGTAGTCGAGAGGCACTCTGGTTGATAGAACCAATGGATTACAATAAACTTAGTCTCTTTCAGTAGCAGCAATGTGATTTGAGTCCAAGGCAGAAAGACCATGTTACCCGCAGGAAAAGATCAATTAATTCATGTGGTAGAAGTGCTTCCTCTGACTGACAGCCACATGAATGCCAAAGATTATCTATGCAGTCTCAGCCTTTCTAATGGAGATTCATCCCAATAAAATCTAACGTGTATTGTTGGATCCAAAGTAGTATTAAGGGGGAATATAGATGTAAGTGCTGCCACCCAGAACTACCACAGTGATCTTTTCTTGCTGACTCCATAGTTACACATGCATGAGCATTTCTGGTGTTCAGATGTGCTTTGGCATATTGCATAAAAAGTTTGTGTCAGAGATGTGGTGTGACACAATAAATTCACTTAGAGGTAACTACTGTGATAGGCTTAAGAAAAAAATAAATCCATAATAATTATTAGAAATACCTACCTGAAGTTGTTTACCACAGACTCGCTATGAGATGTGCATTTTATGTGGAAATACCCCATGTAAATACAGAAATACAAACACACTGATTTACTGTTGTTCTCTACCTGACTGTAAATGTGAGGTATTTTGATGGATTGTGGTCATACCAAGTGCCTTAGCTGGAATATAAAGTATTTCTTGTCTTACTGGGTGATTTCCACTTGAATAACTGCGTGTTTGTTTTAAAAATTGGAACCAAGCATTACTCTTTGAAAAACAGAAAACTAGCTCTCTTCTTTTCTTGGAGGACAGCTCAGGTGTTCTGTCAGCTGGAGTGGCTTCAGCTCTGCTGCTGCCCAGAGAAGAGTCACATCAGGGCAGCCTCAGGCCAAGTGTTCACTGTTCCAGTTTGGGATTTGGTTGCACAGCTCCTCTGTTTCTGTGTCTGTGTGAGTGTAAATGTGAATTCACACCATGGGGCTGCCCCTCTAATGCTGCCCATCTGTCCTGAGCCTCTGTGGCTGCCTGTGGGGGCCCCAGGGTGCAGACTGGGTGAGGATTTGTGGCCTGTGGGAGGGGACTGGGACTGTAACAAGAAAAGGACCCCAGGCAGTATGATTTCAGTGGCCTGTTCTGTGGCTGCTCTGCTCTTTGAGGGAGTGATGCAGTGGAGGTACTATTCTAGGACTGTGACCTTTCGCTCCCCCTCATTGTTTGCAAAGGGGAAATAGGAAAATGTAATGTAAACTGAAGGCTGTTCTCTAAGTGGAGGAGTTGCTGTTTATCATGTAGCATGGATTTAACATCTTGAAGATTAAATAGTACTGCTTTTCCTTCTGATATTGTTTTTTCCTTCCTCTACAGCTTTTCTTTTTCATGAAGTGAAATCCTTGCAAATACTTTTAGCAGGGAGTATTATTCCTGATAGTGTTGCAAAAGAAAAATGTTAAAAATTGAGCAAAATTTGGAATTAATTTTTCAGGGAAATTACGGATCTTGCTTGCAATCAAGTAGATACAGAACGCTGAAGTAATTTTTTCGTGCCACAGACATGCTACAAAACTAACAGCTCAAGCTTTCTTAAATATCCCAGTCGTAATTTTCATTTAAGCTATAAAGTTAGTGGTGTATTGTTATTTAATCAAAATTTTTACAAGGCATTTCCATTTTGGTAGAATGATGACTGCAAGGCCTGTTCAGTGACTCATTCCTTCATCTCATAAAGTGTCGTGACATTGAGAGAGTTGAGTCTTTATAAACTACAGATTATTTTGTTCTGTGGTAGAAGAGCCACATCAGACTTTGTATGAATCTGTCTTCTTTCTCTTCTTTCAGTCCTATTTCTTCCCCAGCATCCTTCATGTGATTGGCCTGCCAGCTGCTCAGTGTTCTTAGAGTGAAGAAAACAGTGGCCTTGTAGGTCATATTTGATCTTCAGACTTTCTGGCCCTCCAGGTCTTGTTTAGGAAACCAGCATTATTGAATGTAATGTAGTTTGGGTTTTGGTTGGGGTTTTTTGGTGTGTTGGTTGGTTGGTTGTTTTTTTTGTCCCCCCCACCCTGGATTTTTTTTTGTTTTTCTCTTTTTTTTTGTTTTTGTTTGTTTTTGTTGTTGGTTGTTTGGGTGTGTATGTTTGTGGTTTTATTTTTATCTCTTTATCTCTTTTTTTCTTGCCTTTTTTTTTTTTTTTTTTAATCTAAGTTCAGGTTGTAAGTCAGTCATGCTTTGCTGTTTGGTCTAATAAAAGGTGTTGATTTTTTCCTCTCCTGGTGCTTTCTAGTATTTCACTAAGAGTTTTGTTGCAACCTGTCATATAGCAAAAATAATGTGGGGTTTTTTTAAAGTATGCCCATAAGCTCTGAAAGTGTGCTAGGCTCACCAGTTTGTACCCAGGTGTCTTAGATAGAACAGCATGTTTGAAGAAGACTTTGTCTATGAAGTTGAGGTAGATGGAATTCAATGGTCAGATTTTTAACCTGTTATAAGATGTTTATGCAAAAGAGTGATGCACTCTCTTCTGAGGAGATGTAATTTGAGCTTTAACTGAAAGCTTGAATGCAGAATATTTGCAGGTAGTCTGTCTGGTTTCTGTTCTGGTTTTTTTGGGTAAGCCAGTGCAGCAAGAGTGTTTATCCTTCACATGAAGCTGAGTGACTTAGGAAAGCGAAAACATAAAACTTACAGCTCTTAACTCCTTAACTGCCATGTCTAACTGTATTTACTCACTTTAGTGTCTACATTTGGGTGTGAAACCAGGCTGCTGCAGAAGGTGGTGTTGCCATATGGATGCTGTTACTTGGGTGGAATAGTGCCAAAGAGGTTAATAACATTTCCATTGTGCCTACACACTTCAGATGTCTCACAAGGAACTGATTTAATAACATAGTTTCTGTTGCACAGTAGCAAATCTCTGTTTCTTTTCTTTATTATTTCTTGCTTGGAAAGGCACTGTACAATAACTGAAAATAGAATAAACAGAGATATTTTTGTCTTCCAGTATTGGTAACATTATTAAAGAAATTCTGACTAGGTCAGTTTAAGAGATTAGATTTTACTTGTAATTTAAAACGTGGCAAGGAAACAAACTAAACAATAAGCAAAATATTTGTAATTATCAACAAAATCATTTCACCTTTATGTGCAAGACTAATTTGGGGAATGAATGGTAGTTAAACTTTTAATCAACAGGTTTTTTCCTAGCTGTGCTTTTTAAAAATACAGCTGTCAGGTTACATTTCAATGCTTGGTATATATCATTAACAATTCAAATTGTGTATTTTAAATCCAAACCACTAAGCATTAAATTAAAAAAATCTTTGTCCCTAACATTGCAGTAATGAGTTGTACTCTGCCAGTCTCCAGCAGAGCTCTTAATAACTAGCTTTGATTCTATTTCTTGAGTTTTTATGTTAAAGTTTGGATTGATGGTAATATAAGACTAGGAATAGTTGATTTTGTTGGCATAAGAATAAATGTTCTCCTTGTAGATCAAAACAACTTTAATAGCTTTTGATACTGGATTTCATTCCTAATGTAAAAAATGCCCTTTTTTAACAGAAAGATTCTAGTAGCTAGAGTTTGCAGGCTGGGGCAGGTTTGACTTTCAGGCATCATGAGGCAATATTTTGAAGAAAATTTCTCTAAAAAGAGAAACCAGATCTGCTTGTCCCAATTTTGCCATTTTATTTTTCCCTTGGCTTAAAAGGGATTTGAGTTTTGGCTGTTAATGTAACAATCTGTTTACCTTGGCAGAGCTGGGCCTAAGAGCAACCTTTGTTGGTTAACAAATAAAATTAGTTTGAGCTCACTGTCCATAGAGTGTTTTGTCACATTATGAATCACTGTGCAAACTGGGACACTTAGTCCAGTTCCTGAGGAGAAATCTAGCACACCACTTGAGGAATCAGGTATGTTGTATTTACAGATGTGAAGCACAACTCAGATCTGCTTTTTTGTAGCAAACCTGGATCAATGTTGTCTCTAATAGTCAGTCCAACTTCCGTGAAGACTAAGTTTCATCTCAAAAGAAAAAAAGATTAAGTTTGACTGGCAGAATGAATTTTTCAAAACACAGTTTGAGGAGGTGCTGTGATTTAGCATGCTTTAGAAAATGAGTTTGATTTAAAAACTGCAACTGCATGAACCTATAAGTTGTAGAGCACTTTTGGCTGTCATATACTCTTCAAACTTCAGTACTGTAATAAATGAGAATTTTGAGTGATCTCAGAAGTACCTTCCCATCAGTTTATCACAATTCTGCACATTTTCTAGGTGTACTCTTATTTCTCTTTCCAAACTCTGCTTTTGGTTTCGTTTGAAGAGTTTATAAACATCTTGATTGTGTGGTCCTATTTTGGTGACTCACATGTCTCTGACAGCTTACACACACTTATGTTACAGTAATCAAATTCCCTGAGAGGAGGCAGTTTTTAAAAATATTTATATGTGTTTTTAATAAGTGGAAACTTTTATAGACAGAGAAAAGCCTGAACAGTAAAGGGTTGGGGTTTTCTGTTTGTTTAAACAAACCTTCAGTAAAACAAAAGTGATTGAATAGCTGCAGCTGTCTGTATGTGAATTAGTGCAAGCCAGACAAACTTCAGGGCATTAACTCCAGTGCCTCCAGCCTAGCCAAGCCACTGTAGAGTCAGGTCAACAGCTCCATTCCACCTTTTGGTGCCTCAGCTTAAGAGAGAGAACATAATTAATAGGAAAACTGTCAATAATCTTGTCATTTTTGTAGCTTTCTTAAGGGAAAACTGCAAGAACAGCAACAGATTCTAGAACTCTTGAAAAATATGGGACTTGCAGAGTGGGAGAGTTGTTTGTCTTCCTTCATTATGTCTTGCTGCAGTCTGAATGTTGAGGGGTGTTTGAAGAATCAGTAGTTGGAGGCAGCCTGAATCCCTGCTGCATTGCCATCTCCCCCTTACAGCTCTCTACCCACCTCCAAGTTGCTTAGGAAGAGCAAAGCAGTAGGTAATTGCACTCATTGCAAAATCAGAATGGGAGGTTAAAGCTTCCTAAGTAGGGAGGAGAAACGGCTTGACACACACAAAAAGCTTTGAATCCTGAAAGCAAGTACATCCTAGTAGGCTGCTTAAACATGAAGATACAGGACCTTGCTTTCAAAATGTCTTTCCTGGGGTTCAACCAATCTGCAAGTACCCTGCTAAATAGTCTAAATTTTGCCTTTTCTGAGCCACAGTGTTGTTGTGTTCTGTGGAGATAAAAATTTTCATTAATGTGTGTACCTTGATGCCACTGCTTGAATCCAGTAGTCTTTGGAAAGCTGTTGTGTAAATACAACTTCTGATCCAAATGCACTGATTGGTCAGGGGTAAACTGTTGCATATACGTATACATATACATATACATATACATACACACATATATATATGGATAATATTGATGCTAATTTGGGGACTCTAGTTCATCTATTAGGAATATTTGTAAAAACTGTTAGATGGTTGAACTCAGATGGTTGGGCTTTCCAGATCTTCAGGTCTCTGAGATTTCAAGAGCCCAAACCCACAACTTTCCTGAATGAAGGGCAGATGGAGTCTGTGCCCCTTGGGGTGGGTTTAGAGACTCACAGAATGGCAAGCCTGAAAGCCTGAAGTTTATAACTTCTGATGCCAGGAGGAAGGCTCCTACTCCACCTCAAGATCTGCAATTAGAGAACAGGTTCAGTGCTTTGGTAGGTGATGGGGGTCTGGGTGCTCAGTCCACTGAAGCGCCCAAGCTGGTAAGTTTGAGCCATGTGGAAGCAGCAGGAGAAAATGGGAAGTGGTAACAGTAGGGAAATTCCCTGCTGCGAGTGTTGGGGACTCCCATCTGCTGACCTGACATGAGCTGACCTGTCATCTAGAGGGGCTTGTTGCCTGCCAGGATCTGGAGCACTGTGGTAAGACTGCCAAAGCTTGTCTGGCTTCAGATGACTACTCCCTGCTGCTCTCCCATGTAGGTTTCAGTGATACCTCCTGAAGGGATCTGAAATTATCAGCTGTGACTGTGTGGCTCTGGGGTGATGACCAAGAGTGTGGGAGCCTGGGTGGATTCTCCTTGATCCTTTGGGTGAGAGCAGAGTGCATTAGGATGAATGGAGAGATCCTGTGGGTAAGCTGGTTGCATAGTTGGTGTCAGCAACTGAATTCCAGTTTTATGATCATGAGGGTCTTTTTGAGGATTGCTTGGAAAAGATGGGATTCACCTGACTAGGGCAAAAGCATCTATCTATCTGTCTTATGAGCAACTGATGGACCAGGCTGGCAAACAAAATGTGATACAAACAATGGGAACCTTTTTGATAAAAAAATCAGGACTGAAGGGGGCCTTTCCCAGGTATACCCATATAAACAAGGAAGTGCTTTTCAGAATTACAGGGAAAACTCTGCCACTTTTTCTTGGAAGTCAGCGTGGCTGGTTGCCTCTCTGAAATGTCTGTGTTCTCATGCAGACAGCATGGGATGCAAAGAAGAGGAATTAAATGTCTGCATTCAGCTTAAGAGTTATGATTTCATTGAGATTGTGAAAATATGATAGGAAAGCTCATATTAAGTGACCCTGATATCTCCTGGAGGGATAGTGTAGCTTGTTTATGTGCTGGGTTGGGTGTGAGCAGCTCAGGAGGGTTCTGGAGTGTGTTGTCTACTGGATCTCATACCTGCAAAGAGAGAACTGTGTGGGCATCTGAAGGCTGAGGGCAGTTTGGTGGCACTGACTGGGAGATGATAAAGTTCTGGATCCAGAGAGGAGGGGGGATAGGCAGGAAGCAGGGTTGCAACCCCAGACTTGAAGAGGAAAGATTTTGGCCTGTTCAGGACTCTGAAACCAGTAGGAAAGTCCAGGGCAAGGTAAACTTTCCCTCGGTGGAAGTGAATCAGGTTAGGGAATATTTAAACAAACTGGTCACGTGCAAAGCCATGGCCCTGGTGTGGTACGTCCTGAGGGAGCTGGCTGATATTGGGAGGGCCCTCTTGATGGTCTTCAAAAAGTCACTGTGATTTGGAGAGGTTCATTAAAACCAGAAGAATGTACCTCCTGTCTTCAGGAAGAGTGAAAAGCCTCTTTTTTTTCTGAAAACTACAGGCTGGACAGCTGCATGTGAACCATAGAAAGATGATGGAACAAACAATCCTGGAAGCCGTTTCCAAACATATGAAGAACAAGAAGAGGGTTGGGAGTAGTCAGTGTGGATTTATGGAATGTCAGTCATGTCTGGGCAATGTGTTAGTCTTCTGCCGTGAGATCACTGACTTGGTGGAGTGAATGTTGTTTATGTTGATTTCAGGAAAGCTTTTGTCACTACTGTCTCTTGTAACTTGGCAAATGGATGAGGTGCAGTACAGGTGAGTGGAACAACCTGTCTGAAATGCTGGACTCAAAGGGCAGCCCAAGCTCCAGCTGCAGGCTGGTCACTGGCAGTGGTGCCCCAGGGGTGGGTGATGGGGCTGATGCTGCTCAGGGTCTGCACTAATGAGCAGGAGGGGAGGGCAGAGAGGACTCTGAGCAGGTTGGCAGGTGCTGCAAAACTGGCAAGTGTTTGACTCCCCAGAGGGTTGTGCTGCCATTTGTAGAGGCCTCAAGAGGCTGGAGAAATGGGCTGACAGGATGCTCATGAGCAGAGGGAAATGCCAAGTCCTGCAGCTGGAGAGGAATAACCCTGGGCAGGAGCACAGGCCGTGCCTGAGTGTGGGGAAAGCAGCTTTGTGGAGAAGGGCCCAGGGCTGCTGGGGGACATGAAGCAGAGCATGAGGCAGCAGCGTGTGCTTGTGGCAGGGGCAGCTCCTGACTCGTGGCACTCCTTAGGCAGAGTGCTGTGAGCAGGAGGAGTGATGTGATCCTTCTCCCTTCTCCTTTCTGGTGAGGCACCTTTGGATTTCTGTGTCCAGTTCAGGGTTGTCAGGTGCAAAAGAGAGATGGAGAGAGCAGAGTGAGTCCTGTGCAAGGTCGTGAAGGTGGCTGAGGGATTGGAGCCTGTGACATGTGGGGAGAGTGTGAAAGAGATGGGACTGTTCAGTCTGGAGAAGAGAAGGCTCAGGCTGATCTTATTTATGTGTCTGAAAGCATTTTTAATCTTAAGGGTGATTAAACACTGAAATTTCTATCATTTGAGATACTTAAAACTTGACTGTGTAAGGCCGTGAGCAATCTGTGCTTTAGCTGTTTCTGCATTGAATAAGAGGATTGGTCTACAGAGGTGCCTTCCAATCAAAAACTGTGTGATTTAGGCAGTGGTTAGTGTTTTGTACTGCATGTGCAAGGTGATAATAAATGAAGTACCATTGGAGGCTGTCCTGGAACTTGTTGTATCTAACATCTTCATTGATTACTGGAGAAGGCAGTGAAATGTACTCTCGTCATATCTGTGATTTCCACCAAATTGTTGAAACAGTTCATGTGTTAAAGAGTGAAGGGACCTGAGCCTAGAGGAGCTCCAGTTGTCTAGCTTGGAGAAGAGAAATTGGGAGGTCCTAATAGCAGCCTTACAAAGCTTACAAGTAGGTTATCAAGAAGATGCACAGCAGTGCACAGTGGGGCAACAAGACCAGTGAATGAAAACTGATACAAGAAAGGCCCCAAGAGACACTAGAGAGAAAACCTTTTTCTCAGTCAAGCAATGGAGCAGATTCTCCTGCATGCCCTACCTGCCTTTGTAGGAGGTTGGAGGATTTCAAGACCCATGTGGGCGCAGCCCTGAGTCACCTGGTTTGACCTCCTGCTTTGAATAGAAAGCTCAAGTGGAGATGTGAAGTCCCTTTCAGCCTGAATGACTCTGATTTTTCAGTGAAGTTTCACTGATAAATTTTTCATGTTCTGTTTGCATGTCAGGTTATAATGAGTGGTGCCACTCTTTTTCTTTTGCTGTTCATTATGTAGTTTAGCAGGCCTCTTGTAAACTGGTTTTACAGTGGTTTTTGACTTCACAGAAGAAGTAATAGAGAAATATTATAAGCCATAAACTTGTGGCTGGTGTGTATCCAAAAGTCAGAACACTGCTTTAGCTATGACTTGCAGGCTCTGGAGGAGGGATGAAGATATTCACCATTGTGACTGTGTGACATTTTGGGGGTGGAAAGAAGTAACTCTGCTTTCCTGTCAACTTAATTCAGTTTAGTATGCAGGGTTTGTTATTCAGGCAGAACCTTTTTGCTGCCTGTGGTGTAATGGTTGGCTTTGCTTTGTGAGCTGGCATTGCCTGTTTGCAGGCTAGAGCTTGCAGGGTTTACATGGCACAGTCACTTGTGCAGAAAGCAGATGCCTGTTACTAGTTCTCACTTTGCTGTTTCAGTGGTCCAAGTGCAGAATGTTTGGTGGAAAGTCTTGGGACAAGCTTTTGCACTGAAGAAAACAGGAATAAGGTTTACAGATATGGCTGTCCCAGACCTCGCCAGTCTGGCCAGTAAATGTTTGATGAACCACTAAATATAACTATGGCTTCCATATTGAGTATCCCAGGTGTATTATTTTTGATTATCTGAAGGATTTTTTTCTGTCTTTATGGTTTCCTTAATTCTCTACACAGACTTTCTTGTTCGTATGGTTTCAAGGGATGGGGAGACCTCTTGGGAAAAGACAGATATAGCACATAATGGTAGCAAGTTTATAATGCAACTCTGATAACAGACATTCAGAGCAGTAGAAGTATATAATCTTAATTCTTCAATGCTTAATCACAAGTGAAAGTAAATCTTCTCTCTTTGATGAAACCGTGTGAGGGCATGTTCGTGCAGCAAAGCTTTGCATTTCTATATAAACAACAGTGAAAGTCATCATGATGAAAAAAAATTCTTGTTAAATACTTTTTAGGTTGATAGTGATGAATTTAGCAAAGTAGTTGCAGTGGCTTGGGATGCCTATGAGTTTGAGAAGCTTTCCATATTTATTCTATATAAGATAAAATGCTTTGAAAGCCCTGTGAACAAAAGGTAAAACTTTGTCCAAGAAATAAAAATAAACTTTGTAATGCTGCTAAAATAAATACTGCTGAAGCGTCACAAATTGATTTCCTTTAAAAAAATAAAGAAAAATGCATGTTGCCTTAACCATGATGTGCTTTCTTGTGTGTTTTTTCACTTTGGCCTCTCTTGTAGCAGTTACCCACAGAACATTACCATTGCATGTTGCCATTTTAATGTACTCTCTTGGTTAAGCTGAACATATTACTTTCACTGAGAATGTAGGATTGCATTGGTGGTTTTTTATGCCTTTGGAAAGCAGGAAAACTTAAATGTAGTCAATAATTGTGCATGTGTGTGTTTCTCTTTTAGTGGAGGCGATAGTGGAGTTTGACTACAAAGCTCAACACGATGATGAGCTGACAATCACTGTAGGTGACATAATCACCAATATCAAGAAAGATGATGGAGGCTGGTGGGAAGGACAGCTCAAAGGCAGAAGAGGTTTGTTCCCTGACAACTTTGTAAGAGTGAGTACAAAGTGGAACTGTTCTTGTGTTGTGTGTATAAGCTTTATGTACTGTGCTGTTCAGGCTAAATACCAGCTTTTATGTCATAATATCTCTTATATCCAAACCCATAATATATTGCATCTACACATATGTATGCACATATATTACATCTATAAAATATATCGCGTATCTATAATGCAATGTTCTACTGAGACAATGTTACAAGGAAAAGATTACTTTCTTTGCAAAGACAAACTGAAAATAAAAGAAGCTGCCTCTACATTTCTCTGCTATTCAGTGAAAATATTTGACTTCATGGTCTGAGAACAAAGTAGTTATTCTAGAACAACTTATAGGCCATTGCATTTTAAATACTCTGTCTTCTCTGTAACAGATTCTGCTTTTCCACAATGTTTTCTTAGGTTTTATAGAAGCTTTTTTTGGGTGAATATTTATTCCTGGATAAACTAGTTGAGAGTAATTAGATTTTTCCACACAGTTGCTATAAAAACTTCTTAAAAACATTAATTTGTATTCACTTAATATACCAAATAACTTGCAGTAATCCTTGTTTTAGGACAACCATTCAGTGATTTGGAAAGAAATTATTTTTTTTACTGGGCATCTGTGTTTGCACACATATGTCTGCATATATGAAGCCAGCTATTAGTACCTCTGAGCCTCCTTGATTTGTCATTGCAGACCTAGGCTGTTAATTTCCATAAATCTCCATAAACCTGGCTCTCTGCTATGGAAAAGAGACCCAGAACTACAATAAATTACATATATAGTTTTTATATTAATCTTTCAGTACAGCTTCCGAGGAGCTTTGGTACTTTTCCTTTTCTAAGGGTATAAGTATCTTTCTTTTTTTTTAACTTCTTCTGTTTAAGCCTGCTGTGTGTTTAGACATATGGACATAATGAAGTAATTTCATTTTGCTTCCATAGTGTTGCATATGTCAGGGTAACTGGGGGAAGTGTTCTGGTTGTGAGTTTAGCCAGCCCATGGCAGGGGGTGTGGGGGTGGACACGGGAGCCTCAGGTGTTTCTGTGGGGGTGAGCACATCCCCTGATCCTTGCTCTGGTCATTGGCAAGAAGGCAGAGCAGCTCTGTGTGTGTCAGGCAGCAAAAATTAGGAGCAATCCAGGGCCTCAATGAGATGAAAAGGCATGGTGGAGAAGAGTGAATAATCTGGTTTTTGCTAATCTCTGAAAATCAACACTTTGGGCTGAGGGAAAGAAACTGTTTTGGTATTCATTGTGTATTGGTAATATTTTTCTGCTTGAACTCCGGTGAGCCGAACTGTGGGACGAATGCAGACTTCCTTTAAACTTTCTCCTGGCTGATATTTTAAATCTGCTGCTGATTTTAGGAGGTGTTGGATTTAGTGTTGTAAACAAATGCAGCCTATGAGTGTCTGTTATGGGAATATACTAATCTAAAGATTTGCAAGTTGGCACCATTAGTACCTAATTTTAAAGCCTCTTCTTTCCAAAATGACTTCAAACTGTGGCATCCTGTCACGTAATTGAAATATAAATAGCTTTTTCTCAATAGAAACTTCTAAAACCGTAAATGGTTTAGATTTTGTCTTCTCATGAAATACCACTCCCTACTCTTTCCTTCCTGCTTTTTTATTTTTTCTTTTAAATCAGCATCCAGGGCTGTTTTCTAAAGAACGAAAACCTGTATTGTGTTCAAGCTGAAAATGAGAAAGAATTTAAAGTCAAAGGTGTTTTTCATAGCCAAGCATTTTCTCTCTAAACTAGTTAAGATGGAGCAGAAGATACACAATTACTTAGTTTATGGATCTCTTGAGTGAAAACCTTGGGTTTTTTTGTGTAAATCTCCTATACGGAGAGCTAGAGTCAGAACAGCAGTCCCATTAGTAAGCTTATTGAGCATAATCACTCTGCCCAGTAAGATTATAAGTAATTGTGAACTTTCTCTTGATTATGGAAAATGTTTTAACATATGAATGCTGTGTTGGGCTCACCAGCAGTCAGTTCACGTCCCATAGGCAAAGTGTATCAACAAAGTAATTGGGAAGTAGGCAAAAAGGGATGCTACAGACAAGTAGTGGACTTGAATGCAACTCCAAATTCCTATTTCTTATCAAAATTGGTTCTAAGAGTAGTTGAGAAAGTTATTCAAAGGTTAAAAACTACAAATGAAATTCTTGAGGTTCTTTGCATTCTACCTTCAAGAGGTAGGAATAGTTTCTTAAGGAGAAGAGCTTTTCCTTCCTGTGATTTTATTTTCTTTTGGATAAATTCACAATGATGTTCCAAATAAACTGTTGGGGTTTGCAACAATTGAATGTTTGGGCTGAAATGAAATCATGGAATTAACACTGTAAAGAGTACTGAATGGTTTCTGTTAACATTTACGCATGGATTCTGGAATTCAAGTTTGGAAGAAAAGAAGTAGAAATCAGGAATTGAAAAACTAGGGAAATGCAATATACTGGAATGTTTATGAAAAGACATTCATTTGAAGTGTTATTTAAGAAATAAATCCCCCATATTTTTCAAGGAAATACGAAATAGGTTGTGAATGTGCAAAAGACTTTTGGAGTTGCCTGTAGTAAAAGTGTTTTTAAATTTCTTGGAACAGATGTAAATTAGGAGACCACTGAAGAGGAGTTGTCTGAAGACAGATGTGAGACAGAAAGAGGAAAGGGGAGGTAGCAATGATATACATGAAGTACATACGCAGTTATTTTTTTTCAAGGGACTTTCTCTACGAAGTTGTAGCAGAGGTGCTTCCTGTTCTTGAATCTACAAAACAACTGCTTTGAATTTTTTGTGTATTTATACACAAAAATATATAGCGACGAAAAAGACGGATTTGTACCCTTCTTACGCTCTGAAATTCAATATGCAAGGCGTGACAGAAAAGGTATTTGAAATTTGTTTTCTGTTTCTTTATTCATTGCCTAGTAGTAGTCTGCGGCTATGGCTACTCGGAAGATTTTGAGGAAGAAATTTGTTTAAATATAAGAAAAATCTTTGGGCTCTCTTTAAGATCTAGCTTACCTCTGTCAACACTTGAAGATCCCTACTTTTGTTAGAGATAATGGTGCTGAACGTATCGTAAGAAATGTATGGAAATGTATCTGGTTGTCGGCTTCTGTTTTCTTTCAATTTTTCAGGCAGAGAAATAGAAATACAAATGGAGTATTATGTCCTGTTCATGGTGTCTGTTTTAATTCTCAGTTTTGCAGCTGACAAAGAGGAGGTATCAGGTGTGATTGCAGTGTTGTTCATTTATATGATATAAAGTTGGTTTTCGATGTCTTTCTAGCTTGAAAACTTCAACTTGAAATCCATGCTCTGCAGTGTAAAACTGTAAGTGTGACAGCATCTGAGACAGATAGATTTTGCTGATAGCAGATGAAGATGTAGAAAGCAGGAAACTGGTGCAGAGCCATGCTTGCTGGCTTTAATTTTCAAAGTCAATTCTGTGTGGGATTGAATAATGTTATACTGGTAAACTGAATCTGCTGCATGAAGCAACCTGAAGGCTTCTCTGTACTCCAGAGGACTTGCCGATCTTACTAGCAGAATTGGAGAGGTAAATTTATCTTAAGTGTAGAAGTGTAGCTGTAGCTGTTTTTGAAATTCTGTTTTAGCTTGTATTTTAGAATCAGTGAAAGGGGGCAGGGATTTTTGTAAGTGTTCTGCTGCCTTGGGTCAGAAAAGCAATCTGGGTTTCTTGTTATGCAAGCAGAATATAATCTTTAAATAGTGCACATTAGTTGTAGCATGTCAAAGATGTTCATGCTGAATCTGAGGTACATGGTGCAGATCCTTATCTGATGCTTGTCATTTAATTTCCTTCTCTGTATGGTTTGTTTGTTTTTATCACAGCCAGCCAGAGGTTGCGGGGGGACTGTGAGTGATTTCTTGCTGAGACCCTTGTGCTTGTTACACACCCCTACCTATCTCTGTTCATGCTTTCATAAGACTTTCCATAAAACATAAAAAGGTCCTGTGCATATGCAGGGGCCCTTTGCAGCTGAAGTTTGGCCCCTGGGCAGGAAAAGAGAATATTTCTCATGTCTGAGAACACTTTGGTTCCTGCTTCCCCAGCTGCCTCTTGGTACCTGCCAGGGCAGAGAGCTGACCAGCTCTTGTTGTCCTCCCCTGCTGCTTTACCACAGCCTTTTGCAATCTCTGGCATGTCTGTGGCTTCCTGCCTTTGCTCTGGGGTTTGAAGGTTCTTAGGGCCTTCACTGCTCTCCTCAGCAGTCTGAATACTATCAATTAAGTGATGTCTTTTCAAAGGTCAGCTTTGCCTAAGTAGCCACTTGTGGTGGGTTCAGTCCCCATACAGGCTATTCACTTAAGCGTTGGTCTTGATCCTTGTGGGTCCCTTCCAACACAGAATATTCTGGGAAAGTTGTGGCATTAGCAGAGGCATTGAGGTTATGTGCAGACTAGGGAAATTATTTCTGCCTGTACTTGAAAAGATAACTTGCTTTATGGGTCAGTCAATTGTTATGCTGGGGTACCTTTTTTTTTTTTTTGTAACACTTGGCAGGAATTTGTAAGTCAATGAATGAGCTTTATCTTTTGTTGTTTTTGGAAATCTTAGTAGAATACTGTCTACATATTTGTTTTCAGGAATTGCTTTAGATCGTGGGATCCTAACTGAATGAGAGTCAGGAGTACTAGCTTCTTATTCCAAGTTTTGGGTATGGCCATTAAACTTGTTACACTTAGGGTGAAATGCAAGAGAATATAATCACATGAAAATGTTGTCTCTGAGGTTTTGTTCCTGTCAACAGCAATCAAGATTTTGTGAGGGGAAATGAAACGTCACAGGCTGTGATTATTTATTATTGCTGTTGCTATCGCTCTTACAATGGTGAAAACAAAACTAGTAAAACAAAATCTTTCTCCCTCTTCCAGCCCATCTCCTCACAAAGACACAGATTGCCCAAGATTGTCTTGTGCCAGTCTGTGACTTGGCTGTGTTCACTCCTATAAGGGAGCTGAGCACAGAGCAATGACAGCACTCTGGGCTGTCCTGGATGCCCAAGGCGTGATCAGAACCATGTCACACCTCAACCTGTTCATCTGCATTCAGAGGAGGTGAGGGAGCTCCAGGGAGCCAGCTGCCCTGGGTGTTTGGCCTGGAAGTGATTTGAAAGTGCCAGGCAGAGAGGGAGGCTCTTTGCCCTTCCCTGTGACAGGGAACTGGTGCTGTTGGGGGCGGATGGAAGCGTGCCGTGCTCGTTGCAGTCAGCAGGATGGATCCCGTATGTTTGTCATGGGAGCGAGTGTGGGTTTGGCTGTCCTGTGGGGACCAGCTTGTTGGATATGTTTTGATGGCAGGCTTTGAGGGGAAGGGTTACTCAGGGGAGTGTGGGGGTGTGGAAAAGAGGAAAAATGGTGGTGGTTTGGGTCTGTCAGCTGTTGGATGTTTTGTGGGAATTAGCCTGTAAACATTTTATGAAGTATGTGAAAGTAAGAGTACGTGCAGCAGTCGTGTAGTGAGCACACAGCAATGTGAACCTTCAGTGTTAAGATGTTCACTCTTGTCAGTGACTAGTACATTATATTGCAAAAAGTAACCTTCTGAAAAGACAGTGGCTTGCTTGTAATTGTATACTTATAGGATTGATAGAAATTCTGCCATGGATCCAGCTCCTCCCATGGCAGGGGGATTTGAGCTAAATGATCTTTAAGGTCCCTTCCATTCTCTAATCATTCTGTGATTTTATGAAATTTATGAATTTGAAAACAAAATTTGTTGGTTTTCATTCTTTATGCAATGAATTGCTGAGGTCTAAAACCATTCTTATTTAAATACACATAATATGCTTTACTGATAGAGTTAATGTAGCTTGTATCAATTAATATACAAAGGAGACTCAATTATTTCTTCTTCTTGCTCAGGTTGGTTTTTTTAGTCTTAAGAAAACCTTAGTAGAGCATTTCAGTTTAAAATGTGCTGTTGTTTAAATTGTAAATTACAAAAACCCTAATTTGGGTTAAAGGGACACAAATACTTTTTTTTTTTTCCCTTCCTGAAACTCCAAGCCATGAGGATAATTGGATCAGAGATTGAAACAAGAACCCAATATGCCATCTAGGAGTCAACTCTTCAAATATATAATTTCTTTGAAGTTATAACATAATAATTCTTTAGGTAGCTTCGATTTATTCAGAACTTAGTTATATATTATAATTTGACGTGTGTGTCATACAAAGAATTCAATGTGGTTTTGGCAGTAGCCTCTTAAAATAGTCATAAGGATTTATAGAATTGGCAGGATTAGATGATTCACAGCATTTCTTCAACCTAGTCCTAAAAGCTTGTGAGGCAAAGAGAATGTCCTAAACTTACATTGTGTCTTCCCTGAAGTCAGTTTTCTTTTCTTTTTTTCCCCCTCTGGCAACCTTACAAGCTTCGGATGTTTTTATTTTCTCTGTAGATTGTGTGTGGGTGGATATGTTAGTAATCCATGTATTTTGGTCTGATTCATTTTCACACTTGGCCTGGCAATTGTTTTACTGTTGGAGAAGGCTGCTGTGAGACTCTTCTCTGGAGGTGGAATCTGTAGAGGCTCTTAGCACTATTTGCATACAAATGTCTTGCAAAACATACTTCTACAGTTTTGGATTTGAAGAGAGTACAGCTGTGTATCTTATTTTTCCTGACAGGACCAAAAACCTCATTAAAATTCTTAAAACACAAGCTTCTAGAAATTGGATTGCAGTTCAGTCTCACTGCTGTTTGAAGCTAATGTGAGAATACTTGTCAATACTCCACCTTCTTTGCAGTCTAATTACAAAACCCTCAGATGGCTTCCCTCAAGTTTAGAAAATATTTTCTGATTTTAGTGGTTTTAATATTTGTTTGCAAAAAAAGATTATAAGAGAAACAGTATTCCGAAAGCCTGTGGAGTACCTACAGCATTTAATAATCATAATGGTGAAAGGTTGTGCTTCAGCCTTGGTCTGCCAAATAGTCCATTTACATAGAACAATACAGCCTGTATCCAGACTTCATCTACTGATTGTCTTTCAGTTTATATTACTTAAGTGTTAACAGTAACAGAAAATAAGAATGAAGGTGAGAGCAACAGGGACATTAGGAAAAAAAAAGAAAGCTATCAGAGTTTGCTGCTCTAACTGCTGCTGCCATGACTTTGTGAGACTCTTTAGTTCTGATCAAACACTGTAATTTATTAACACTAAATATGTGTGTGTGTGTGTATGTGGGGTTTGTTTAATGGTGTTGATTTTTAATTTATTTGGATTTTCGTTGTTGTATTTAGAGTTTACTTCTATATACAGAAGTGCTGTTTTTTTCTGAAGTATCATGTGTAGACCATGTAACAGTTTTTATGTTTTTATGAAGTGAATGTCAACTGGAATGACAAACTACTTGTATTATTTGCTGTTGGACGTAGTATTTGACTAATTAGGTATCTCTGTATGCTGTTCGTGTAAGTGCTGTAATTTCCTCCTAGAATCTTTTGGGAACTGTTTGGGAAGCTGATGGTGAAGACACTCCTTAAAGGGTCTGCTATTTCCTGCTGTCACCTAATTATGTAGTCTACTAGAATTTCACTGACACTGTTAGTAAAAAGTAAAATTATAATATGACAGAGTATATTAGAGTAGCTTAGGTTTATGAGCAGAGAACATGTTGTTCTTTTCAGAGCTGGAAAGAGCCAAGTGTATGTGAGCCTCTTAATCCTCATTTTTTGGCTTTGTTGCAGCCATATGAAATATATCATTGTTTATATATAAACACTCTAGTTATTCAGTTACTGTGGAAAAAGTCAAAGGTGCAAGTAAAAGACCATCATGTAGTAGGATTGGTTATTTGCTCACTCTGACTTCAGGCTTCTTCAGTGATGGATACTTAGTGCCAGTGGTTGTGACGGGAGGTGGTGAGGGAAGGAAGGAAAACAAGTAGAGCATGCATTTTAAAAAATAACATTGCTGCTTCCCACCCAGGGAGAGGGAACAGGGCCAACCTTTCATTTTTACAGAAGGCAGTAATGACTTTTGCTTTTATTGAATTATTATTATTTTAATGGGAATATTGAGACAAATGAATGCATCATAAGCCATTAAAGAATGTACAAGGTGTTGAGTGTTTGTCTCTGCTGCTTCACAAAACCTTAATTTGTCCATTTCCCTCTTGGTGAGGACTCACTGCACCTTTTGAAAGATTGAGTCAGTACTCATTCTTCCAGAGAGCTTGCATTTGCCTTTCCAGAGGCAATAGGCCAGTATTATCAAAAGCTCTGATTAAAAATATAATATATTCCAACAGATACTGTCTCTAAAACAGAAACTTCTTTCACAATTTTCATGACTCCTTCAGGTTACAAGCTGCTGCCATTATTTTGGCTGGTTCCTTACAATCAGCTTAGCTAAGCTTTGATTTCCCTTTTAAATGTGCTTTGGTGTGTTTAGGCTGCCTGATTTATCTGTCAGTATTTACCTGTTAATTGATAACACAAACCAAATGAAAATCTCTTTTAATCCTTTTGGCTGAAAATTATTCTCTTCCTGCTTGGAGCCAAGAGCATCATTCAGCTTTGCTTTTGCCATCTTTGTTTATCAGCTTTTTGATTGCTTGAAGGATCTTTTCATTTTTGTTCCCTCACCCCAAGCCTCCTTATCGTGGTGCCCCAGGATGTTGCCAGCAGGTGAGCAGACTGCCTGTCCTAGTGCAAGGTGCTGTCATGTTGTCTCTACAGAGACATGGCTCTTGCACTGTTACCAGCCACTGCCACATCACTGGCCCAATGAATGCCTAATAATTAGAAGTAAAGGAAAGTAAGATGCAAATCTTCATGTTTCCTTTATGCTTCCCTAATGTCCCATGGCTCAATTTTATTGTGCTATCAAAATGTAATCTGTTCCTCCTTTAAAAGTCCCTCTAAATTGATCTGAGTTATTCTCCTTCCAGAATTGAAATAGAGAAATATGAATAGAAAAATGCCTGTAATTCAGAGCTACCACATTATCTATCTTGAATAAAAAATAGCTACATTTCACCCACCAAAAATCTGCATTCATGTCTCAATGTAGCTTTCAAAAAATTTTTAAATTCTTCTCTTTTGTTTTAGAGGAGTCTAATTCTAAAACTTATTTTAATAGTTGCTATATAATTGATTTCTTAAGATAAACCACTTATAAGTAGAACTACCCGAAGTGTAGTGTTGTGCAAGTACAGGACATATGCTCAGGTTTTTACTTCTGTTCCCACACAACTTGGGAATTTTGTGACCTTTAGTTGGTTTATAATGCTGTGTGGTGTACTTGCTGTATTTACCTTTCTGTGACTCTGACTCTGTCCTTTCAAACTGAGAGAACCTGAAGGCCTGTGGTAGTGAACTTGAGTTCACAGATTACAGAATCACAGAACATTCCAAGTTGGAAGGGACCCGCAAGGATCATGAAATCCAACTTTTAAGTGAATGGGCCACATGGGGATTGTACCCACAACCTTGGGATTATGAGCTGTGATGAACAGATTGTCACAATTAGTGATAGTTAATTCAGAAGCAAAACCTGGTTTATTGCTGATGTTTTGTAAAAGTACATAATGTTAAAGTAAAATCCTGGAAGCAATTAGGATTTGTTTTATCGTGCTGTGAGATATCACTGGATTTTTCCCTGCAGGAGCAAAAAATATGTACTTTGAAACCTTTCAGTGGTTCGCTGAAGTTGATAGAATGACAAGGAGATACAACAGTGCTTGTGGGACTGAGCACTGCATTTCATAATTCTTAATTGCTCTGTGGTTTCTGCACAGAAAACTTTCTAATTTCTGTATTGTTAGCCCACGTATTTTTGCTAGGTTGTTTGAACTTCTGCAGCCTGTTATTCAATGTGAAATTTTTTTAGAGACTAGTCAAACTGGTGGACATCAGAGGAAAATGTTGAGTAAGTGGAAGGAGAAGAATGACTCATTAAACTGTAAAATAAAAGCTCTTTCTCAGACCGTAAAAAACTGTAAAATCCCTTTCCAGGTGTTTTCAGAAATCCATATATAGATGTGTCCATGCAGTAGGCATGCATAGCATATGTGGGCTATATGCAGAAATAAACACTGGGTCTAAAACCACAACATACAAGTTAAGGCATGGGAAATTTATTTTAAAGAGAGTTTTATTTTACAAAATAAAGAAAGTTTATCCTCTGGTATCCATTAATTCAACCTTTTTTACTCCACTAGGCAATTGTAAAAGGATGGGAGATTTTTTCTATATGAGAGTTTGCACAAGGAAATAGCATGTGTTGCTCACCCTTCTGAACCCTGGTGACACTTACAGTGACACTTTAATATTGACCCCATTTCTTTTTGCTGGGATTTTTACCATTGCATTGTTTCCTTAGTTCAGCTATTTAGAAAAGGGTAGTTTTTATTTGGTCACTTTAAATTGAGTATCCTGTACTCCCAGTAAGTTTTCAAGGCTCACGTGTTTCCATTAGAGGCTGCCCTTCTCTTCCCACTTTCCCACCGCACAGCTTCTGTGTGGGTTTTATTTTCTCATGAAGCTGAAACTGGGCATACAAGTTCCAGGGTTGAAGAACTCCTTCAGGGCTTCCTTGCTCATGCCTGGAGTTACTTGTAATGTGTTGGTAACCTGCCTCTCCAATCTCTGTACCGTGTCCTTCTGCTGTCAAATTGCAGTTCCATGACACTGAGCACTGTAAAGAATGAGAGAAAATACTAATTACAGTTGTGTTAGAGAGAGGTTTTTATTTGAAGACTGTTGTATTAGTGGAGACTTTCTCAGTCTCGCTTTTGAGCCTGTCTGTACTAAAATGAGATTCTCAAGTCTTACCATTGAAGAATGTATCTGGAAGGACAGACAGGGAGATGGGATGTGAGTTTTAACAACCAGCAGCACCAACATTTGCTAATGAGTGCTAACAGATGTATTTGTTTCCAGCTGATGTTTTCAGACATTCATAAAGTGAAAACAGGATTTACAGGGAGAGGCTAAATTACTATCTCTTACTAGATTGCGTTGTTGGAAAAATTGACTAGGCTCCCACACTCAGTATCCTCTCATCAGATCTGGCAACAAGCAATGAAATTAAAGATAAATACTGGCTACAGGCAATTGTTTCAAGTTAAAGCCAATTAATATTAGCTGGTTAGACTGCCTGAGAAAAAAAGGGAAGTTTGCATCACTGGAGCATGATGGGGAGTAGCAGGGGAAAAGATGAACTTGAAATGGCATTTTTGATATTGTGCTGCCATTATAGTGACACTGCCATTTTATTGAACTTCATCTCAAAGCAGTAAGATTTTCCATTCCTGCTGCTGTCAGGGAAATGCATGTAAACAGGACTTGTGAAAAGGTGTCACACGTAATGATTCAGTGACGATACAGAGTGATTAACTACAAGTGTTTTTCTAGGTGTGCCAAAAAAATTATGCCAACATAATTGTCTGGTGAAGATCCTTTGGCAGCACTAACAGAGCTCCTTGGTTTTTTTGGTTTTAACAGTGGCCACTTGATATGTTCTTTTTCTTTTTTCTGAATGTATGTGCCTTTCAATGAGGAGCAAAAAGCATAAGATAATACAAAACCAGATTATTCTTTGTGAGCATTATGGATGAGCAGCCTCACTTGTGATAGGAACTTGCACCTCCTGCTCTGGTGTTCTTTCATGGTTATAAGGCTGTTAGTGTGAAGTATTGCCAGGGAGTTTCTGCTATGCAGCATCTCTGTGGCAAAGCTTTGCTCCAGGGCCATCTAGTAAAGCCCTGCACACCAAGCAAACAGGCTGTACCAGTGAAAGCTCCATCAGCTAAACCAGTTCTGCTGCTTTAAGTCAGTGGCAGGGGCTTCTGCTGGTTCAGTGGCTAATCACCTCCTAGTCTTCCTTCTTCAGCTATGTTGGCAGAAGTTTGCAAATGGGTACCGTTTTAGAAAATTCCACTTTGGTTGTTTAACATATATAGCACATTCTTGCATTGTAGTATTTCCCCCCCCTTTTATTTTTTTCACCTTCTCCTTTTGTATCTTTCTTTTTCCCCCTCTCCAAGGAATTTACAACTGTGCCTCTTAGTTATACATACCTGCTTTTGGATATAGTCATTAACCGCCTGCCTCTCTTGGAAGAAAGGAGTTTCAGGGTTAAATTCTGTGACTGGATGAGAGTAGTTAATATTCAGATTTTATTCTCATGTGAAAGGGCTAGAATGAATAATGACAGCCATGGAAGCTGTGCAAGATAAGTCGGACAGCATTTAATATCCAAATAAACATTGCTTTTTCATAAAACATTAGCATTAACTTCTGGTTTTGTATTCAACCATTAGCAGATGAGACAACTGGAAAGGAGTGAACAGTTTCTCTAGCATTTTTTTAAGTGAAAAGGATACCTACAGGGTATCTGGAAAAGCTTCATTAAGATGAACCCATAGTAAGCTAACTTTACAGATCATCACAGGAAGTGCAGCAAAGGCACCAAATTACATTGTTTGAAATGTTAATGAAGCATTTTTGTGCGCTGCAAAAACCATTGCTGTGCTAGCACAAAACCAAAGTTGTGTTCAGTGGTGTGTTGCCTTGCAAGCTCCTCTCTGCTGGGTGCACAAAACCTTGTGCAGAGACAAAAGCTGTACAGCTTGTACTGTGTTAGATTGCTTCCATGCAAGTGGTAATGGTGGTGTGACTAAGCAAAACTTGAAGAAACACAAGTTTGATCAGGAAATAAAATGATTAAATAGGAAAAACATTGAAAAATGGGCAGAGGACAAACCGTGTAAATTCAGGCATCTCTGAAAAAGCAGTGCTCTAATAGCTCCCCACAGGAAAGCTGGATGCGTTATTTATATAATATATAAATACATTAGTATAAATTATAAATTATAATTTATTTATAATTATATTATAAATTATATTTTTTATCATATAATATATGGTCTTTTTAAAAATTGTATCTGCCAGATTGTATATATGTTCTAAAAATCACATTTAATCTCAGAGGTGGTGTTTTAGTTAATCATGGCTGTGTAACAACGAGTGTTAGAATAGCTTGAATAGTTATGTCTTACATGGCTTCATTTCTTTTCCTTGAGCTCACATGAATGCTTGGTCTGTGTTATGATTGCCTGCAAAAGTATAGATAACTTTATTTGCAGTATTCTGGGTTTGGGAGACCTATTTTGTTCTTTGAAATGTCATTCAGTAACTCTAGGTCATATTTGCTTCCATAGTATAAAGCATTCTAAAGCATTCTCTCCTCTTTCATTCATCCTGTAACCCAGCCCGATATCTGAAAAACAAGTGTTATTTTCATTCATACATCATAAAGGTAGTGAAGACAGATCTGCTAAAATGCCTCATCCAGAAGAAAATCTCAGAGGAGACTAAAGTGAGACAGAAAATTGATTTTCTCAAAAAGAACCTTGGTGGAGGCTCCTGGGAAGTAACAGAAAGCAAAAGACAATCATCTTTTCAAGAGGGAAAAGAAGAAGAATTTGGGGAACTCAAGCCTCATGTTTACCTCGTGGAAGACATTTCCAAACATGTGAAGGACAAGAAGAGGGTTGGGAGTAGTCAGTGTGGATTTATGGAATGTCAGTCATGTCTGGGCAATGTGTTAGTCTTCTGCCGTGAGATCACTGACTTGGTGGAGTGGATGTTGTTTATGTTGATTTCAGGAAAGCTTTTGTCACTACTGTCTCTTGTAACTTGGCAAATGGATGAGGTGCAGTACAGGTGAGTGGAGCAACCTGGCTGAAATGCTGGACTCAAAGGGCAGCCCAAGCTCCAGCTGCAGGAGTGGGTTGGTGGGGTGGTGATGGGGTGATGGGGCTGATGCTGCTCAGGGTCTGCACTAATGAGCAGGAGGGGAGGGCAGAGAGGACTCTGAGCAGGTTGGCAGATGCTGCAAAACTGGCAAGTGTTTGACTCCCCAGAGGGTTGTGCTGCCATTTGTAGAGGCCTCAAGAGGCTGGAGAAATGGGCTGACAGGATGCTCATGAGCAGAGGGAAATGCCAAGTCCTGCAGCTGGAGAGGAATAACCGTGGGCAGGAGCACAGGCCGTGCCTGAGTGTGGGGAAAGCAGCTTTGTGGAGAAGGGCCCAGGGCTGCTGGGGGACATGAAGCAGAGCATGAGGCAGCAGCGTGTGCTTGTGGCAGGGGCAGCTCCTGACTCGTGGCACTCCTTAGGCAGAGTGCTGTGAGCAGGGGGAGTGATGTGATCCTTCTCCCTTCTCCTTTCTGGTGAGGCACCTTTGGATTTCTGTGTCCAGTTCAGGGTTGTCAGGTGCAAAAGAGAGATGGAGAGAGCAGAGTGAGTCCTGTGCAAGGTCGTGAAGGTGGCTGAGGGATTGGAGCCTGTGACATGTGGGGAGAGTGTGAAAGAGATGGG
Organism: Trochalopteron elliotii; assembly: GCA_024734555.1. Classification (NCBI taxonomy): domain Eukaryota; kingdom Metazoa; phylum Chordata; class Aves; order Passeriformes; family Leiothrichidae; genus Trochalopteron; species Trochalopteron elliotii. The sequence goes on along the minus strand of JANPWX010000163.1, from coordinate 190,935 downwards.
ACTGTTCAGTCTGGAGAAGAGAAGGCTCAAGCTGATGTTATTAAGTGTCTGAGTACGTGATGTGCTAGATTACAGAAAGTGGAGCCAGAGTCCTCCTGGCAGTAGACAGTGAAAGGAGGAAGAGACAGTGTGTATGAATTGAAATACAGGAAAATCATTTAAATGTAAGAAAAAATGTTTGAGGTTGGCCAAACATTGGAACAGGTTTTCCAAGAATATTGTGGAGCCTTCATCCTTGAATGTAAGTAACAGCCAGCTGAACACAGCCTTGAGTATCCTGCTCTCACTGACCCTGAACTGTGCCAGTGGGCTGCACTAAGCGATCTGCAGAGCTGCCTTCCTCACTTGGCCATTTTGTGAGCCTGTAAAAGCAATTAGTTGGATCACAGTACTTTGGCTCAATAGGGATCACTCAACTATGGAGTAGTAAACAGCAGAGTTAGTAGAAGTACAAGACATCTAGAGGCTCTATCTTGAGAATAAGCGATGCCTTTTCTGTATAATTAAGTTATGTGTTGGTTATAGTTTCCACTTCTAATTATAACTACATACTTTTTCTTTCAATGAGCAACATTTTTCACACTGCAATTAAATTATGCCTACACACACACATGCACTTATGCCAAGAATGAAGAAGGAGGTTTTAGTAACATTATGAAATTACGATTCTTTAAGCATTTGGATAGACGGAGTGAACTGTGCTTTTAGTTGATTTTTTTTTTTTAACAAAACCTAGCTTTCTTCAGGCTATACTTTCATGTGTATCCCTTTCCCTCCCTTATTTTTTCTTCCATATGCCACAAGTTCTGGAGTGACCTTTAACTGTGAAGAAGTGAGTTGTTAATTTATTCCAAGTCATAAGTAACCCTTTGTGAAAGTAGGCTTCTACAGAGAGTATCCATATTCTGCGAAAGGCAGCAATACAAATTCAGGACTTGTCTGACGTAAAATAGTTTAGAGGGAGAACTGTTAGAGGTAACTGCTGAGAAAACTTGCAAACAAAGAAATAAAAATATCAATATTAATGAATATGTTACTCTGAGCAGCTTCAAATGACTCAGAGAGGTGAGGGGTGTGGTAACTGCTTAACATGTATGTATGGGTTGGTGTAGGAATGAGAGAGCAAGAGCATGGGATGAGTTTGGAAAATACCTCTTAGATCATCCCCTTACTCTTGTAAGGGGATCCATGTTTCACATTTATGAAGATTCATTGGGTTGTTGCTGTGCCCAGTAAATGCTGCTTGAGAATCTCTTTTCTCTCGAGGTTAGAAATGTTTCTTCATACTTTAGCCTCATCTTGTGAGCTAAGATGGCTTTTTGGGTTCTTTTTCCCCCATGGTGTTTCATCAGTCCTGTTTGCTCTTTGTCCTTAAACTGACTTGGAAGGTCTTGTCTGTGCTTGAGATAGTGTGGCCAGGTAGGCTTTCATTCTCTTGAGAATCCAAGCAGCACTCTGTGTTTTGTTTTATAGCACATGCTGGACAGACATGACATGATAAAAAGTGATACATAGTAACCCAGATTAAACTTCAGCATTGCACTCTCTATTGAGTTTGACTCATCATGGATGAGTCAAATCTGTTTAATGTTTTTTTTCTCATTTTCAGTAACCTGTAAATCTGTAAACCTCTAAATCATGGGCCTGTATTTTTCAAATGGACTCAAAACTATGTGAGAAGCAAAGTCTGTGTGGTCTTTTGAAAATCACAGGAATTTTTAGCATCTTTCTCTAGTTATTCAGAATTGCTGTAGCTCTCTCTGAAACTCATCTCATTATAAAACTGAGGGGGTTTTGAGCTGTAAACTAATGATTGGCTTGAATTTTTTCATGTCATTGGGATTGCTTTTCTGTCCTTAGCTGCTACACATACAGTTTGACCTTTTCTCCACAATTGCTTTTTACTAACTTGCCTGTGGGTAAGAATGTGTGTTAATTTGTGGACTTTATCTGTCAGCCAGAGAACCACCTGTGTGCTGTCTGGTAAGCAGGCTGCTGGCTGGGATGAGTTTTGTTGAAGAAGTTATACATCAAATGAGTGTTGGGTTTTTCACTTACCTGAAATAGCCTCCATTTCACAGTTCCTGTAGAGCCATCTTTTCCCTCTTTTTTTTACTGCTAATAATAACCTTCTCTTATGAGTTCTTACAGCCATAGAATTCCCAAACTGTATTGAAGGGGAAAGAAGGATTTAATAATTCAGAGAAAAAATTATTGAGTGAAAAGGAAAAGAAGAATTGTGGAGGGGAAAAAAAAAAGTTGTGATGTATATGGGGCTTTATATGCCATTGTGGAACTATTTAAATAATTTAGCTGCCAAATGAATCATACTCCTCTTCTGTCATTCATGGAGGGCTCTGCTAAGACAGAAGCTTTGTATGAACAAGATGTTTTCAGAATAGGGTATTTGAGCAGCCCATTCTGTCTTGAAATAAAAATTATTTTCGGCAGGCATATTCTAAACACATTGTACCTGTGTGAGAGAAGTACAAAAAGCACAAAATCTTGGAGTAGAATTTTGGGCCTGAGTTCAGTAACACTTGGCAGAGGCCAGCCAAGACAGAAAATTATCTAGATTACATTTAGAAATAGTATATTTGCCTCTCTAGGAAAAACGTGTGAGAAACTGGTATTAGGTTGGTATTAGACTTAGGTTAGGAAAATATAGGAACAGTGAAATTATGATAGAGCAGTTAAGGGAGAAGATTGCAATGGCTGGGGCATGTTTGCTGTTCTGAAGAGTTAAAACTGGTGACCACTGTTGAAACAGATAAAAATAAAAAAACCTAAAGGATGGAAAAGAACAGTGTCTCAGGTAAACGTTTCTGTTGAATTGGTAACAAGGGCTGAATTTTAGAAGGGTGATTGAAAGGGAGTGAAGCTATGGGTTAGGGTTAAAAGGCTTGGATAGGGCACTGTAACCCAGGGTGGTGTGTTGAAAAATGTAAATGCAGTTAAAAAAACCCCAGACAACATTAAGATGGAAGTGCACTGAAGGAAATGCACTGGAGGTAATGTTCAAGTGCAACATACCAGTTTTTTCTGCTGTGCTTCCTTTTGGGTTTGGGTTTTTTGGGTTGTTTGTTTTTCTTTTTTTAGGTGTTTTTTCTTCCCTTTTCTTCCTCAGTTGTCACCCTGCTACTAAGCATGCCCCCATGGCTTTCTGTGCATGCCATAAACACTGTTTGTAAACTATCTACTGCACCTGTTTCATAGAGGTTTGGTATAAAGATGAGGGACAAAGCAAGTAAAAGTTGGTGGAATGCCTGGGAAGTTAAGAACTGGAGCCCTGAGGTGGAGCACAGTGGCTCTTGGGAGCCACCCCAGAGGGCCCTCAGTCTGTTTGTGCCAAGATTACCAAGGTTTAAGAGAAGGAGTGATGAGTTCTTGGATTTAGAAATCCTGTGACAATGTGTCCTGGCAAAGACAGACATCTGTGTGTGTAATAAATTTTTATCTTGTGTTTTCAAATGTGCATAGGGACTTGATATTGATTCCCCTCAGTTAGCTTCCTCTAAAACTGCAGTAAACTGTGTAATCAAAATCATTTCATCTGATTTTCTTTTTGGTTTTGGGGTTTCACTTTTGACAGATACTCACCAGCACTTACTTTGCATAGCTTTTTTTAATTAAATCTTTCCTTATTGGTGGTTTGCAGTGATATCTTCATGGATTTGATCCAAAGCTTATGTAGTCTATTGTATGGCTCCCTTTGGATTGCACTGCCTATTGCTAATCAGAAGGTGCATATTCTTCAATTTACACTGTTTTTTGAATGTTTTAATATTTAACTCTGTACATGTGTGCATGTCTCTTATCCATCTCCAAACCATACTCTGAGTTTTTTCACAGAGCGTAAGGAGAAGCAGAAAACACTGCAAACTGCATGGACCAGTGTTGTCAATTAAAATTACACCCCTATGGAGCTGGTTTATTGTCTTTTTCTTTCTTGAAACCTCACTCTTTTAAATGAAATCAATAATAATGGTCTAAGGACAAAACCTTAACAAGTTGATTCAGTTCAACAGTTCAAGAAAGTTGACTCAGGTAGATCTGCTTTGTTGTATTAAGGTGAAGTAGCAGAAGGTAGCCCTTGCATCTATTACCTTTGCAGAGGCTGTGTCATTCTAAAGTCTCTTTTCCTCTTTGTGGCAAGTGGTGTTTAGACCATTTCTCTTGGTTGCATCTAAAAATCAGAGTCAGCTGTGATTTCTTATGTTTGGGATCTCTGCAAACAGTACCCCTGCAATGTACAGGAGGCAATTCTTGTTCATGCTGATGATTTTCTGCTAGAGCAGCTCAGCATGTCTGTTCTGCAGCTGATTATAATAACTTCAGGCCTCAGGGCTGTAGCTACTCAGCATGTTAAGAACTGAACACCTGCATGAACCTAGCTTTCTTTCTCCTGAATACCTGGTTAATATCTAATTAATGACCACATTATTTAAAATTGTTCATGCGTTTATGTCCCTTTGCCTATAAAACACTTTAGTGACACCTCTATTATTTGCTCACAGTAAAGTAGACCTGAACATTCAAGAAGAACATGCACTCTGAACTTCTGTAAGCTCCTTAATGGCTGCTGTCACGGCTTCTCTGACACCAGCACTTAACCAGTCTCATTAATACTGTTTGGGGACACTTTGAGCATAAACAATACTAAATAAAGCTTAATGTTGTGCATTACAACACTACCAGTGCAGATGGCAAACAGCAGTTTCATTTTTTGTGAAGTTGGACCACTTACACAATGTTTGCATAAATTCAAGCATGGTCTGATGCAAGGAGAAGTAACATGTAGTTGTGTTTTCAGAGTAGCATGCCAAAAGCAAAGCCAGCTAATGACAATATGTTTCTGATTTGAGCTTCAGGTATACATTTTTTTTTCTTTTTGGTAATACATGACTGATTCAAATAATAACATGTTTGTATGAACCTAATGTCCCTAAAAGGATTATGCAAGAAGTGTGGTCAGAGGGCTCTGTTAGCTTTGTGGAGCTTGAGGATGAGCTGGAACTTCTGGTGATGTACTGCTTAATATGGAGGTTATTTTGCCCTTTAAAGCAGAATTGCATCAATTGGAATTTACCAATAGCTACGAAGACACTGAATCTGAATTCTGATGCAATTAAAAAGAAGAGGTACTGTCAGAATTTTGCTACCTTCTTGCAAACGTTGTAACAAGAACCATGGGAGGAAGTGATATGACTCTGCTCTTTTCATGAGATGCTGACAGAAGCAGCAAGGGTGAGCTAAAGGCTGCAACAGTTCATTGCAGAAGGTATTTCTACATAGTTCTATAGCCATTCTGCTGAAATTGGAAGAGTAACTATGGTTTATTTTAGTGTCATAAATAACCCAACCTTGAGGACTTTTACAGCCCAAAAAATACCACATAATGTAATGAAAACTGGTAACTCTTGGGTAAGAGTCATCATATAGCCTGAAAATTATCTTGGATGAGCACCTGGTTTCCTGTAGGAGTTTTTAGAAGCTACCTTTTGTCAAGAGTAAAGATCCTTTCCCTACTCATTCATTTCTTGTCAGGAAGAAAGATGTTTCCACATTCATGGATGGGTTGACCACCTGATTCATAAGGGCATGAAACTTTACCATGTTTATTCAAATATGATAGCCTATCATATGAAACACATTTTTTCCACAGTGTATTTCTACTTTAAAAGAGCATAAGTAATGAATTTTTAATTTTTTAAAAATGATAGAATTCATGGAGAAAATTATCTACTTGCTCTTTAAAAACAGAATAAATTTGGAATAGATGAATTGACATCACTAAAGCCCGAGGCATAAGTTTAATTAGTTACTGGCATAGCTTCCACTGCAGCTATTATGCAGTACATACCTCAGGGAATATTTGTCTCAATGGATTTATACTGTCTTATGCTGCATGAATTTTTCTTACTAATGTTAAAAGAAATGAGTGGAAGTGTTAGGAAAAGTTTTTTCATTAATTCGTGAAATGTTGTTAGAATTTTAAAGCATATAACAGTGTATCATTATCTTAATAGTTTTTTTTCTTTTTACACTTTCTGGACTGGGCTTTCAATTCTTTGTAGAGACACTAGGGATTTATTATGTTTCTTGAACAAAATCCTTCTCAGGTACCAGAGCAGTTGTTTTTTTTTTTTCAGAGGAAGTCTCTCTCTGTATTAGCAGGAACGCAGCATGGGTACCAAGCAGGAATATGGTGTTCTGTCATTTTTAACAGTGAACCTCAATTCTTGTAGTTATTAAAATATGCTCCTTTTTATGAAGTTTATCCCCATTGCAAAATGGCAGCAAGTTATCCTTGCCCTTTTTTGGGTCTGATTGTGTTCCAGATCTCCAGAGGGTGTCTGGGAATTTGTACCAAAACAAGGTTTATCAGCCTCACTCGCAGTCCTGTTCCTGATCACTGTGGGAGGTGCTGGGCACTGGGCTGTGTCTGGGGGCCTGTGTCAACCCTGTCCAGGGCTCCTCCTTGTGTGGAGCCATAGCATCTTTTCTGCACCTGCACTCTGAGGAGTCTGGCCACCAATGGTACTGGAGGAACTGTCTCACGGGCACTGCTTTGTCAGGCCTAGGAAGCAGTTGCTGGCGTGCAGACTTCTGAAAAGATTACATTTCCAGTCCAAAAATTCAAACTCAATTATAAAGAAAGTTTGTGGGCTTGTGCACTGTGGTAGTGTCCTAAAACTGGTAGCTGTAGTTTCAGGTCATGCCTTTGATGCCAACTTTAACACATGAGAAACCAGGTATAAAATTTCTTATCCCTGGAACAAAGGAAGATGAGATACTGATGGAGAGGCCTGTGGATCATAATGCACTAATTAGAAGGGATCAATGAAGTAGATTATCTTCTCCCTACTGATTTGGTAAAACATGGAAAATTACTAGTAATTAGCATGCAGTATTGTGGATTTACTTTTCCTTGTTTTGAAACTCCTTAAAACTGGCTGTGAAGAAAATATCTTGAAATACAGTTTTGGAGATTTTGTGCTCCTCTGCTCTTTATGAAATTGCCCTTACTAATTGAGGAACATCACGAATCCTGGAAATCACCTCTTCCTTTTTTTGGACTGTTGGGGTTGCACAGAGTGGCAAACATATGCAAGTCTTCAGCTACTCCTAAACCTTCCCTTGACAGGTGTGTCAGAGATCATGCCAAAATCTAGGTCTAAGATGTGTTATTAACTCCTTGGGTAGACACAGTCCTTTCAGGGTCTTGGACACCTCAAACAATTTTGGCACCATTTCTCCCCCAACATGGCTGCTTTAATCTGTGTTCGAGGAGCTCAGACAGTTACTTTGTTCGTTTGCCACTTCTTTTTTTTTTTTTGACTCCCAAGTAGCAGCTGAAGGAGTCAGAGTTGTACGTTTCTTGTTTTTAAAATGACTGTTCTCTTGCTCATGTTCAAGCTCCTCTTCAGAGACCCGGTTGGAGACATAGATGAGTCATCCTCCTCTCTCCCTCTCTCTGCAGTGCCACAGAATGTCACTGTAGCTGATGGCTGAGCTCCTGAGACTAAGGGGGAGCAATGGAAAGGCAGCTGGACAGGCTGTCTTGTAGATCAGAGTGATCTACAATGATCAGAGTACTGAAGTTTATCATCAATGAAAATAATTTAGGAAAAAATACATTTTTAATGAATCATCTGTTAAAAGCTATGATTTTAGAACATAGAAGGGCTGGGAAATAACGGTTCAAGTTTGAGGATTAAGTACTGAGGAAGATAGTGTCTCTTTTTGGTCTGTGAAATTGTTAGAAAATGTTTCCGGCCCTGGAAAACTACTTCTTGATATCATGGCTGCAGTCCTGAGGGTCTAGATAGGAGCAAGCCTGTATTTCATCAAGCTGTGTGAATGTGCACAATCACATCACTCAATGAAAGGTTGATTGTTTTAAAATAATTGTCAACAGCCCTATGACCTCATCCCTTGGAGTGAAGGAAGCCAAGAGATTTCTTTGTATTATTCACTGTTTTCCTCTAAATGCAAATCGAACAAACTACAGATCTTTCAACAAGAAGGTGGATAAAGAGATGCTAAAGATTAAAACAAATGATAAACACATGGAAGATAAAAGTAGAAATAAACATAGTCTTGCTTGTTGGCTGGCTTTTAATGCCACTTCTGTCTGATGTCTGCCATGGTGGAAGTAAAAGGAAAGAGAAGGGTAATCTGTGGATGTCTCAAGAAATCCTGAAAGAATATGACATCTCTATTGTGGCAGCTAGTCTTTGGAGTGGAATTTACTGTAAGAAATGCCTTTACCTGGTTTTACTGCTGCTGTACACTAACCACTTCACATACTGAAATAAGCACAACAGCTTAAGCTGTGCAAGCATCTTTGTAAAATGACCACCCATGCTGCGTGTGGTTGGTATGAATGAGGCTCCTTCAGCCTTTTGTAATCACTGTAATTTACAGCTAATGAATAAGGTTCCTGCAAGAGGAGTACCTTTCCTCCCTGGCATTTAGGGAAACAATATGCATTTAAGATTGATAGGATAGGGATCTAGTTGCAATGGGGTGATTTGAAGGTCTGAGGGGTTCCAGGAAACTCAGACAACATGTCTGAGTGTTGCTACAGGAAATCTAACTTGGCTTTCAGTCTTTAAATGGACGTGGCTTGGACCCTGTCAGCCGTAGATGCTGCCTGCCTGCGTCTGTGTGTCCAGGACAGTTTCTCAAAGATACAGTTGCTCAAAGATGCAGATGTGGTGGTAGGTAGGGAATAAGCGTGCCTGGAGTATTCTTGTCCTGCTGTTGCCTTAATTGAAGTTATGACACCAGCCTGCTGAGCTTTGCTTTCTGGTGACCCTGGTGGGGTGGTGGCTGCCATGTTTACTTGAGCCCTGAGCAGGGTACTTCTGGATACTCTGAAGTTTCTTAAGGTTGCTTCGGAAGTTTGTAGAAACTTCCCGAGAGCGTTATCTTCACATTTACTACCCGTGAGGGTTCTTTGTCTTTGCTTCTTCCCCTTCTCACTTCCTCCTCCCTCTCGCTCTCTTCTGCTCTAGAGAAACCACTCCATTGAGCAGCAGCCTGTAGCCTGCTCAGAGTGGTTACCTGCAGACAGCTCGTGCTCAGTGGGAGCTGCCAGTCAGCTCTAAACCCAGAGCAGTTTGAATCAAACTCAGAGTGAGAAAACGAATATACAGCCTTATGTTTATCCCAGAAGAGACGGAACACTTGAATGTTGCTTTGTGTTACAGCAAATACCTGTACAAGAGGGAAAACTGATTCTCGCTGAATGTGAATGTAATATACTGTGATTTTTAATTTGCTGTTATTAATTTACCTACACGGTACATATTTTCATCGTTTTTTAAAAAGCAATGCAGCAGTTAGGGATAAATGTACAATTAGGTTTGAAGCTTTCAGTGGTGTTTTTAACTGAACTGTACTTTTTAGAAAGGCATGCTTTCTATTTTTTTCTAGTAAAAAATCAATGTAATTTTATAATGTAGTAAAAGTAATTTTATTGTTGTGGAGAAGTATATCTTGATACTAAGTTTGATTGCACTTATTTCTCAGCATTTACTAGGGGGAAAGGGTGTTTTGTAACATTTAATCATCTGAATTCCATCTGGGTGGGGTGTTGGTTGGTTGGTTGTTGTTGTTTCTTCCCCCCACGTTTTTGAAGAGAAGAAGCTATACTAAAACTTGGGCAATGGTGTGCTGCAACAACTGGGAAATAATGATCTAAACCAAAAAAGGTGTGGGGGAAGCCAACAACCAAGGATGATTTTAGGCAGCTGTGTCTTTCAGCATAGGAATGTTTTTTGGAAATTGAGGATCGAGAAACAGACGTAGATGCCAAAGAATTCTTGCTGGGGCATAGAATCTTGTGGTGCATTTTGAAGGAAATGCATTAATCTCATTTGGAATGTTTGGAGGACTCTAAGCAGTCCTTTCACTGTGATTGGATATTCTTAATCAGGCACTTCCATTGTTCTTGCTGATCTGGTTTCTGAGTGCTCATGCCAGAGGTGGAAGCTGCCCTGTGAGGGAAGGTATCTCTCTGTGTGCTGCATTCTCTCACTGTCAGCCTGTGTGGAAGAATGGGGAGTGTGATGTATGGGAAGGGTTTCAAGATACATGGAAGTTAATATTGACCTGTGGCAAAGATATGTGTTTGGAGCAGCCTCTGTCACTGTGCCTGTATGTGCAGGTGGGCAAAACAGCTGGTTAAGGGAGAGTCATGCTTTGCAGAAGAAAGAAGAATTATCAGTTTTGAACAAAACCTCCAAGTTGTGGGTATGACCGGAGCTGAAGTCCTTTGTTTGTGGTTGCAGGACATCTATAAGCAATGTGACTTTAACAGGAAGTGATTCTATTTTACGCATAAATAGCAAAAAATACCTTGGGTGTCAAGAGTTAGGGCAAAAAGGATTATAGATCTGTGGGTGGCCTGGAGTCTGCTTGTGTTGGGGGATGGATTAGCTGGAGTTTTTACTTGCATTTAAATATTTATTAGAGGTCCTATAAAGAAGACCTTTTGAAGGTAATTATGCAAACTTAAAGTATTCATTACTTTCCTACCCACAAAATGCCAGACTTAACAGTGAAATGGCTTTGTGCCTTTTTTCACTAGAAGTGTGCCCAGGAACTACAGAATGAAACATACAACTAAATAACTATTTTGTGGAGTTCTCTGTTGTGGGGTCAGTGTGTCTTTTTCCTTATAGCAAACAAATGATGAATTTCTTGTAGTTAATTTCTAGATAATTTTGCTTTAGGGAAGTCTAGTTGTTTTGGAACCACTTTGGTTAAGTAAAAATAAAATGTTTTCAGTTGTGGTATATTGTACCATTTTTTTCTCCTGAATAGAAAGATTAAACAATTGTAACTACTACAGTTTCAGGGTAAATGTTTCGTCTGGAGTAAAATTCTGGTCTCCACTCAATACTATAATTCCTATGTAATTTAATGGAAACAGGGCTTCACCCTTAAGTATGAGCAAATCTACTCTAAATGTGAGTGGGATGCTGATTAAATAGTGGTTAAAAACAGAACAAAGCCTCTTGTCAAAGTAGATGATGAGCATGTGTGTTACATTTGACTTACACTGTATCCCAGAATAGACCCAGAACTCTTGTTGTTCCAGTTTACGGGTCTTTAAGTAGAATACATTTCTATATTGCAAAAATCATTCCTTTAATCCTGCTTTCCTTCAGCTGTGGAGGAGCTGTACACAGAGGTCAGAGAAGCATTACAGACGTTTCAAAGTCAGACAGAGTACAGAGCTTAAAAGCGAAACAAAACAAAATGCTGTCTTTGTGTGCTGGTCTCAGTAAACCATGTTTTGCTGGCTCCCTGCTTTTGGCTGTAGCCATTGGAAATTAAGAGGCTAAAACCAAAGCTGGCAGAGAGCAGAACCACGTGTGATTTTTGAGTGGAGCACATTACAAGCTCTGGTGCTGTTTGGGGGGGAGAAGAAAGGCAGCCCCAGCTTAGAACCCTCTTGGGCAGAGCCTCCAGGTGAGTATTCTGCTGCTCTTTCACAGGTCTGAGAGCTCATCTCATCAGCACAACAAGTTCCACTCTGAAAGATTGAAAGGTGTTGGTTTAGGGATTTTTTTTAGAGGAAGAGTTTTGGCTTGTTAGCTTTGAGGTTTTGTGCATCTAAAAAAAGGCACATTGTTTTTCTTCTTTTTAGATGTTACTGAAGGTACTGCTCTTATGATTTTAAAAAACAAACCCCAACCAAGCAAAAAACAACCACCAAAAAACCCAACTACAAATAACTTCCTCAGTTGTTTAGCATAAAATTATTCCTGGGAGATCTTAGCTCATTTATTCTCATGACTTGTATTTCTGATTATAAAGTTCCTTCTCTTCCTGTTATTTTACTATTCCTTCCCCTCTGATGTATTTTTAGAAAATAATCACACGTATTTTCAATGTATCAAACAGGCCAAGCTCTTTTGATTTCCCCTTTCAAGTGTCCTTTGCACTGATTGATCCAGCCCTTTGCTTTGCCTCCCTAAGTGTGGTTAGTCCTTTGCTGCAGAGCTGTGTGCAGCACTTCAGGGAAGCCATTGTATTGAGTTACTTACATGGTAGCAGACTAGTTTTTACAAGGCTCCTGCCCTACTTCAGCCTCTTCAATTTTCTTATTCAGACTCCCTATCTGGTTTTAGCTGCTTTCCCTCCCTTGCTCCTGGCTCTTTCTCTTCTTGAGCTTCAGCCCTTCCCATATGTTCCCTTCCTTGTCAGGTATGACTGCTCCTTCCTCTCTCCCGCTTCTGGGATTTCTTAAGCTTGTCATATTTTTTCCAGCCGTGCCAGGCCTCTTCCTCTTTCCCCCAGCTTTGTGTTTCCTTTCCCTCTCCCCATTTTTTCATCTCAGGTTATCCCACTGAATTTGCTCTGCTTCACCCTTGTTTGCTTCCCCAACAAGTTTTTGATCTAGGTCCTTATTTCAATATAAATGCTCTTCTTCCCTCAGTGTTTTTGCTCCTCCAGTGTGATCCTTGGTGATTCTCCTGGATGTGGTACTGCCAGGGGCTGTTGGGAGCACTGGGCTTGGTCTTGGAGCCAATTTCTGCCCCTGGCACAATCGAGGGGATTTCTGCCCTCCTGCTCACAGCCTTCAGTGAGGACACTTGAGCATCCCAGCATGTGTGGCAGTAGTGAGTGACAGTGAAATCCATGGAGATCCTAGCAACTATTACTAAATCTGTCAAAAAAAAAAAAATTACTAAATTTTTACCATATTTGTGAGATTTTTGTGTGGATACCACAAAGCGTATTCCTTGTATAAATATTACCCATGGTAATATTTAAAGATATGAAATGTTAAAACTTGTATTTTTCAAAAGTTTAGGATTTTAGGATAGTTAAAACTACTTTGTCCTAAGCTTCCCCCCCCCAGAAGTAGGTTCTTGTTAGAAATAAAAGATGTTGACATTTCTTTTTTTAAGTATCAAATATTTTGCAATATAGATTTAAAAAAGAATTGTCAAGATAATACCTAGATAAATACAAGTTTTATAATAGGAAATTATTTGCAATAATGGAGAGTACTGCAGGGATCCTGTGAAATTTGTACAGTGTAAGTTACATTTTCAAGAGGACAAAAGTAGGTCAGTTTTGTTGTTGAACTTGTAACTTAAAGCATAGCTTTAAGCAAATCAGCCAAAGAAAATATGTTTTTGTACAAAATAAACATTTCCCTATTTTTAATTTGAGCAAGCTATTAAAAAGCCATAAAATTTTAACTGCTACCACAGCCAAATTTTATGGTCTTGTTTTCATCCAAGATGCTTGAAATAAATATCAACAAACCATTAAAGATAAAATGGATTTTTAGCTGAAAATTTTATTTATCTGGTATAAAACTTATTCTTAGTGAGAGGCATAGTTACCTCTATGCATGATTTGTGTCCATGTGCCAAAGAGTACCATGTATTTGATTAATAATGGTTTGCTCTACATTTGATTCATCTTATATTTGTACACTTGGCTGATGTGAATTAAGTAACATTTTATTTCCTGAAAATATTGTACTATTTGTCCTGTTGACAGTGTAGGGTGTTTTTCCCAGTTTGTGCAACATCATGTATGTATTAAATAGTCAGCTCTTGAATAGGAGGGCTGCAACTTGAAATGCAAATGTTGTTAGTGCTGGGTTACTTTCTTTTCCTGGAAAAAAAAAAGTCACAGAAGAGCAGAATGTATTTCCTTATATGTCATAAGAAAAAAAATCTCCCGAGGCAACAAACAGATACAGTATTGACTGAAATATCTAATATCTGCTCATTGTTTGGCAGAGAGAGTACTGAGCCACCCTTACAAAATCTGTACTGTTCCAGAGCCCACTAAATAGATTTAGAAGCACACATCTTATGAGGGAAGTAATTGCATTACAAATATCCTGCTTGAATTTATTTCTTGGTGCAGACGGTTTAAAGATGTTGTGAATAGTAGAGAAAGTAATGAAAGCTCAAATCAGGAGTTTTTGTATGTTCTGGTAGTTGTTCTCTGTTATGAAACTAAGTAGTTTTGATTTCAAATAAAACCAAAATTGTTTGTGTTAAAGACTGTTAAAGGTACTCAAAAAGTAAACATACTTGGTTGTACAGTTGAAGTATTTCTTTCCACTTTTGACAGTATTGTGAATCTTTTTTGTTTCTCACAAGTGTGGAGTCTAATAAAAGGATTCATCTATTTGAGCACATCACAACGAGTGCTGTGGAAAGGGGACTTAGGGATCATTCCTAAGCCTTTTCATTATGAAGGCTTCCTCTTGGGAGATGAAGGGATATTTTTATTTTTAATATTCTTTTCCTCCCCAGCTGACATGCCGTCTGACCTGGCAATAGCAAGGTCCTGAAGGGTGTGTTCGTTGAGCCAGAATGGTTACTGCTGGATCCTTCAGCAGGACTCGGAATGGGCTCCCTCTGAAAAGCTCTGCATGTTATTGAACAAAATGGTGCAAAGTGCTTGGGGTGAGGAGGTGGGGATTGACTGTCTCTTTGCTGGTGGTGATGGGATGCTTGTTTTTCCCTTGAGCTGGTGAATGGGTCTGAATCACCATAACAAAGTGCTTCAGGGTTGTTTCACAATCTGTGGTTTCTCTCTTACTGCTCATGAAAATACACATTATTGTTGTTTCCATGTTCTTACAATTTCTTTCAGGAGCCTGGGAACGCATTTGTCATCTCCTATAGTTCCCCCCGCCTCCCCCGCCCTCCCCTTTATCTGGTTCTGAGACAAAAGAGGTCTAAATCCCCCATGTTTCTTTAGTCCTTCTTCAATGGCCTGTGTCACCATATTTTGCCGTTTAAAACAGGATATGTAAACTCCTCCACAGAGTGCTCAGCATAGGGAATGGAGAATTTGGGTCTGGGAGGGAGTTACTGTGGCCATAGCCCAGCTGAGAGCGGAGGTGTGATCTCATGAAGCATCTTAGTAAGGAGGGAGACTTAAGCAGACATCCTTTGTGTCTGTATGGAACCTTAGCTTACCACTTCACTTGGAAGTAAAACAAAACAAACCCAAGATAACTGTGTCAGCACTAAATCTTTTGAGTGGAATAGACTGGTGTTATGACCTAGTCGGGTAATTCTAATATATACTCCTAGGTAGAGGGACATTTACAGTGTTTTTAAAAAGAAAACAACCTGTAACCTTTGTAAGTTGCAAAATAGCAATATTAAGTGTTATTATGTTATGTACATGTAACTGAAAGAATTACAATGTACCCTTAGTCCTCGTTCTATGGACTCTCTGGTGGTGCTGGAAGGACAGACGAGCCTTTTTTTTTCTTTTCTTTTTTAATATGTTCAGATTCGTGTGGCAAAGCCAAAGCTAATATGAGGAAAGAAGCAGCTAATGTGAACACAACACATGCTGGTCACCTTTACTAAAACTTTGTTTCTGCTCTCACTGTTATTTGGAAGGGAGTGTCTGTGCAAAAGGCAGGAGTTTTTTTGGCCAGAAAGCAGTTTGTTAGCAGGCTCTCTGGGAAGCTGGTATCTCTGTGGTATCAGTGTTTCACAAAATGATTCCTGCCCTGGGCTCACATCCCTGTTCCTGCTGCAGCTGGCCCAGGTAGCAGCCCCAGAGCCCCTGGGTGTGCACTGGGACTGCAGGGAAGCTGTGTCACTCCTCTGGATTGATGTGCCAGGCATGTTAGAGTGGTCAGGTGTGCCAGCATGTCGTGTGGTTTTGTCCTGATAGACTTTGAATGAAGAATTCGTGGTTGTGGTTGTATGGGAGCACTGATAGTGCAGAACATGTGGTAGGGAAGAGATAAACTACTAAAGCTGCATCGTTTTTCCTTATTTCTTTTGTAGTCTAGGCACAAAGTACCGCATTCATATCACTTAAAAATAAAAAAGGACTTCTTTTTTTTTAATTTTGAAGAAGAGGTTGCTCTATTCCTGAATAAAAAAAACCCTTTGTAGTAATGCAGTGTACTTATGGGTATCTTACTCTGTATGGATATACTTACATACTATATGGATAGTCTTAAGAAAACTATTTTCATAATTTTTACCTAAAATGTGAAAATTACATTTAGAGCTGTCTGTTTACTTAACTAAGATTGATTACTCTGAAGAAAATTAATTTGCCTGTCTTTGAGAGCATATAGAAAGAATCTGTGATTCACCTATTAGGCATACGGTATGGTATTTCTGAAAATAATTTAAAAGGAGGAGGAGGAGGAGGCCATCCTGAGGCAGCCTAATGTTAACTGCAAAGGTCTCAGAAGTGATGTTCTGCAAAGATGCTCAGAAGCTGAGCAGGATCTGTCAAAGCTGTGATGAGTTAATAGTGAAGAACATAAGTGATGAAATGCATTTGCTGTTGATTGACCTTTTAAATTATTTGATATTTCTCCTTGTGTTATTTTTACATGAGCCTTTCTTGAAAATATGATGCTAATATCTTACTTCACTTTGTTTAACTCCACCTTCACCCATTTTTAGTTTTAGCTCCCCCTCTCCCCTCCTTTTTTATTTTATTGAAGCATTTGTCAGATGTGCTGACAGGAGTGTGAAGCAGAAGCAGTGAGATGTCCCTTGTTGTGCCTCAGAAATTATTTGAAGTGGAGTAATTGGGGGTCTGAGGATGGAAAAACTGGAGATAATATCCCAGAATAGATCTTAAGAACTGAAAGGATGGGCCATAACTTTGGTATCTTCTATGCTTGTTTTGAAAGGGTTATGGAAAGTCCATATGGTTTAGCTGCAGATGACTGTCCATATGAGATTCCTCTTCTGCCACACAAGTTTCCTCCTTTCTCTGTAACTAATTAACTCTGTAGCTGGCTCTATACACGGTGGTGTTTAGAGCCTGCAGAGTTAAACCCCAGTTAGTAACCACGGCAGCTCACAATGATCCCGGGTGTCTGGCAGCCTTTCACCAGTTCAGCACATTTTTTAAGCTGTAGGATTGGGTTCCTGGGTCTGTGTTAGCAGTTTGATTGTCTCTGCAGCTCCACTCCTAGTGCAGTAGGAAAGCTTAGAGTGCATTTCCTAGTGGATTTAGAATTTTTTTTCTCTGTGGAATCTAGACCTCCGTACCTAGTAACAAAGACTTTTAAAAAACACTCTCAAAACTCCTGAGTGGACAAAGCCTAGCCTACTCATGCAAACTTCTTGCATGAGTAGTTGGGTCTTATGGATACCTTGAAGACCAGCAGAAGAACTTTTGGGGTATTGGTTCCCCCATATTACAGCCAATAAAGTGTGGAGATTCCTGCTTCAGACACATGGCTTGGTTTGGGCCTTGGGGAACATTCCAGTTAGTACTTTGTGGAAGAGAGAAGGGCAGGGCTCTCCCATTCAATTCTACATGCAGGCTTTAAGAGCTTTGGCATGATGGAAAAAGAAATTAGTCTGCAGATTTTGAAAGAACGCTTAAAAATATACGTCCTGGTTTATGACTTGCATGCCATCTGTTGTGTTGCTTAAGCAGCTGGAAAAGGTAACAGCTATTTAAATCTAAATTCGAAACTTTTGGTTAAAAATACATGTTTGTTTTCATTTCTTGTGCCAATTGAAGTTCCGTTCTATGTGTAATTGAAGGGATTGTATCTCTTCCATATAGCGTGGTGATTTTAGTCCTCACTTCTTTCAAGCTCACTTTGCAAAGCAGAGGGCTGCCCCAGCTTTTAAAAGGCTGTGGCGAAAGAGCTGAAAATACTCAAATAATAACCACATTTTTGCATAAGGGTTGCATTAGGGAGGTAATGTAATGGGACTGCGAGCTTAGGTCTTCTGCAGGTAACCAAAGCAAGCACAGGCTGCTTGCCTCAGATCTGCATGTTGGTGGAAGTACATCCTCCCTGCATGGAGACAGAGCTTACACTTTGGAATGGAGGAGTTGCTGTTGTCCTGGTGTGTCTTGTCCAGTGCCCTTTTCCCAGCACTCAGCAGTAATCGATAGCTGAGAAGGACAGGCTGTTCTCAATTAACCCTTCAATGCTGTGTTTCTTGTTACTTCTTGAAATGGGAGCAGAAAACTGCTGTTAAATCATTTTTGTTTTCTGTATGATGCTGCTTATAACCTGCCAGCTCTAGACTTGATGCTTTGAATATTGAAATACTTTGAGTATCTACTTTCAGTGCTCATCTTGCTCTTTATTATAGCCTGTAATTGCATTTTTTGAGTAGATAAATGTAATTTCTTCCATTTATCTATATGAAAATTGGCTTGTTATGTAATGTTGGTGACTCCTAACTTGATCTCTTGCTCAGGAAAAAATATTGTGAATTTTTGAGAAAAGAAAGTCCAACCTCCTCTGCCTTATTCAAATTGCCTGTTTTCTTTCTTAAATTAGGTCTTCCAACTAAGCTGTCACTTATAATTTAAATGTGGCAGAGGAGGTGGCTGAGTTGCATTTGGTTTTTTACCTTGAAAGACTGTAGGACAAACCAAAACTATAGCAATGGTTGCACTCCTTAGGGTGCAGGAGAAGGACAGGGTAACATCACACCTTTTCCCAAGGCAGGTAACTAATGTTGACTAAGTGTGCAATGTATGCTGATAGAGAAAATGTGCACGTGAAAGTAAAAAAGAGAAAAGCTTACTGAATAGGTGGCTTGGTACTTGGTCTGCTAGGAAGTAATCTGTGCAGCTCACTATACTTCTTAGCTCTCTGTACCTTTGTTTCCACAAGTAATATCTTACAGAAATTATCTGCAGATCAGATTGAGAATATTCTGAGTGTAACCCCAGGAGAGAAATGTGGTGAAAATGCTCCTCCCGCTCATTGCAGGACTATGCTGGAATGGAGTTAGGCTTTCCTTTATTTGCCACTCATAATCCATATGTACAAACTTGCAGATACTAACCATTTTTCACAAGAAAATATGGGTGCTAACTTTAACTTGCTGCTGTCATGCAGTGCTGTGAGTGCTGTCTTTGATGAGCAGGGATCTCAGGAAAGTGACTAGGCAGATGTAGATGTGGAACAGTCTATAGTTTGTCCTTACTAAACAATTTGTCTCTTACATGATTTTTCTTTTTTTTGTTTAAATTTACCTATCTATATTAGGGAAGAAGCAATTTGCAAATCCACTCCCTTCCCCTTTGAGTTTTATAAACAATAGACTGGGTTTTAGACTACCAGTGCCTGCTGATTTATGTGTTCCTGCTGTTCTAGACCCAGTGCCTGATTTGCCAGACTTCTGGGTCTGTTAGGACATGTTTTGTATTTAGCAGCTTAATCCATGGACTAACTTGATTTTCAAGGGAGAGAGTTTTGCTTTCCACAGCCAGATCTTTGACTGGAGCTGATGCCCAGCCTGCTGGATTATTAATACCCGGTTCAAAGTGGCCAGTTCATTTTTCATTTCATGAGTTCCCCACTTTCCCTCCTCTTTTAAGTCTTGGTTGTTATAGGAGTACTGAGTTCTGGTGACAAGCTCTATTTCTTCTCAAGTAGGACATAAAATAAGGTGAAACTTGTTAGCAGGAACTGTTACTATATTACTGTAGAGACCTATAATTGTAGAATTTGTATTTTTCTCCCCTTTCAACACCACAGCCTCCTATTATTTTAATGCATACTTACAGGCTGTAAAGGAGCTGTTATAATAAAGGGTGTTTACAGGACTCCCCTGTAGTCTAAGGAAATTCAGAGAGGCTGTTTTGCAGCCAGTCCCAATCCCCAGCCTCTCTGGAAGCTTTCTTGCATAGTTACACTAGCTGTGAATTTACAACAGTACCTCAACACACCAGGGGAAAAAACTGGCTGGGCTTCATTGGATACTACTTTGTACAAATGTTGTGGTGTTTAGAGTATTTCTTCCCAGTCTCAGACATTTTCAGTAGGTCTTGTTTCTAATTCAGCATATGTGCTTCCTTTTAAAAACAAACAGGATTGGTTTTATCTTCTTACTAAGTACCCTCTATAGTTTCTGAGGGTGGAAGGCAGAGTGTACTGTGTAGGAAGGCAGAACACTTTGATGCTGAAAGGCTCTTTACCTGAACTACATGTTCTAAGTTTCCTTTCCCCCTTATTTATCTTCACTCCTGTGCCCTATCCCACCCCCATTTTGAGGATTCTTCAGCTTTTTTTGCATCTTAACTAAAACCTTACAGGCTTTGATGGCTGTTCAGTTAGCAGAGCAGATTTCACTCCCTTTAGGGTATCTAGTACTAAGAGCTGCACAATTGGCTTTTCTTCTGTCCCCAGTCAAATGGGATAGACAGAAAATAAAGTTTGTGTACAGACTTTAGGGATGGGTGGTTCTAATACCTTTCAGTTTTAATTTCCAGCTGTTTGTAATAAAAACCTGCTTTAGAAAAGATCATCAGCTTGATACAGTTATATGGTGAATAAAACCCACATCTTTAAACCTGTATATCAGTTTTTGAGGCTTATTTTTTTCTTGACAGGCTGTAGTGGTACAGTATCTTACGGTGGTTTTAGTGCTTCCCCTCTTGAGATTCAGTGTTTAAGCAGAACACACATGCAGCATAAAAGGTTATAAAGATAATGAGTTCAGAATATTACAGTGGTAAAGGTGACATCACTGCAACGAGCAAAGTGACATCTGGCTGTGGTCAGATACAGGTGCTCTTGGGTTTTGTATTGTTGTTTTCTCTGACATCTGCATAGTGCAACTCTGAGTTTTCTTCCTCTGAAGAGCAGAAAGTCATGTCTAATACACTTTTCTGCTATGAACATCCTTACAAAGATATAATTCTGGCTTTTCATGTGTTAAGTGGCAGGATGAGAGCCACCAAGCAGTTTTTCTTGCACTATTAAACCCTGTTGAATTGTTGCTCTCTGCCCTGCGAATCAAAGGCTTCTCAACTGCTTCAGTCAGGTACTGGCTGTTGTTAGTGCCTGGGCAGAGTTACAGGTGATGCTCGTGATGTCAGTGTTGCTACTTCTACTTCAGACTGGATCATACCAGCATGGAATTGAGTTCAACATGTTAAGATCTAAATAGACACTTCCGTGTTTAGTAGTGTTTAAATTGGATAGCTTTTTCACAAAGAAGATGTGAAAAAATCTGCACACCTTCCACAAGAGTCATGAATCAGCTAGATTTGCTAGCTTTCTCTTACAGTCCATTTGGGCAGAACTTCAACTGGTGATGATGATCATTTTCTAATGTATCCAACAGACACCTATTCAAGCAGTGACTGGGGAATAGAATCAAAACAATCAGAGTGTTCTTTTTTAAATAATTGCATTAAAGCATCCACTTAACTGGATAATATTAGATTTATGAAATGAAGCTTACAAAATTAAACAGAGTACAAATGAGTGTCAATTGACTACACTCATGCCTTATACATTATCAAAAGGATTTTACATATACTACAGCAATTTAGACTTTTTTTTAATGTTAAATACACTAAACAGTTTGGGTATTCATTTGCACAAAATAATGTCCTAAGAGACTATTCACTCTAGAACAGCAGAGTGCGGAAAATATTTTGGATCAAAATAGTCTTCAGGGCATCTTTTCTTTTGGACATTTCATATTGATAAAATAAGGAAAGAAGTTCAAAAATGTGATGTGAGAAGAGAGTGGCAATAAAATTTAGCTGTGTGCTTCAGAGGGTACTTTAAAAGTTAATGATTTTTAGAAATAAGCTGTGGAGATTGATTGTAATTCTCTCTGGGGTTTTTTTCTGTTAACCTTATTGTGTATGAGATGTGTCTGTGTGTGTGTGTGTGTGTGAATGAAGAATGCAAGTAGTCATGATAATTCTGGTTGTTTAATAGAATTTTTTCCCTTGTTTTGAAAATGCTATAAATTTTGAACAGCTGGTAAAAGTATTTGGCCAAAGATTCTTACTGAATTCAGGGTTAGCACTGTTCTTACAATACTTAGTTGAAAAACGTAGTTTGTGGCTCACTGCCCCAGATTTTGAGTGAATGAAAATAAATATCCAAAGACAAGGACAGAGTTGTGACTTTGTGAAAAGGCAGTAGTATGCTTTTCCAGTTTTCCTTGTGCACTTCAGAAATTTGGGTAAATATTTTGACGTGACCAGGAAACCTGAGCAACTAAATGAAAGAGTCTTATTTTCTGGCCTTAGGAGCATCTTTGCATAGAAAATAACTTTTGAAATTTACACTCTGAGTAAGAAGAACTTAAGAGATAAAGTAAGACAAATAAGTAGATATATATAGGATTTCCCTGAGAATTGTATGTGTGTACTTTGTGAATAGATTTGAATAAAAAAGTTTGGAAGTATGAGAGGGAGTTTCATGCTGTTGAAAACCAAACCGCTTTATTTTTCGTCCCTGATTTGTGAAATTGTCATATTGAAGGCAGTGTTATGAGGTACAGGAGAACCTGGGAGAACAAAATATTGTGCTGTGGGATAAAGAGGGAGAAAGGAAGCTGAAATACTTGTTTTGATTACCTGTGTCTCCAACCTTTGTTTTCTAAATGGCAAATAAATGACTTCCTATTAAACTGTCAGTGGTGTTAATGTTAGGTGTGGTTGGTTCTGTTTAAGGATATTTGTAACTGTGTAAATAAATGGAGACCAGACCATTTGTTTTGATCTGTGTGTGTATTTAATAAATATTTAAAATACAGGAAACATGGAATTGACCAGTACTTGGCCAGCACAGTCCTTATTATACTCAGCTTCCTTTTTGAAATTATTTTTTCCAGTTATTGAATGTTTATTTGTTTGGGCTTGGCCACATTTAATGTGAGATAAAGCTTATTTAGATGAGGAAGTAAATGATTTTTTAAAAAAGACATCCTAAATAAGAAAGATACACATGTTTCAGGATTCAGAGTGTTTAAATTTTTGGTTTAGGAGCTTCCTGTAGCTGCTAGAATACCTGGCCTTAGCAGATTAATTAGTAATTATCAAATATGTTTGATCAGACTAGTTACTTGCCTCCCCCTTTTATAGGTGAAGGTTCTTTCTCCAGCACTTCAGCTGTTCAGTGGACTCATGTGACTCTTGTCATTTTTCACACCCTGTACAGTACTTCAGAAAAAATTAAGTCCAAAGCAAACAAACTCTTTCCTCGTGCCTTGTAGTCCGTGCCAACTTAAATTTAGTGTTAGTATTGATGGTAGATAATGAAATATGTGTTGAAAATGTCTAGGTATGAAAATACCTGTAAATACTCACAAATTCAATGTAGTAGTCACTGACTGTGCAGCACTTACATGCCAGAGGGACAGAAGATGGATGAAAAGAGACCAAATGTAGGATTGGCACATTCTCTTTAAATGACTGAAGGCTAAATGGAGACACTCTTAAAGGAATGTGTGAGGTTCATTTCCCTAAAGGGGTACTTGCTACAGCTGCTTGCTTTCATCATCAGCGGGTGCAGTGATGCACTGAGACACTGCTCACCTTTCAGGTGTCAGCATTTCCCCCTGCTTATAGCAGTGAGAGCCACCTCTGCCCCTGAGCACTTGCGTGGAGCAGTGCAGACACATCCAAACCAGTTTACAGCTGTGCTGCACCTCCCCAGCCCTCTGTGGAGTTTCCTTTCAGTTGTGGATTTGAAGCTGTTTGCCAGACCCTTGGTTCTAATGTTTGCTGCTTGCTTGCTCTGTATTTATCTTCCTCTTCCTCTAGCAGAACATCCTCAATTTCTTATTTGCCTTATTTCTTCTCAGTTTTATATTGGGATTAAAAGTGATATCTTTGTCTTGTATACTTTTCAGCGTAGTGTGATGTGTGCTGTTTCCTTTTCAGAGGTATCTGTTCCCAGGCCACCACTCCCATGAATTCTGGGACATGTCCAGCACAGCCCTTGTCTAGAGTGGTTAATGACTTTCCTGAAGGAGTCTGCTGGTTGATTTGGGATTAAAACCATACTGTTTACAAAGTAGAACACACCTATGTTTTGGGTGTTTCTTTAAACCACTGCTGCGTGGGTGTTCCTAGATAACTTTTTCATTTTTCAATATTCCCCCATGTAGTGGATCACAGAGGAGAGGAGCAGTGTATGCACAGTGGAAGAAGTGCTGACAGGTATGAGGTCTTGTTTTTTCCTGAGGAATGGGCCTAGGAGCTTTATTTCCTGATGAGACCAGTTAAAATCAGTAGAACTACCTGAGTGTAAGTGTACTCCTTGATTGGAAGTTAATGTGTCAAGGCTGGCTCCCAGTGAAAACAAAGGAAGCAAGTGGCTTATGCTCTGTGCTGTCAAAATCAATATTGTAAAGCTAAAAAACCCCTACATCTGAACTTAAAGCATTTTGCAGTAAAGGCAGTGAAATCTAAATACGTCTAGAATATCCTGTAATTTCTAGAAGATATCAGAGTATCTAGAAGAAGGAGTGTTTCTTTTTGCCTTTCCAGTAAAAAATACAGTTCAGGAGAGGGTGGATCGAGAGTACTCTTGTGAACTGCCTGGCAAATTATTCTGCTTTGCCTACAACTTCTTGAGTTCCATATTTGCCAGTAATGGAAGGATACTCCCTTCTGCTAAGTGAGATTTCTTCCCGTTCTTTTCACAGCATTTGTATTTATATTAATTATCTAATGATCGGCTTAATTTTCTATGATTTGTATTGTGCATACACATTTATCTTTTAGAGCAGGGAACTACTTTCAAGGTAGGCTGCTCTTGGGGAACAAAAGCTAAGTCATATATTCTCATTTTTCCTGTCATCCTGAGAACTGCGTAAGTCAATATTTAAAATTTCAAGGCATAGATCAGCATATATATAATTGGAGCCATAGCAGTTTAATAGTTAAATTGCAGTAAAGTCTACTTGAAATGTAGGTGAGTCCTCTTCAACTCATTCAAGAGGAATAACACTCAGTGTCTTTCCTCAGCGTGCAACACTGAGACCAGAAGTGTATCAAATGTTCAAAATTAATTGATCTTTTAATGATAAATTGGTGAGTAAAAGGAATTGCTAATGCTTAGATCAAAAAATAGGTCTTTCTTCTACGTATGGCACATGCAACTTTTCCCTCTTGATTCTTGATTGAAGGTTAAAATGAAATGTAAGTATTAAGTTTTTTAATTGAAAAATGCTTAAAGGCAATTTCTCTGGGTTTGTAGCTGTTGAAATCTTGTTTCTGCTTGCTGAATCAGTCTGCATCATCTACATCATCATTCAGTGATGCTCAGCAAGGCAGACAAGTTCAGAGGACTCAGTCCTGAAGTTCCAATATACCTTTATATATGGTCAGACCACCCTTTCATCATCCTTGATGACTCCTGTGCACCTGCTGTCTGCTTTCTTTCTATAACTCTCATCTTTAAACTTCCATTTCCCCTCAGCAGAACTGCATAATCGGTACTTTTCTTTTACCTCTATCTTATTTACAGTAACAGTGAGCCTCAAGCATTCTGGTGCCACATGGTATGTTGGGAGAAACCATAAAATAGCTGTCTCTGCTTGGAAGGAGACTTATCCAAACAAAGATCATACTTTCTCATGCAATTCGTCTGTGAACAGGAAACCTGCTGAGTATGCTAAGCAGATACACATCATTTCTTCTCATGTGGACTTGACCATAATATGTCTTCTACTGTTTTGGGGTTTTTTTGTAGCACAGGCCAATGAGTCTGCGTAGCTCTGATAGCCAGGAAGGTTTGTTTAAAGTTTCATGCTGGCTGAATAAACACTAGGTTGAGAAACTGCAAAGGTAGTTTCAGTATGATGCATTACTTCAAAGGTAACATGCCAATCTCTTTTGCAAACATTGAGTAATTAAGGGATTGAGTAATTTGAGGTGAGGATTGTGGTCACCAAATCTCCCATCTGTGATGCTGGGCTGCATCTGTCGTACAAATACCAATGGTATATCAAAATCTCTCAGGCAGCTGCAGCACCCATCACCCATTTTTTAGTCTTGAGCAACACTGTTTGCTGTTCTGGATCACTGTTGAGCATGGTTATTTGTTCTATTTGCATTCTTTATACCTCTTTCTCCTGGGATAAGACCAAGATACAGAAGGTTGTTTTGCTAGAATAGATTGACCAACACATCTTCTTTTCCCTGCTTATTCCTTTTTCACAGCTGTAAAAGAGCAGACAGAACGTATGAAGAGCCTAGAAAATTCTACCATGAAAACCTTTGTCCAGAGACCTTCATTCTACTAAGAGAAAGCAATCTCAAATTGTAGAGGACAGCTGCTGAATTTCTAGGGACTATTTGAGACCTGTTTAAGGTTTGGGTCAATTTTCCCAGCTATTAAGACTTTATGAATAGGGCTATCTTTTCTAAATATCAAATCTCTAGAATTAAGTCTAATACCTCCAAAGAAACATGTGACCTACATTTTATAAAGGGATTTCCATGGTTCCAGGACATCTTTTAATGGGGATTATTAAAATTGTTGTTCTCAAGCCTTTCAGTTTCATACCTTTTTTTTTTCCCCTAAGAAATTACCTCTGGGTTTGAGCATATTAGCAGCATGCTGGGACTCAGAGGGCTATACCAGACAAAAAGGAATACGTGAAATATATGACCCCATTCCAAACTCACATGAATTAACCTGTACCTGCTGTAATGTTTGCAGGAAGAAAGGTCAGATTAAGATGGAAAATAATTAAATAACAAATTTTGCTTGACAGCTGCAGGGGTTGTAAGACTTGAGGAACACGACTGTCAGCAGTGCTGAGGAACTGATTCTGCCATCAGCTACCTCTTGAAATTGCTGGTGCTCAGCACCAGGAAAAACTGGAATCATAATACATTGTCTTGTGAGCTGTGGCAGGTGGATGCCAGCAATATTTATAAAGAGACCTCTAGCCCTAAACTGTCAGACTGCAGAAGGAAGAGTGTTAAATTCTAATCTCTGATTTACAAGTCTGGCAGTGCACAGTATTCACATGGTGTGTGATTTGAATAATGATGTGTCTACTCCTGATCTCATTAACCCTGATTTAATCCAGGGTCTTATTTCTTTAATTTCTGCCAGCTTTCATACAACTGGTTACACCAACAAACAAAGCCCTAAAAATCTTGTAACACTGTAACTATCTTTCCCTGTAAATATTTTCATTATCCTTTTTTTTTTGTCTAGAAAAAAGTCTCAGCTTGTCTTTTAAAACAGTGATGCATCTTCAAGAATCTCAGTTTTAATTTTACATGCAGTGGAACTACCTGACACTTGCCTTCCCCAGGGTTCAGTGGACTTCTCTGCATAACCTTAATAGTTGTATGCTGCAGAGGGTTGTGCAATTGTGTTGGTTCAATAGAGTATTTGGTGAGAGGTCTATCAAAGAACAATAGAAATGTCTGTAATTTGCCCTGACCTTTTTATGGCACGGTTCTTCAATCTATAATGCAGAATTATGTGATTGAAGACCTCTGCAGGAATTTGTACAGTTTTTCATTACTTACTAATTGGATAGAAAAATGGCTGTTTGGACCACCACCAAGGTTTTTTTAAACTGTGGTTGAAATAAAATTTTTGACATTTTGTACAGCTGTATTTTATGTATTTTGTATGTTTTTATGTAGCACAATGACTTTCAGTTTCTGTGGTTTGTTTTTTGTTGTTGTTTCTTTTTCACTGTACAACATCATTTAGAAAAGAGAAATCCTTTCTTAAAAAACCTTCCATATGATTTTAAACAGAGAATGCAAAATACTGGGTGAGTCAGTTAATGTTCTCATTAGGAAATCTTGCTGTTAAGGATCATGTGGTTTGTGATAGGATTTTGCATAAAGGATTTATGTTACTTTGTCTCTCTCTGAACCTGTCTGTGTCATAGAGATAGCTTATCTGCTTATCTAACACATTACAATTTGTGATAATGTCTCCCAGCACTTTTTTTTTTTTTCCTAAGAGTGTATGTTGCTTTTTTCTGTATTGGTCATCTCTTCAACTTGGTATGGTTGTGAGAAGGAACATAAATACAACAGAAGTTTCTTATATATATTGTAAATATCATCTATATCTATATCTATATCTGTGCTTTATGTGATAATATACACAGGGTGTTTTTTATACTGACAGCAGAAATATTTTTACTACATGAAATATCCATTTTTCACCATCTAAAACTGTAGTCTATTACATTTTTTAATAAGGCCAGATGCCTATGGGGAGAAACTCTTAGCATGCTAAATTCTGGCATATCCCACTCTCTACTCAAAGAAACGAGGAATGACATTGCACTTTCAAGCAAAGTTAACAATGCTTTTGATAATTGGGTGAAAATGGAACTTTTGTGAAAAGAAATTTATTTTTATTTGAAGCTGCGTGAGTGATTTCATTCTGCTGGAGCTGGACTGGGGGGAGGATGGCCAAGAAGCATCTTTTGTGCCTCCTCACAGTAACCTCCCTGCAGTATTCAAGGATGCAGGGAGGAGCACACATGTGTTTCTGAGCACCTGCACAGATATGTGCGTGTGTGTGTACATGTGCTGAGAACACTGAGCAGCTGAAATGCACACAGATGTACTGTGCTATTGCCAGACACAGGTGAAAGGCAGGAATTCCAGCTGATAAAAGCCTGGCTGACCATCCATTGTCATGAAAGTTATAGAGGTGGGGGAAGAAAATGCCACTTAGAGAGTCTGGTTGCCAAGCATCTTCCCCATGGCAGTCCCTGCTGCAGCAGTGCCTTTTGCCCTTAATCCCACTGCTCAGATATGCTGCTAAATAAGTAAAGCAAAACAATTTCCCAACCCCACATTAGAACTGGGAAGGAGTGTGTACTACAGGGGTTCATGGGCAGGTGTTAGCAGACAGCTCTGCAGCAGTATGAAATCAGGAAGTTGCTTCCAGTTCATCTGCAGGTTGAGAGATCTGTTGCAGTTGTACAGTGTGATTCTCTGGGAGGTTTCTGAAATGCAAAGTCAGTGTCAACTCTGCAACTTGCCCACTCTAAATCTTAAGAGTCTTTGGGTCATCATCTCTCAAGTGTCTCATACATGGATGGTGTGTCCCTCTGTTCTGGTG
The DNA here is from genome assembly GCA_024734555.1 of Trochalopteron elliotii. Classification (NCBI taxonomy): domain Eukaryota; kingdom Metazoa; phylum Chordata; class Aves; order Passeriformes; family Leiothrichidae; genus Trochalopteron; species Trochalopteron elliotii. The sequence continues at coordinate 162,089 of JANPWX010000163.1, read as the reverse complement.
ACAAGGTGATAGGTTTGGTTTTTCCTCACCTTTTTAATAAATTTATAACAAGCTTCTGTTTTTGTACTTCTCACCTGCTCTGGGTAACCTGCACATAAAAATCAACAAATGTACTTGCTCTTTTTCAAAGTCCTCCTTAGAGGTGTCTTGTCACAGTGTGTACAAAATGCTCAAGTGCTCATGCACCCGGCCTGTGCCAATCACTTCTGCTTCTTCGTGCTTCCTGCCATCTGCTGTGTCTGTTCATCAGTTATGCTGTTGCTTACACCTAGATTGTGAGGCCTCAGAGGGAGGTACTGTCATTTGAAAAAAATGGGGTAGGATGAATCGAGTGGCTTGGAGTGGCATCCAGCACCCAGCACACCATGATTTTCCTATTTCCCTTTTTATATTGTCTAATTATAATTTTCAGTCTTGGTCTGTTAAGAGTATTAAGATGTAATGAATTGCTTCTTTTGGTGGTAGTGAAGCTGATCACTGATGCAGCCAAGCATGTCTCCAAAACCCAAACCACAATGTGCAGAGGGTGCATTCTTTTTTTCTTCCTGGCTTTCTCTGAGACAGGTGGTGTTTTGTGATTATTTGTTTTAAAATGTGCTCTCCACTTTTCTTACTGTTGTATTCCTTTCTCTTTCTCATAGTCTCCATCTCCCTTCCCCCTCCACTCCCTCCATGTTTCTTTAATCTTTTCTTTTCTGGTAATTAAAAAAAAACCCACGGTAAACTAATTGGTATAGGTGAATATGAGCTGTCTCCTTTTGAACTGAAGTGCAAAGTGTGAGGCTAAGGGATGGAGCAAGATTTTCTTGAGCTGAGTGAATGCAGAAATACACACTCATGTTCACAGAAAAGCAGAGCTGAAAGATTGCATAAGACTCAACAAATCTGAGAGTTTTGTTAATTTTATTGTAAAGCAGGCACTCATCTCTCTGGAAGTACAAGGCTTTCTACATATGTAAGAGTGTAAATCCTATCCAGAAGATATTTACTCATCAGAAGGGTGTGCAAAAAACATAACAAATAACATAACAAATCTGTATCAGAAAAGGAAGAATGTGGAGATTGTTTAAAAGAGGAGCTTGAGTTTGCTGTAGGATACTGGTGACTGATGTGTAGAAGAGGAACAGAGGATTTAGGTGTGGCACAGTGTGACCTCCTGTGTTATGGAAGGCATTGTAGCTTGGGCATCTCGGGCTGGCATAAACAGGAGAATTCAGACACATATATCACAGAGAAGTACCAGCAGTTTAAGCAGGAGCAGGTTGTGCTGTGACTTCAGTGCACGGTACTTTTGTGCTTAATGTAGAATACATGTAGGCAGCATAACAACTGCTGGCTTGTCACTTCATAGTAAATTTGTTTGTTGCCAGTTGTTTGCATTAAATCTGACATATTAATTTTTTTTACACTGGTGTTTTCAATTGCCCCACTATTGTCTCAAATGTCTGAGGAATGACCTTTGCTATAAGTAAAGTTTATAAATAAAATCAGTACCAAAATGAGTATTTAAAAGTTCTAAGAACAATGCGCATGATAGATGGGCTGTAGAAGCCTTTACTTAGGGCTTTGTTATGAATTTATGATTGTGCAGGATGGTTCTTAAGTGTACAATAGATAGTGGAGCTGTGTCCTGACACAAAGCTGTGCAGTGTTCGTCTGAGAACCCATCTGAGTTCCATCTGAGAAGCAAGGGTGGCACTGTGGGCTTACCTGAGCAGCCATGAAGCAGCACTCTGGCTGTGTTCAAGGCTTTGTTTGTGCTGGGAGAGAGCAAATCAGTGCATCTGTTTTATGTAACACAACAAGAAAAACAAGGGTTAAGCAGGTCAGAGTCCTCATCCTTAAGGTACCGGTTCTGCTGGAGTAGATAGGCTGTTCAGTATGTAAAACTAGGTGAACAAGTAACACTTTCCTCTGTCAAGCTCTAAATCAGATAGGAGTCATGTGAGGCACAGAAATAGACATGATTTTAACGGCTAGATACAGAAACCAAAGAGAAATTTAGGAGGCTGTGGTTAGAAACAACCCCAGAACTAGGCAGTAGTAGTACAAACCAGGAGGCTCATGAACTGTAACCCTGGGTTTTTTTTGTTGTTGTTGTTTTTTTCTCTTCTTTTGGCTTTTTTTCTTTTGGGTCACATGCCTGACAGACAGCTGGGAACATGTTTTCCATAAACTTGGGATAAGCTGATAGTGAAAAAAGGAGAAAGGACGTGGAATCCTGCAGCAGTGAAACAAGAGCATAGCTGTTGTCATGGGCTCAGAGGATATGTGCAGTAGCAGTTTGGGATCTTTGCCTCTGTTAGAAGCTGGGGATCACTGATAGCACTACCAGTAGCACTATCTCCAAACCATCCTTCCCCCTGTGCTTGGTGACAGAGCCACTGGTGAGTGTCTCCTGCCATGAGCAGCTGATGGGATCTCAGTCTTGATCACGGTGCTTGATAGTCCCATGTCCTCCCTCTGTGTCTTGGACCTGCTATTGCCCCAGGGAGGAGAAAGTAAAAGCTAGTGATGCAGAAGCCAGAAAAATAAAGGCTAAGTGGTTTCTTATTTCTCCCTGAAATGTTGTCATTTTGCTTTTTTACAGAATGTAAAGTTCATGCTGTGAAAGTGTACTGGATTTTAGTGCACACAACATCTTTCTGGTTGAAAATAATTTTCGTCTTGATTCTAGTTCAGTTGCTGGGAAAGTTTGTTCCAACCTTGCTTCAGGATACATTGTTTACTTATAGTAGAACAACAAGATTCTTGAAAATCAGAGTTACGTTTCTAACTAAGCACATTTATAATTATTCAATAACCTTTAACTAGTTTTAGTGAAAATGTCTCAGGAAATTACTTAGGAGGACTAAATATTGAATTGATGTACTGTGCAGCAGAGTTTTATTTTGAGGTATTTAATATAAATGGATAATTGAACTCATATATTGTCTGAAGTTACAGACATTGTTTGCAGGAAATCATGGTGGCAGTTGTCTCTTGAAATGTAAAGTATGGTTTTTGAGAAAAGGGATTGAAGGAAAAGCATTCTGTACCTCAGAGGGGTCAAAGTGCTCCTGACATTTCCACTGTCATCTTTGGATAATTCAGATGTGTTGCATTGTTTCCTTTTTGCTGGGTATGATTCCAGGCTCTTATTCCTGCTCCCATATTTGGCTTCAAGCAGAGCACATGCTACAGATTTTTAAATTGTGAAAGACTCATTATTTCTCAGCTTTCAACTCTTTCATTGTGCATGTGTCTGGTTTCCAAAAGCTTTGATTTTGATTAAACCTCTTGCTCCCAGGATGCAAGAACTGTTGTTCCCTTCATATGGAAGCCACGGATAAATCACCTTATAGTCTGACAGGGATTCTTCTCATAATTTTTCATGGCTCTCGACAGTTTTGAGGAATAAGTGTTGGCTTTAGGATTTTGTACCTGCTGCAGTATGAAAAAGGATTTTGTTGCATTTAGAGTCATGGAAAAGGTTGCAGCAATTTCCTCAAATGTTTTCAGCCGAGTTTCCTGTAAAGGTCAGAACTGCTATAGTAAAAAAACCCTTGAAAATGGCAGAAGTTCTTGTACTTTCCTAACTGTAACTTTTGTGGCTGACCTAATTCAAGCATTTGCTCTTAATTTCAAGGAAGCTTTTTGATAGAGGGGCAGAAACTTCAGCATGTAAAGGCACATAAAGAGAAGAATCTCTTTTCTTGAAATATAATAAATGATTCAGTTCTGAGAAAAAAAAGCTAGGTCTTGCAAACAGCAGTAGAAAGACTGTTTTCGCTTTGAAAGCTGTTAACTCATCTTTTTGTCTCTCTTCAGATTGAAAAAGCATGTATCATTTCTATGAGTAACAAATTTTTTACTTACAAAAGATAAGGTGCTTAATTTACACATTTTATATGTTGAAAAGGCCATTTAAGAGGGTACAGGTATACTTGAATATATTGTATTTTCCTATGTGATGGACTTTCATCACGCTATGTAATTTGTTGTTATTTGAAGTTTTGTCACATTGTAAAGCTGATGAGCTTAGGGATAACATCTTTCAAATTTCCTGTGGCTTATACTGATGTAGAATAGGGTTAGAGAGGATCTAAGTAAAAACAGCTCAGGTATTGTTTAGGATTTTGTGTTTCTTTGGAGAAACTATATTTCAAAGTTTGTTAGAAGAAAAGAATCCTGTCACAGTGATTTGGCTCTTGGTATCTATGCAGAGTGGTTGAATCCTAGTTACAGAAAAGTAGTATTTTTTAATGTATTAAAAGGGTGTATAAATTGTAAGGGCCTTTATGCCCCTAAAATATCTTTGAAATCGTAGTATTTCATGGAATGAAGCTTGGTTTATTTTTAAAGTCCACAATTACCTTTTTTTCAGTATTTGTCTGAAGACTGAGGATGCTCCTTCTGAGCAAGAACTGCGTATCATATTGGAATCACACTGAAACCCACATAGACAGGAGGTGGAAGCTATCTTAAAATTTCTGGCATCAAGAGAGCGTCTTTTAGGTTTAGTGGTTGAAATGCAAGGTTTCTTGCTTAAAGGTTGGGTTCCTGAGGCACAGCCTCTTGAAAATGACCTGCTGTTAACTTGAACCTGCAGTTATCTCTGTGTGGACTAGGAAAGAAGTGCATCATTTAGATCCATGAAATTTATACCGGGCAGTGCTCCAAAATCAAGAAGCAGATAGTCCCAAAGATTAGGTTTAGAGATATTTTTGAAGCTGTTAGCACTGTGAAAGCCTACCTCTTTGCAAGTGGGTTGTGTGAGTGAGACAGCTGCTCATTCTGCAGAAACATCTCACAGGAACTGAGAGGTAAAGAGCAAAGCACTGCACTCAGGGGTCCCTCTGAGCTCCTTCCCCTGAGGCTCCGTGTGGGGTTTCCGTTGACATCTGGGAATTTGGTTGTGGGAGGGGCTCTCAAGGTCGTGGAGCCTGTTCCAGATAACTTCACCACAGGGATTCCTGGTGAAGGTTCTCACCCTGTGTCCCTTTGAGGAGACTCAACATGGCTCAGATGTCCAGCTGCACCAGTCCACCCACGCTCTTCTACTCAAGGGCAGACTGGCCCACAGTCAGTGGTGGTTGTATCTGATTAGGGTGTGAATATATCTGCTGTAGCCAAAATAAAGCCAGAAACCAGTGCAAATGTCTTGGTCAGGAGGTGCACTGAAGTCCTTGCTGGGCAGGCAGCAGGTTGATCTGTTCCTAGTATTTTAGAGCAATGTAATGTAGTCAAATATCTTACCTGTCTAGTGTCTCCTCTCTTTTATCATACAAGCTTCTTGTTCAAGACACAGCAGTACCTGGACTTGAAACTGGACTATTAGTTTGTGTTCATCCTCCTTTAGCATTTAAATTCAGCTGTTCTTGAACTACTTATGGCAGATTGAGGGTTTCTATCCTAACTGAAAGTTTGCTTTCTACTTATTTGTGTACATGGAATTCCTTCTTTAAAGAAAAATAAAATTTGCAAATTTCAACTTGGAATCAGAGCTAGAAATAGATTTTGTCATACACCAGGGAGAGTTCCCACAAGCTACCTTTGATATGCATGGTTTACAAGCTGATTTGCCTACTCTTTCCTCATGTGGTAGGCTTCGACTCCTTGCAGATCTGGAAGGACTGGGTTACATAAAGAGATTTCTGTAGCCATTACTGATGCAGCACCAAGGTTTTAGGGCCATTGTAGTTCATTTACCAAATATGCAAGGTAGTCATGTTCAGTATATTTTTTGTAGTAAAAGAAAGTGAGCTGACTTGGTATATTTATTTGGCCAGAGTTGTTTGTGTTTGTTTTCACTTCATTTTTCAAGAAGAAATGCAGTTTTGAGTAAGGCATTATGGTGTTTTAGACTAATAGTCTATTTTTATAGCAGGTTAGAGTGGGAATAGATGTAAAGGGCTATGTCAATATTTATGAATGTAATAGCACTAGGGTTCCTTTGGCCTGAGAATAAGGGTACCTGGCTTTGTTTGAACCACAGCTGGAAGAAAGTTCTAAAATCCTAAATTCCCCAAGGGTGAGCACTACAGAAGAGAAGACACCAAGGAGGCAGAAGCAACATACTAGAGAGAGGAGAGAGGCTGTAATGTTGGCACCAGTGTTTGCTGCAGGCTGCCGTGGTGAGGCTGCTGAAGGCTGGGACGTTTTTTTGGTTTTGTTTGTAAGTTTTTAGTCTAATGCTGTAGACTAAGACCAGGAATTAAAAAGATGTGCAAAGATCTTAAAGCTGGCATTGCTTACTGCAGCATGTGTCCTAGGCCACTTAGATCTGGACTACCCATAAGGGTATTGCTAAGTATAAATATGTTTCTGATAAGATTTTAACCTTTACTTGATTTCTGCTTCATATTTACACAATTCTCCACTTTTCCTTTCAATTCCCTCCAGGATCTGTAATTTCAGGCTGCTGGGGTTGATCGTGTTGTGTTATTCTAGGCAGTAGTTCTGAAAGATTATGGCTGTTCTCATGAGCAACGAAGGTAACAGTAACGAAAAGTAGCTCAAACAAGTGTTAGAAAGGCACACAAAAAAAGAAGTCCTTAGAGAATTTTGGTGACTGTAAGGTGTTGAACCTTCTGTATGAATTTTGGCCTAGTGGACCATCGGCACGGGCATCTTTCTTCTTTCCACAAATAGTGGATAAGAAAGAAGTGCAAGACTCCCTACCCTACAAACAAGTGTCAGTGTTTGGGAGATGTACTGTATTCCTTGGCTTTTTTCAGGAGCCAAGCAAAGCTTTTTCAAAAGGCTGTCAGCAGCAGCAAAGGCACCAGTGTCATTCATCTGGAGACTAAAGGGTGCAGCATTGTTTTCTCTTATAGCAGACAATTTTCTCTGTCAGTTTTGAAGTTGCAAAAGGATTTTTACAGTTAAAAAATATTGTACTGTTGTTTCAGAATTTGTGAATTGAGGATTTAATTACATTCTGACATAAAGAATGAAAAATAACACAATAATGACACACAGGAAGTAAGTTCTGGCAAGATGGAGTCTTCTGTAGGATGTTGTCTTGTGGTCTTGTTCACATGAGAATGCTGTTTGACTCACAAATTCTGTTTAAACGGCAGATAATTTTTTAATACACAGTGAGTTTGTCACCTAGCTGCAAAATAAATATAAAGCACTGGGTGAATAAAATTGTACATTTTATTTTTTAAACCTGTGAAAAAGAAGCTTGTGGAATAATGTATGTGTTGAGTCTAGTCCAGTTCTTTTAGAAAGTGATATATTCTTCTACATGCATACAGTGTTCTTAAATTCTTACGTGATTCACTTTTTTACCAGAACTATAGTTCTTCTAACAACAGCAGCATCTATCACACAGGTATCACACACCTTTCATACATATATTCACATTTGTTATTTCAGTTATTGTTACTCTGAGGAGCTGTCTTTTAGATACTATTTTACCTGTGTGATGGTAGCAGATAAAGGATTTACTGTACCTTCCATAGGCAGTAATTTATAAAACTTTTATCTCTGCTAATGTACTGATACACAGAAAATGCTTTGGGCAGATGTAGAAGACTCTATTAATGTTGAATAGCTGATAGGTCTAATAGCTAATTGAAATAACAGTTGGTTTGGGGAAATAAAGGTTAAAAAAATCTATGAGATTCAAGTCTAAGGTGCATCTTACAGAGAATAACTTTAAAATTATTTCTTTGCTCAATGATGTCCACAGATGACAACTTCAGAAACTTCAAATAGAAATGTGCTTTCTGTGCTTTAGTGCTTATATCTGATATGCTGAAAATCTAAATAAGATCTACAGTATTTCCTGTGTATGGTACAGTGCTGTGGGGTGATGAAAGTTGATCCTGCNCTCCCAATGCAGATTCCTATGTAGGGTTTTGGGTTGCTAAAATGAAAGTCTCCAAATCTTCTGTCTCATTCCCTAGCTCCCTGCCCTGCTTTCAGGAATACCAGAACAAAACAAAAAATTTTCAATATAAGGGCAGGATTTTTCTTTAGGTTACGTTTATGCTCCTGTTTGTAGAAGGACAATTGGCTCCGTGCAAGAGATGAACAGTAATTTTTTCTGCAGAATTCACTGGACAGTTTCTTGCTTGCTGTCTTATACAGAATAATCTGCTGTCATTAATCATTGCCATAATGTAATTTCCATTTTGGCATGTCTTCTATACTGTTAGGACTGTTATGGACATTTCCTCTTATGTATTATCAGCTGACATTTTATTTGAGCTGCAGTTTCAGTAGAAGTCTTATACTCAAGGTTTAAAACTGCAAGTGAAGAAGAATTAATAATTTTTGCAAAATGTATGACTTCCTTTAAAATGTGAAGCAGAATCTCTACTTCTTTTGCAAGGATTGATGTCCTCTGAAAGAAAAGATTGGAAATAAATCTCAGAAAACTTTTGAGCTTGCAGTGTCATCTTGAATCTGGAGACACGTCCAACAATTTCTGCTTTGGGTCATAGGTTTTCAAGCAAAGGCAGAATTAAATTACTAAGAATTACTATTTTTCATGGCTGCTATACAGAGCCATATGAGTAGTTGGGAAATTATCTAGGGACCAAGTTTGTTCCATATTGCTTCAGCTGCTATTTGGAGACAGCTAATAGCTGTGGCAGATGCAGAGATTTGGTTCAGTCACAAGGGGATAGCACTCCAAATATGATTCTTAGAGCACTTTCTCCTCCTCTTTCTTCCCTCTGGCTAGAAGCTTTAAAGGATTCAGGAGAAAAAGATTTTTCTGTCTCTAGCTGAAGAATACAAAACCTCGCATTTCCTGAAAAGAGAAAAGCAAAGTCTGACATGAAGACCTGTAAGTTGAGGTAGGGGTGAGGTTTGGAAGTAGCAGATTTCATATTAGGATTGGACTTCATTGGTGGGGATTGCACTTCTCATGGCCACCTGTACATGGTGTCAGGGTTGGTGCACTGTTCATCTCAGCTGCTTCTCCACAGCCAATTCCATTGCTGCAGAAAAAGCAGGTGCAGGAGGCCATGATCTGGCAGCACAGCCAAGGATGCACGGAGCACAAGGCCAAGAGAGCTTCCCCTTATTTTTCCTAGGATCAGTTTGAGCTTGGTGCCACAGTAGCCTTGTTTAAGTGTGGGCAGCTGAGCAAATAGTTACGCTGTGTTCAGAAAGAATTTTCTAAGATCTATGTGGCCAGTCTCCTCGTGGAAAATGTTGCCATATTGTACTGAAGAGGGTGCCATGGGTGTTTTTTTCTTCAAGTGTTCTTGCCCTGAGATTTTTATTAAATCCTAACTCAATCTGTTTACTGATCACAGAATGTGACCTGAAGGGCATGAAAGAGGATACAGGGTGTTTGTGTTTGGTTCCTTGGTTGGTTTGTTTCCTTTTTTCCTCTTTGTTGTTAGGAAGTGAGGAGGTCAGGGATGCATCTAAAGGTCTTTAGCCGCTGTTCAGCAGTGAAAATGGTAGGCAGTATTATTTATTTGCTTGGGCAATGTAATCCTGCTGCTTGCAACTTCAGAGCAGATCCAGTGATAAGGAAGTAAAGCATTCCGTGCTGCTGCATTTTTTTTCATTACCAAGAAGATGATAAGTGCTATTCTACTGCTGTGGTGTTACATTGTGTAGTTTTACTACTTGACTTGGTTGGCCTAAATTTAAGTGTCAACACTTTAACAAACATTTACATTTAGAGGAGAAGAAGATTGGCCTCTTGGGCTTCTGGCTTGTAGAGAGTTTTTCCTTGAGAAATATTGACAAGTGTCCAACAGCGGTATTCAAGGAAAATAGCTAAGTTATTTGTAAGAAACATCTAAGTAACTAAGAGGAAAAGAATGAATTTCTGAACTAAAAAAGGTGTTTTGGATCCAACTTTAGATCCCGAGATTTTTTTGTGCTAATTATTTCTAAGTACTGTATTGAAATTTGGGGTTCTAATAATAAAATTGGTGTAAATTGAAATAACTGGCTGCATGCTATTTATTTGCTGACTGAGGTTAAACCACAACAGTAATGGGTGTTACTGCTTTGGATTACACATGTAGCATAAGAACAAATTAAAGTTGGTGTAACCCCGCCAGCAGTAGCCTCCCTGGGATATTACTTCCATTACATAGTGAGAGTTACAACTGGTTGTATGTTACCATTTGTGAATCATTCAGGTTTTTGTTACAAAGGCCAAGAGGATATGGAAGGATTTGATTTTTTCTGCTTTTCGCTGTGGGCAGTAAAACCAGAATATGTCTCATCCTTTAATGTTTCTTGTTGACCACAGGTATTAGTGACCTAATGGAAACAAACAGTAGTGACCACTGTTGTGGTGGACATAATTTAGGAAATGCTGTTGCACCTGGCCTGGATGTATTTGTGTTGTTTTTTTTTTTTTCCTCTCTTTACAGGGTTGTAAGTACGATCTAGAAGTCAGGGCTACATATAAGAAATAATGGGGTTATTTTCTAGATCTGCCACAGAGTTGCTATGGAACTTTTGCTAAAGCACTTAAGCTGCTGGCCAAATTACCACACTTACCTTCCTAGGTCAGCTATTTTAATATGTATTGATTTTTCAGATAGGCAGGTCTTTATTTTTTCTGATTTATTGCAGCGACATATCCAGATTTATGAGTAACTTCCATGTATTTCAGGTGTCTCTGCCTTAGGCTGCCTGTTGGCAAAACCTGGTTTATACCTGCCTCATTAAGATGCTGAGATCTATTCCAGCATGGTAATGATGGCAGTTGACATCCTGGAAACTGAGAATTTTAATTTAGCACTGCAGGGGGTTCATGCTTCACCTCTGAAAGTCTCAGGAAAGGACCATTTGCTGGAGTGTAGGGACAGGGTTGGGGAAGCAGGATGACCTTGTGCTTTCCCTGGCTGTTCCCAGGGCTGCAGCAGCTCTAGGCTGGTTTGATGGGTGCTTCAGGTGCTGCAGTGTTAGCCCTGTCTAGGGAAAAAGGCACTGAGGCACCTGGCTGAAGCTGCAGGAATGTCAGATGCTTGTTGGTTTGCATACTCATTGCCAGAAACTGGGAGAGATTGTTCTTTTGCTTCTTCCTATAGTTCATAAGCCAAGAAAATCCTTTCCTCACCATGAGTGGGTCTTTGAGTATAACTTTTCCCTGCTTCAGATTTTTTTTTGTTGGCATATAGAACTATTGTTCTAAAACATTTATAAAGCTGACATTTAAAAAAATATTTAAAAATAGATATTTTTCTATTTAGGATTGGCATTGTTGCACTTCGGTAATAGCAGGGTGGGAAAGCCTTTTCTTCCCTGAGAACATTTTCAGATTGTTTGAAAAAAGCAAAATTATTGCTATTGTTGCAGTTATTTAATAACATAAGAAAATTACAACCAGGTCTTGGAACAGATAAACACTGAAAGATTTTTTTTTTCCTTAAATGCTTTTCCAGCATGGTGAAATTCCATCTCTTCTAAGGTGACTTTTAAAATCTAAAAACAGATCCAGAGTTCTGCAACTGTGTCAGATCTGTCATAAATTCAGCTTCATTCAGGTATAAAGGGGCATAATGGAAACGTGCCTTCAATAAGCTTTAAGTGTTAAATGTCCATGGCTTATTTTAGACTTGTTTTGTTCTGATTTTTGAGTATCCTGTTTTTAAGTATATTATTCATTGTGCTGTTTTGGTTGTCTGGGAATAAGAGCCCACTTGCTCAGGTCAAGTTGCAAAACTGGAACTGATAGACTGTATTTTGTAAGTAAACTAACAACACTTGTTATATGAGTAAACATATTTGAGGCAAAGATATATTGCCTTGTCAGATATATTTGTTTTCTATAAACTGTAATTGCAGGCTGCATTGAGCCAGCAAATCTGGAACAGTTTATCACGTGTTACATGTTCTCAATCAAAGCCAAATACTGAATGCAAGGAAAGTTTTTTCTGGTTCTCTTGAGAATTATTTAATTTACCTTCCAGCCTACTTTAAATAACAGAGAGCATTTGCATGCAATGCTAAAAGGGAAGTTTTGTGTAAAAAGGTTTGATGATATAATAGGTTTAATTTAGAAATAAATAACTAAACTGTTGTATGCAAAACTGAGATTTAAGTCCATTTTTGTAAATTAGAGAAACGGGAAAAGTATTTTGCAACAAAAATGCTTTATCATTTTGTTCAATAGTTTTTTGATTGTTTGGATATAAAAAGCACCCTATTTATTAGAAACACAAGCTGTTGGCTTCTCTGAATCTTATATTAAATAGTCTATGTAAGCTGTGATTCTGGTCGTATTTTTCAACAGAAAGGCAAACTTCAGAACCTTTTTCATAAAATATTTTATTACCAAGAAGCGCAAGTGACTGCCTTCATCGTGTTTGATGAGGTGTCTGACCCTCAGTACACTCAGCTTTGGTTTTCCTTTCAAACACAGTAAGTTTGAAGGCATTGATCTTTCTTTTTCTGGATTATTCTTCTGCTGTTTACACATTCATGCCTTCTCCACTGACAGACTTTGGTGTTCCCTTGCAAATACTGCCAGCTTCAGAGGAATTATTGCTAGCAGGGAAAAAAAATCCCTTTCATTTTTAAGATCAGCTAATTGGTATATAATCAGTATACAGTTTACACAAATATGCACAAGAACATACTGCTCAGCCTGTTAAGGTTAAAATATGCATGCAACATATGACACCAACCCAAAAAGAGACATAAAAAATTAATGGCACAGGAAACATGAATGTGCAAAATATTTATTCTTTGAGTTTAAATACCATATCTGCATATGCATATGCAGTGTATCAGATAATACACATTTCCTTTAAAAGTACTGTTTTTTGAAAATAACGGTGAAAATTATCCCAGTATTTAGGTAAGCTACACTGCCCTGGAAGAAGTCATTGCTTTCAGTTCAAAGAGGCAGGAGAAGACACCAGTCTGTGCTGGACATGTGGTTGTGTCATTGATGAGATTTTTTTTTTTTTTTTTTTTTTTTTTTTTTTTTTTTTTTTTTTTTTCCTGGAAGAAACATCTCAGTGCTGTCTTCTTGGCAAGAGTGGAATGGGTGCTCACTCATTCTTTTCGAGCACGTCTTGCTCATGAGTTCAATTTAAATAATGACTTGAGATATATAAAATCTAAATTTCTTTTCCTGTGTTATGGTCATTTGGTGCCCAGTAATTCAGTTAAGGTTTCATAATTTATCCAGATTCCAGTATTTTATTCCAGGAGATTGTTTCTTATTCATTATTTACTGTGCAGTGCCCCCCCCATCGTTTTTTTACCCTAATTGCCTGCCCTTTCTTTTCAATTACTCCTTTCTTGTAGTCCTCAAAGTGCATGAATGCTGAGCCCTGACTTATTTTCTGCAATTTTGCGTAGTTGGATCCATCCACTGGTGTGGCATGTTAGTATCATGAGACTGTATCATGGCACTGTTTCTATAGACTGTGCAGGAACAGCCTATAGAAACAAGAAATAGGAATCACTCTGGGTTTGAAGTGAAATTCCAGATTAATTCTGTCCTCTGCACATCCGTTTGCCTCAGTGGCTGTCTTGTGTGTCATAGACTTAGCTTTAGGAATCCCATTTATGGACCATGCTGGGAAGGACTGAACCAAAGCACAGCCAGTGCATCAAGGAGCTGACTATATATACACCTGTGTGTATATATATTATGCATGAAACAAGGTAACAGAGAACTAGAAAAAAAAAGAGTAATGCAAAAGATGATGCAATATTTGGGCAATTGCTAGCAGGCTGTTTTCAGTTTTCTTGCAGACAGAGCACACTTGTTTTAATAAAACATTTAGATCTGGATCTGCATTTAGAAACTGGGAGGTTGGTATGAAGAAAATTGGGACAATGGTTTAGAATTTAATTTTATCCTGTTGGATGCTGGGCAGGACAGAGAAGAGGCAGAAGATGACCTTTTCATATGGAGCCTAAAGAGATGTGGGAGAGGAGTCACTGCTGAGCATCCTCAGCAGCTTTGAGATGAAAGAGAGGGAGGTAGTTATGGAAACAGATGTGGGCATCATTTAGTTTGTTGGTTATTTTATTTAACCTAGACTCAGAATTATATTTGTATCAATGAAAAAGCAGAGGCAAGTGAATTTTTAAGGAACAGAATGAGAGAGAGCAAGTGAAGTGGTGGAACAGGGCCACAGAGAGCATTGAAAGAATAAGGAGAAGAAAGTATTTTTGCAAGTAATTTATATTTAGGCACATACGCAAAAATGCTGTTGAAGAACAGTTTAGAGAGTGGCAGCTTTTCTTTCATGAACACTGAAAAGTTTTTGTCTAATCAGTTAAAGGATATTTTTCATTTCTTAATGCTTTGCTATACATTTTACATGCCTGAAACATAACATTGTCAGGTGTATCATTTATCATTTGTATGAGCCATTTGCAAGCTCACTTTTATCACAATATGTGATAACTGTCCACAACGTACTAGTCAAGAGCAAACGTGTTGTCAAACTCAGATGCAAAATGTTTTTCTGTTCAAATTTATATTGAAATCTCCTTTAAAGAATGCAAAAATCAATAAAATATGCTGGTTGTTGAAGTAACAACAGCAATGAAATCTCCTCTTGTCTCAAAACTATGTTTCTCCATCACAAAAGTGATTGTTGATTTTTCCACAAGGTTCTGCAGAGAAATGTCTCCCTGCTGCCAGCAGTTCTCTCCTTCTCAGTGCTGTTGGATAAGTCACTTGGCACCCAGCAAGGCCTTGCTGCCTTTGAGGTCTGTTCCTGACCTTTCCCTGTAGACTGAGCTGTCTGTGTGTTCTCCTTTAGCCCTTTATCTGGGTGGTGTGGGATTTCTGAGAAAAGCATGGCTAACTTGATTTGAAAATTAGCCGACCAGCCTTTCTCCCCTGTCCCTTCTCACCCGTAATTAAGGAATAACAGAAGGTGAACGGGGTGGTTCACCTGATGCTGAGCCTTGGAGCAAGACTTTGGGATCTCGGTGTATTTCCCAGTGCTGAGGCACATCTGGCAGCTGTGATAGGAGAGAGATGGACTTCTTATTCTGTGGTAGAGACAATGCAAGCAGAGGAGAAATGCAGGCATGCTGTTGTGGAATATAGAACACAACTCCATCTGGACTGAAAATTTGGGGTCTAGAGAATATACTTTGACTGTGCAAGTTAATATATTTTCCATGAGCTCTGAAATTTCGCAGGTGCACATTAAACTGGGTCAATAACACTTTTCTTGTTTCTTCAGTTAATCTTGATGAATTTATAACTTCTAAGTTAAATATGCCCCTGTAAATGTGCAAGCACACTGACAGGCAGATCCTTACTTCAGAGCTCCTTTACCTTTGCTTGATTGGGTGGTAGCTGGGATGGTCCTGCATTGATTGTGAGGATATGAGGAACTTGTATTAACCTTTCCTGTGGGCTGGAATTGGGGCTGTGCAGCTGTTTACATCCTTCTCCCATGGCCTGTAGATAAGAGTAGTCTGTGCTATCTAAGTTACAGCACTAATCAGCATCCTCTGGTAGTTGAAGCTTTCTGGCTCCTGAACAACCATAAAATCCTTTGAATGATTTCTGCGGCTGTAGGTGGGAAGCAGGGCCTGTAAACATTTCCCTTGAGTCTCCTTCAAGTTGCAGTGTCATGCAGTATGAATTGAAGGCCTAAATAATTTGGATAAATGATTGATAGGAGATTTTTCTTCTTTAATCCATTAAGCCCTCCTCTGGTGGCTTTAGGTGAAAGTTTATTGTAAACATATGCCTTTGTACTTTTTTTAAAAAAGCTCCATACTTGTGCTGTCTGCATTGGCATCAAGTGACTTATTCTGTTGCTGTTGAATCACCAGTGTAGGAAACCTTTTGATTTCTGTCCACTTGGACCAGAAGGAAACGACAATTATTATTCAAGACCTGCCTCTTCTGATGGAGTGGTGTTTATAAACCCAAGTTGGAACAAACTTCTGCAGAAAGTGTCTAGAAATGTACATAGCAAAAAGGAACTGTGGCTGCTGATAGGAAGGAGCATCAGTGTTTGGGTGGTTTAGGAGAGCTGAGCAGAGTTCTGCTCAGAAGGATGCTGTCCAAGGGACCTCTGTGAGCCAGCTTCCTGTGGGAGTTTGGATGGCAGTGTGTGTCTGAGGAGGGGCTTTAACTCTGAATGCATTTTGCCCAGGTATTTTTCACCTGTGCTTTTGCCCTGCTCCCTCTCCCATGTGCATGCATGCAATCTCCAGAGTAGTTTAAGCAGAGCTTTGCTGTTCTCTGCAAGTGGCAATAAACTGGATGAAAGCTATGCCCACAAGGCACGTCGTTTGGGCTCTTTTATGACATATGATAGATTCTATGAAACATTTGACTTTCAGGAATTGATACATGCTTTAAAAACAGTCTTCTGATAAAGCACCATGCCTGGAATAAACTCGTCGCTGCATTCATTTTAATTATTTTTCACACACTGTGTGAAATACTTCTGTTCATCGGGTTAAAAGTCCCTGAAATTAGGGAAATTTGTTTTGCTATAACAGGATTAGAAGAACACATGGAGGTATCAGACAGTGTTGACAATGCATGACCTGGATTATCCTGAGTAAGATGGCATTTTTAGCTATTTAGTCTTTCAGTTTTTGAATTCCTGTATTATGTAGGTGCCCTAACTTGAATAACAAGATAGTTTGCCTGCAAAGGTATATTTCTTGTTTCCACTGGTATGAAGTTTCCTGAATTTTATTCATTGAGTGCTTCATCCATGTTTTGTCCTATTTCAGAATTTTCATCTCTACAGTCTACCTTACCATTATCAAGGTGCACACAGCATGGGACACTGTGCTGTTATTAGTCCTGGGTTGTGATGTATAGTACCGTTTACCCTATTTTTTATGGTTATGTCACTGTTTTCTAATGTTATTTCACAGTTAAGATGCACCAGTCATTTGCATTAGTTCCTATTATATCTTTTTGCATTCCCTTTTCAGTTATAAATACATGTTTGTGCCTGTTCCTTTCTTGCTGTTAATTTGTAGAATCATCCTCTATAAAAATGCAAAGCATGTTGCTGCTGATGGTTGGTTTCTAAGCTCATTGGTGGGGTGGTTGTGCTTGACAAGGGAGTGAAATGTGGAAGTGCTGACAAGTGGCTGATTCTTGGCCTCAAGCGCAGGATTGCGATATGAAGGGTTATTATTATCTGTCACACAGCAAGAGCAGTTATTTCCTAACTTCGGCGCCGACTTTATTTAGAAAGAGAAGTGGAGGCTGGGCAGAGTTCCTCGTGGTGAGGAGCAGACCCCTGCAGATGCCCAAATTAGCTGGGAGTGATTGTGGAAGTCAGCAGGGGTGTAGTGCCACTGGCGTGGGCCTCTGTCTGGGCTGCACTGCTCTGGTGAAGGCCCTCATGACTTCAGCTGTTACTGCAGCATCTTCTGTGCCTGAATGTTTGTACATCTGCCACTCTGTTCCACAGGCTTCCAGAGAGCACTGGCACCACTGTGACAGCTGAGGATGTATCTGCTTTCCCCCAAGAAACTCTTGGCTGCTCCAGAATCTGTTTCTGATACTGTTTTGTCTAGGGACCAGATTTTACCAGCTTTCCACCCAGAGTGCTCAGCCTAGCATTGAAAATATGCTACTATGGCAATTCACAGATTAATACCGCATTATTTTGACTTCCCATGAATTCTATTCATCATAATACTTGAAACACAATTTGTTAATATCTTTCTTCATTATATTATGATAATATTTTTATTAATGATGCGTCCAAGCCTGATGCCATTTTTAAGAGCTCTTTAAAGATTTCAGGGATTTGCTTTGTATTTCCAAGCTGATTGTCTTGTCCTGTACTGACATGTTTCATTACTGTAAATTTAGCACCAGATGTACCTTGTGCTGGCTTCTGTTAGACTCCTGCTAGATTCCAGATGTCCCTGATCTATAGAGTCTGGTATCTAGCTCTGCAAAAGCTGCAAGATGCAATGTCAGCCATTTTTGCTTCATTTTGCAACTGCAATCATGAGACTTGATGTTTTTCAGACCTAGGAATTCTCTGTTAGACTACTGACTTAGCATAGTGTTATCCCAAATGACAAGGGTCATAGTTACTTCTGGGAATTCATAAGAGGTCAGGAAGTCACCAGGAAATTATTTTAATAAAAAAGGGCCAGTGACCTTAGGAAAACCAAGAGATGCAGTCACATGAGTGGCTGTTACGGAGCAAATAGAGTAGTGGAAAACAAAAGTAACAAGCATTGAAATGTTAGCCTGAGGCCATAGTTTTGTGAAGATATTAAGCTTGCATTGCCACCAAAAAAAGAGCCATTTTTCCTTTTTTTATTCTTCCTATGTTCTGGTACATATATTTGGCTACATGGTGGGCCAGATGAGGAGAATGATCAAGGTTAACATTAAATTAGCAAGAGAAAAGCTTGTTTTTAATAGCAGGTCTGTTCCTTGCCTGCCTCCTCATACTGCTTCACAAACGCTTGATCTGACAGGAAGGCAAGGAGTGTTGCAGGTCCTGCAGGAGCAGAGGGATCAGCAGCACTGCCTTTTATTTGGTTGCAGGTGAAAATAGTTCCAAAAGTTCTCTGAGAGAGTGATGGTTTGTCAAACTTTTTTTAAGCTGATTCATACTCATTCAGTTAAACCAACTGCTAAAGAAAATTGCTGTCTTGTTAGTTTCCATTGTGAATGTTGCTCTTCCCTTTTCTCTTGTGTTGGGAAGGTACAAGCATTGGTCAGTGTCCAGAAAAACCATCATTGCAGTTGCATACAGAATTCTTCTTATGCAGACGTCTTTTTGCCTGCCAATTCCACATCTTGTAACCACAGAACTGTTTTGGAGATGGATTTCATTACTGACACAGCTGACTTGAACCAGAGGCCTATTTATTCACAGCTTTTAGGTTTGAGGAAGTAACTTCTTATTCATGTAGTAGTGGTAATGGAAAAGACAAGAGGAACTTAGCAGGTATTTTTAGGAAAAGATAGTGTTTATCCCAGCAAAACTAAAAGCACTGTTGAGACATTACAAACTTGAAACCTAGACAGTTGTGGTTTTGTTCTTGCCTAATTATTTTAATGTGAAGGAATTTCTCTTAATGCACACTCTATCACCCTGTCACCTTCAGGAGTCCTCCACATACATTTTTATATCTATACAAATTGGTATTTTCCTATGTGGTGTATGAAAAAAAACACTAAAAAGCTGGAAATCAATAATGCCAGAAAAATAGTAAACCTGATAACGTGCTTTCAAATGCACAAAGAACATCTTGAGCAATTTCACAAATAAAAGTAATATTATGGAACAAATGCATCAGCATAAGAGCTGACAATAGTTTTGTAGCAGTCTGTATGATTCAGAAGGAGAAGGTGTACAGGGAAGGGTGTACAAATGCCATTAAAAAGGCTACTACGTTGGTAAGGTATGAAAGCAGCCTGACTACCTTTCCTGGCATCTGGAAAGTGTGGAAATCTCCTGTCTAAGGAAAACAGAACAAAAAATGAAAGGGACAGTAAACTAGAAGGAATTGCTTGGTTCAAAGTGGAGAGCTCTAGCACTTTGGTTAACATGGTGCTAAGAAATCTTAGGCAGAGTTCTGGTGCAAGTTTTGGGTGGCGGCCAAGTGCTTTGTCCTGGGGATAGAAGTAGTTTGTGTAATGCTGCTGTGGAGGGAGAAAAGACAAAGATAAAGGGAAGTTTTGGTGGCAGGGTCAGTAGGGGATCTTGCGTGCAGTTGCATCCTTGGATAGAATTAGGAGAGCTGTGCAGCCGGATTCCAGGAGATCGTTCATTTGGCAGGAAGTTTCATCCTTGCACAGATCAGAACTGACATGAAGTCATCCCTACTCACAGCGCCTTGTCAGAAGTGGAAGTGGTTGTGGCCCTGGAGGCAGAGCCAAAGACTATTGAGGTGAAGAGTCATGCAAGTATGACATGCCCAGATGTATCATGGAGTGGGGAAATCTGGGTTAGCTACTGGATGAGGGACTTGCAGCAAACAAAGCAGCAGAGGTTTTTGACAGGAAGTTTTGTACAGCTTAGGAGTTGGCATTTTGTACAGGTGTCCTGGTTTATTAAGACTGGGTTACTTCTGTACAGAAGCCTTTCAGTGTCTAATTTAAAATCCATGAAAACTAGCAAAAAGCTGGAAATACAAGGCAAGTAAACATCACTAGAAAGGTTGGCAATAGATCCCTTGCATAGGAGGCAGAATGTTTAGTTTGTTCATCACTTGCTGTTTTGAGCATTATGGGAACTAAAAGGCAGACAAGCTTTTATTATAAAGACTTCAAACCCAACCAGCACATGATCTGCAGTCAGGTTGTAGGAAATTCTGTGCCAAAAACTCGGTAAACAAGTGTGAACTGACCATTTCCAGAAGCTGGCAGAGTGGTTGAAATCCCACACATGGGTTTATTTGAACTATGCCTTTGCTGTGTTTTGGGGCTTCCCCACCATTTGTGTTGTGAAATTCGATGCCTGATGCAAGAGTGGCACACTGCTCAAGTGCTTATTTGAAGTTAATGTTTAGAAACATAATGCAAGCTACATTATCTTTGGGACCAAAAAAAAATTTATTGTGGAAGTGGACCACTTCCTGGCAGTCTGAAGTGTAAAGGAGACTTCTTTAGTAGCTATTTCATAATGTAAGACTTTAAAGATTGTATTAGATTTTCAGCTTTTCAGTGTAAACAATGGACCTAACACAGAGAAACTACCACTACACTGAAGGGTATCATTTTCAATAAGCAGATAACTGATTAGTATACAATATAGAAAATGATGAGGATTTTATTTAGTTCCTTACTCTTCTTGTTTTTCAAATCCAAAAATGTAGTGTGGGAGACAGAACTGCTTTTGAAATAAAAATTTAGCTAAGTCGGTGAAGAGGAAAAGACAAATTTGTCATAAAGGGATGCTTCGTAAAAGCCATGTATCTTCATGAAAACTTAATTGTTAAGGTCCTGGGAAACTTATTATAAACCTCATTTCACCATATGAAGGCTCTGATGTTGTTTTCTGAATACACAAATACTGGTTTGCATATGAGAGAAGAGTCCTTGAAATCATAACAACAAAGATGCTATTGTCCTGTGACATTCTGGAGGCCTTTGCTACTAGGAGTTTTATTCTAATTTCCTAATGGAACAAACATTTTTTTAAAAGCATCTGTTTATTTGCCCTGTTCCCCTTGATTTTTCTGAACCCTCTGCATGACACCAGCTGGAGCTGGCAGAAGAGTAGAGGTCTTTAATACATTTATAGTAACATAATGGTTCTTTTAAATTGAAAGGGGAATTAGGGCTTCTAACTGAATGAAAACCTCAGTTCTGAGAGGCAACAGGCAGTGGCCAAGCCACACAGGTATTCTGGCCAGTCAGTCAGTACCTGTGTTGCTCTGAAGCAATCCCAGCATCTGCTATCACTGTCCCAGCTGTGCAGGTGTAGGATGCAAGGGGAAGCTGAGACAAGATGTGGTGGGAGCAGGTTGAGGTTATTGGAAGGCACTGGGTGCAAATCTGTGGTTCTTCAAGCTTCATTAATTCTGCTGCTCATGAAAGAATTATTAGATGCCTTTGGAAGCCATGTTCTTCGTACAAAGATGAAAAAATTTAATAACATGGACATAGAACTTTCACATATTTCTAGGCAGATAAAACAATTCTTTTTTTCACTCACCTTAGGTAATCTTTGTCAAAATAAAGTGAGGAGCAAAAATGAGGAAGTTTATCCTCCTGATTTCTCTTTGAGGATAAAAAAAACATTTGTTCTGGAGTATTTTTGTTACAATGGTGAAGGTTTCATTTCACCTTGTATTTCAGCTACCTTAGTGGAAGTCTTACCAGTTAAGAAGAAAGAGACGAATGAAAAGTGCTAAAGAAAGGCTGTCTGCAGCTCCCTAGTGAAATGCCAATCCTCATAGTTACAGTTCTACTATTTGCTTTCTTATCCCGAGTGGCATTTGCTGCAGATAAGATCCTAAGGGAGTGTGGTTCAGCCTGGCAAGCTGAAGGATGGGTTGTACTAACACGTGGTTTGTAAACAAGGAAAGGCATCAAATATATGAAATTGGATTTCTGTGGGTTTGCTGACAGCTCACACCTGGTTGCAGTAATAAACTCTGCTCTTGGCATCCTTACCTGTCACAGACTGACTCAGAGGAAGGAGAATGCCTTGGAGAAACTTGGGAAGCTTGGTTGGATTTTAGCAATCGAGCTGTAGATAGGGAAGATTGATGACAGAGATATAATACAGAGTCATGGGGCATAAGGATTTTAAAGAATAGCCTTAAAATAGGGTGACAGCATAGCTCAGGTTGGAAGGCACCTCTGGAAATGGTGTGGGTCAGCCCTCTGCTCAAGCAGGGACAGATAGAGCCAGTTGCCCAGGATCATATTCAGTTGAGTTTTGAGTATTTCCAAGGACAGAGACCACAAGCTCTCTGGGCAGCCTGTGCCAGTGTTTGATTACCCACACAGTAAGAAAACCTAAATAAAACAGCAGCAATAACAACAGCAAAAAGTTAGCTATATTCCATTAACCAGAGATCCTGATCCAGTCCTAGTCCATCAAAACCACTACTTTCCTACTTTTCTGGCTGCTGACCAAATAAAAAGATACTGTACAGACAGGAGCTTGTAGCCTTGAATGCTCAGGGCACAAGTTTAAAGTTTTTGAAGATTGAAGCCACACTGTGTCCCAGGCTAGTATCTTGAAATGTAAACTTACTACTCTGTATTTACTAAAAATATCATTGTGCCTGGAAAAAACAGGACAGGATAAGAGGATATCAGGAAAGGCTGAGGGGAATGTGTTGTGGGTGGAGTGACAGCACAGGTGGAAAGGTTACCAGGAGTAAATGTTGCCCATAGAGTCCTTTAGCCCATGCCAGAAGACTCGGAAGTCCAAGGTGTGTTGTTATATTGCAGTGTCAAGCACTGCTGCAGTGTGTCTCTCTTGCCAGTGCTCTCCTGTTAGAGGAGCATCTCAAGCACAGATGGCTCAGGTAACTGTCTGGGCTGGCCTCAGGAATCCATGGCATCCTTTAACTGGAAACTTCAAACACAGAAGCTTTTACAGCTTTATGTGTATTGAACACCACACAGCTGCATGCTGGACATCACTGAAGAAACAATTTAATTTTCAGTTGCCTGTCTTGAAAAATTTACTTGGGTGATTGTGCTATCAGTCCTTTTTTTCTCATTTTCATAGCACAGTAGTCATTTAAAACAGAGGATACATATATGTAGACCAAAGAATAAAGTGATGAGAAAGCTGAATATGTGCAGGGTAACTAAGAGGTGAATCCAGCCCTGGAAATAAGGGCATGTGGAATGAGTAGAAGGAAAAAAAAACCTAACATATTTGAAATTGGAAGATAACAATGATGCCTTTTATAAAGAAGCTGTTCCTGTATCATTTGAAATCAGCAGAGAATCAGTCAGAGGAGAGAAGGCAGATGATAAATGATTCATTTGCTTGCCTCCTCCTTGAGATTTTTTTCTTTGCCAACTTGCATTAGCAGATGTCTTAAAGATTATGAATTCACAGGAAAAAAACAAGACAATGGGCAGCCAAGACAGTATTCTGATAGTCTAAATATTTTGTTCCTCATATTTTATCAGCTATTGAATCTCAAAATCTAGAAAAGCTCTTGTATTAAGGAAGGACTTTGCTCACAAACACTTTGGTTCAGTGAGGCTTTCGGTGAGAAGTGGTTCTTCTGTATCTGAACTATAATCTCTTTTGTTCATTGTGATCCAGCCTTTGGTTACAGGGAAGTCAGCTGGGCCTGGGGAAGGATGAAGACTGATTTTCTGTTGTGTTATACATCAAATAAAGTCTTTTTGCAGAAATTAGTGATCATTGGTGAGAATGAATTTCAAAGGACACTTGTCTTCTTTAATGAAATCTTTCAAGGTTAATGCAGTGCAGTCTGTTTTCAGCTTCAGTAGGAGACCATTTCTCTGCAGTCACTATTCACTAGGTGGGATTTTTGCCTAAATATGCCTTAATATGCTAATCCTTTTAGGGATTGGGAAGTTCCACCACCCAGGTCTGTAGCAAAGATGCTAAAGAATACATTAAGAATACTGAGACTTGTTACAACAAAACTTTTGCAACCCCAAACAAACACGACAGTGTATTTTTTGTGGGTTTCTACATTGAAAACACACTGCATTTAAAATACCAGAAACAGAATAAGATGTGAAGTAGTTATTCTGACCCAAAAAAGGTTGTTGATATACTCCCTCTTTAAGAAAAAGGCTAGATACATTAGTGAATATTTTATAATTTATGTGTATCTCTGTGCTAACTGAAGTGAAAACCAAAGGACTGAGGGCTCTGAAGTGGCTGCCAATACTGTGCACTGTAAAAGCACCAAGGGGCTGTGTTTGCAGAGTCACTCTGTGCTTGTCTGCAAGCAAATGTTTCCCCATGAAGCACTAAGTTCTGTAGTGCAGTGCTGGCCTGCAGTTAGATGGACTCTCTGTCTCTGTCTTCCTCTGTTTCCATGCACAAATTTGGCTTTGTTCACTAAGTTATGTGGAGTTCAGAAGTCTTTTACATGCATACATATCCATTGCAAATTGATTTACAAGAGCATGTTTACACTCAGAGTGAAGGCCAAATGGTCATCAGATTTGCTGTTGTTCCGGCTCCGGGTTAAACTTCATCTGTTGGAAAAGGATATTAAACAGTGCTGTGTTTGCTTTAGCCTGTCACTACAGAGTCATCATCCTACCTTAGTGCACTTTTTTTAAAGTATAAATGCTTTCTATGTCTTTACAAAAGGTTGTTTAAATTGCAGTTTTAGTGCAGGCTTCATGTCTCTTACTGGGTTGTAAGATACTGAACATTTGTGAACACCACAAGATAGTAAAACAAGGTAAATGGTCTAAGAGCACGTTTTACTCCAAGAAAAAAAAAAAAGAAAAAAAAGTTAAGTAATAAGTTACTTAAAGGGCTATTTCTGTAAATAAAAAAGTATGAATCATCTCAGGTGCAACTAAGTTATCAGCTATTTCGCTTGCTTCGTCATCTCTCTTCAAAGGCAAAAGATAGTGAATTACGCAAAGCCTTAAAATATTTCTATCAGTCTTTCCTTGCAGCATACAGATATTAAGTATCTTTTGTGAGGTGCTTGATTTGAAATTTTGTCTGAGATATGGATTCATAAATTTGCTTTTGTTATTTTTTCCTCTTAGATGTTGCCAGATGCTTAAATAAAGTTTTCTATAATACTGGATTTCCTTACTTGCTGGATTTCAATAATGTACACAGCACACACTTTATGAGAACAGCCAGTATTTATATTAGTTCCTAGGTGTTGGCTTTTGTGGAGATATTTAGACTGATATTAGTAGATGACTTAATATTTACAGATGACTGTATCAGGATATGGTGTAGCTCATAGTAGCTCTGTAAGCAAACATGCTGCTGCTATTCACAACATACAGAATAATTCTAGCCCTGAAGACAAATATGAGCATTAGCCTGGAAGTGGAAGTTGTCTGTGGCTGCAGCTGTGCTATGGCAATGCAGCTGAATGCAAGGCATGACCAGGAGGTGGCTGGGAAAAGTCAGTTGAAATTCCTTGATCATTCAAGGGCTGCCAATGGAAGCTGCATACTTCACCTGTTCTCCTTCTCCAAACAGCACCACAGATTAATCAGAAAAAGCTGATTAATCTTTGATCTTTTTAAAGCAAGATTTTAGTGGATATTTGTACCCGAAGTAGTGATGAACAGCACATGATAAAAGGGCTGTAAAAAGTGTTGATCCCATAGTACTGTGGGAGGCATTGACTGCTGTCTTAGCTGTTAGCATATCATATTTCAATTGCTTTCCTGGTCAGGGACTTTCCTGTTTCCCTTTATGTCAAGGAGCTTTCTTGAGTAAGGCTGTTTCTTGTATTGTCGCTTCAACATCTCAAGAGGGATGTGGTGACCCTGGAGTGTGTACTTGGACCTCTAGGCAAGAGTGAGCACCATATTGAGACATGGCAGTGCTTCCAGTGGCTAATGGAGCAATTATAAAGTGTGACTATTGCATTTTGTGTAATAAATAGGAAAGTCTTTAAAGACATAAATGATCAGTGGGCTGAGATCACAGTAAGGTTTTTAGAAAACCTTATGTGTGCATACTGCTTAAATGAAAAGCATTTTTAAATGTTCTTTCAAATTGATGGAATAGAATTGTAGTCTGATTATGCATATCCCTGACCGTATACACAGCTGGAAAATAAGGTTAAACCTATGACTGTTGTTATGCTACTGTCTTAATTTTCATATTGAATAATATTAATACAGAATAGGAAATATGTTACTGGAAAAGTATGTAGTAGTTGTAAATCTTGTAGGTAATGAAGCACTAGGAGTATATTACAAAAAATTGTGTGCATTTATTTTTTCACACTTTAATAGCAGTGGCTTTTAGTTATGGAAAAGAAGTTACAGGAGAATGTTTTCTTGTAGTGATGTTTTTAAGCACTGTGATTGATACATGTATTGCTCAAACTCACTCCCATAATTTTCTGTCCTCATAAATAGACTATATCTGCAAAACACATCCAAATGTTCTTATCATTCTAAAGTGATTTATTTTATTATTGTAAAGACAAAAATGCATCCCTGCAAAATTTAAGGGGCTTTTTTGTTCAGGCAGCAAAACAGAATAGTTAAGGAAGCAATGAGGAAAGAACTGGGTGAGGAGGGTGTTTTATAGTTGTGAAAAAGTGTTTGAGTTGAGCACGTTGGGCCTGTTATTGGGGCACTTTGGACCAGTATCTTTTCTTGAGGTTGTAAGATGGTTCATGGTTTTGATTTTCCATTTATGCTGGATTCATGTTGTTGGTTTAGCATTAATGATTGCAGTCAAGGAAACCCCTTACTCTCAGGGCTATAAACCTCTGAGTGTGCTTAGGAGCAGAGGATTTTGAGGTATAAAGCCTGCTTTCTGTGAGAACTAAAGCTACAAGGCAGTGGTGATGGAATTGAATGTTATACCTTTTGGCATTTTTGATTAAACACCCCCTTGATAAATTACAGCTTTTTGTATGTGTGAAAATCTTCCAAAAAAAAGTAAAAGGAAGAAGACCAAAAGAACATGATTTGTTTGTGTCATCTTTTGAAAATGAGACTATATTAAAAAACTAAATTGCTGGCAGCCTTCTTACCATGAGCCATCACTCTTAATATTTCATTAGTTTAGTAAAAATGAATGCTTATAAATGCCACAGAGAGTTAACTGATGAGAACAACTAAAAATAGATGGGAAAATTTCTGTGGCATTCAGAGTTTCTCATGACCAAAAAACTAAAGATGCTGCAGAGCTGGCTCCATGCAGGTATTGCAAAACTCTGCCTCCTCTTTTTCTCCAACCTTGCCTGAGGTGAATTCTTCTCCCCCTGCACTGTATATGTAGGCTGACTTGCCAAAACAGCCTTTTGTTTCTTTTTTTCCATTTGTTGCTCAGTTTTGGAGGATAACGACACACATATGATCTGCTTGATTCAGAAATATTTCTCCTCCACTTGTGGAGGAAACTGTCCTGTGTGGATCCTGTGACAATGTTAATTTTTGAAGTTCTGGGACAAAGAATGTTAATTTTCAATCTCATTACCAAGATACTTTTTAGGAAACCTACCTTCTGCTCAGCCATCACAGAGCTAATGGTGCCTGGGGTGGTAGAGGGCCAGCAGCAGCAAGAATAATTGATTTATTTCAATTTATCATATTTGTTTATTGCTGTTCTGAACATGTATTCCTGCATTGTTGTGCAACCCTCAAGTATTAAAGTATAGCATAACATGCCCTTTAAAACAACAGGCTGTTTTGGATTATAGCATTTTCATGATGGTAGCTGAGAAATAATACCAAATCTTAACATGAGGAGTGTGATTGAGGGCTCCTCCTGGGGCTTTTCCCTCTCAGCAGAGCTAAAGGACAGGTAGTTGTATAACCCTGCACGCTGAGCTGCAGCGTGTCAGCAGCCCAGTGAGGAGCCCTGCCAAGCTCTGCTCTCCACAAGGGTTAGAAATGTCATGGCTTAATTGCCACGGGACACACATGCCTGAGTGCTCCTGCCCGAGTGACTCTGCTCCTTGGTGTTGCAGATTGAGACCCTTAGCCCCAGACTGGGTGAGTCATTTTCCCAGTTTACCAGGGCATTTCTCAGCTTCCTAGTTTTAGCTTTCTAGAATTTAGGATTTGTCTGGCCTTGTGTTTCAAGGCATATTTAATGTAGTTTCCTAGGCTTTAGGAGCACTGCTGAACTGGAAAGTGAAGTGTCTGCTGTTTGTGGATGTGTTACTAATTTGTGTTTAATTTTGTTGCCTGTAATGGCAAAATGAGCAGATTGTTCAGATATTCTAGAGGAAAACAAAATTCTAGATTAAAAATCTGACTGATGTCCTAGATGCCAAGGATGAAAAAGAGTTTTGGTTTTTTTGAGAGTTGTTGATTTATTGCATGTGTTCATTTTGTAATAGCTCTTATGAGTGCAGCAAGCAGAAAATTCATTACTGTATTTTTTGCATCTTTTCAGCATTTCTTGACGCATTTGTTTAATGTGTGTTGTTACCTGTTGGAGTGAAAATAAAATGTTGACAATGGTGGGCTTTTTCCCCTGTTAGGAGAGGCTCATTTGAAACTGATCTAACAGAGGTCAGAGTAAGACCTGCAATGTAATGTCAGTACAGAGAGATTGAAAATCTCTTGAAAAGCATGGATACTCTGGTATCTTAAAATGAAGTAGCACAGTTGTTAGGAGTCTTTAAGAAAAAGTCATACTTTTTTAAGGTGTTTGTGAATTTTACTCTTCAGTTAAGTTGGCCAGAAATCAGCCTCAAGGCAGCAAGCTGGTAGTAAAGAGCTAATACTTTTGGAGATTACTGTGTAGGAATCCATGTAGTTTAATCTAAGTGCCTTGTTATAGTGAGGAGAACATAACAAAAACTGGATGTGCACAGTGGTTTTGAAATTCAGAGCTATTTTATTTCATTTACTGTATGCTTGAAGTGCTGATGTGCACAGGCAGTTTAAGCTGTATGAATTGTGTGATGGAACATACGAGAAATGGCAAAGATGCAACAGTAACTCATGTTTGCTTTTGGTTTATTCAAATGTTTTCTATAGAGATCAATACAAAAAAGCATCAAAGACCCACGTAGTTGGCCACTATCTCAAAATTTAGCTAAGGGGATAAAATTTTTGGGATTGTCCCATGATAACATGACATATATGCAAAAAGAATAGAAAGAGAAAAGGCCTGTTTGAGCCATTTGCAAATCTTGTTGTGTTCCTGTTCTTGCATTTTTAAACTTGGTCTGTCATCCAAGAAAGAATATTTCAGAATATTCTAGAATATTCCATCTTTTTCTTTAGAAAAGCTTACTTATTGCTACAGATATCTATTGTCTGCAGTATTTCTTAAAGCTGCTTATGCAGTAATTTCATAAGAACTTTACACTAACCAGTGTAACAAATACATTCTGTGATGCATCCTCACAAGCCTTCTGAATATGAGAAAAGAAACCAAATGCAGAGATAAGTGCAAGACCTTGTGTTGGTTGGATAATAGGTCCCCTCATGTCCACAGGTGCTAATTGCATAAGGGACAGTGGAGAGCACCAATGCCAGGCAGTGGGACCTAGTGCATGTGGCAGTAAACAAAGTCCCGAAGTTACAGGTGACCAGGGCAGACCACTGAGTTGAAAGATGCCTTGGCTTGCCCAGAAACACAGTGAGGACAGAAGCATTTACTGCTCCTTGGAATGCACTGCTTGTGAAAGGCAGTTGATGAGAGCAACAAATTGTTATTGTTAAGAATGGGCAAGAGAATGTGTAATTTTGGAAAAGCTGTTGTCTGCTGTAAAGGCACATCTTGCTGCTGCAAAGTGTTTTTGCATTTCTGGAAACAGGTGTGAAGCTGAGTGTGCATTTATTGTTATTTATTTACCAGGACTGCGTAACTGCTCTTAAAGAACAGTTTAAAAAGCCTGTTTGAAACCCTGTCACTAAGTTCCAATTTTTATCTTGTGGCAGATTGTTTCACCAGTAATGCTAATCCAAAATAATAATTTACATGATGAAGTTTAAGAGGTACAGGTACTAGAATTAGTAGATTTGATAAACAATCACATTTTCACTTCTGCATGTTGTTGAGTTTAATATGTAGTTTAATACTCTGTTTTACACTTTCTTTCTAAAAGATAGATTGCAAAGTATGTAGCCTGTATGCAAAGTCCTAGGGTTCCTGTTACAGTTTGGAATTGCTTTGTCTAATTTGCTGGTGATGATTTAACTGCATTCTTGATGAAGTTTCTATTCCATTTATGTGCATTTTAAAACTTTCAGATTAAGAAAGAAAAAATTTTGGCAGTGTATGGTTAAACTGTGGAAGTGTCTTTTGAGTTTATTTACAGTTATTTATCTAATGTTTCCTTCTGCTTTGGGTTAGGCTTAAGTAAGGATCTCAGCCTCACTAGAATTGCAGCTCTGTCTGTCACACGCACAAGCCTGGCTCCAGCTGTGGCATACGGAATTAACTTCTTAGTTAATTTATGATTTTCTCCTAAAAGCTTTTGACCACTGGTACTACGTTTTTGCTGTAAGTTGCTCCAGTTAATTACTGCTGTTATGCAAAAGAATTATATCCATTAAAAGGCCTGATTACTGCTGCATGTTTTTAACAAAAGAATAAATTAATTGAACAATGAGGCTTGCTGTTATTCTGACAGTGTATATGTGTTAAAATGTGATGATATTTAAAAAAGAGGTGTCTTCCAGGCTTTCAGGTTCCTCACAGACAAATCCTGGCCATAAAATCCAGAGCAGCAGCCAGATAGCTGAAACTTGGAAGTGTTGCTGTGGAGTCTAGCAAGAGAAAACACTCCTGGGTAACAGTGGAACATTAATACACTCGAAGTAATACATCACTAGCAGTGATGCTGTACTGCATTGTGGCTTAATTGTGCTTAATGGAGTCCTGCAGTCTCTGTGATTTAGCTGCACATGTCAAAGCAGGGCAATTCCCAGTTCATCTGCCTGGAGAAAAACACAGCAGCTTTACATAACCCGTTTGAGAGAGTACTGGGAACACCTCAGATATTCTGTCTCCCCTCACCTCCTTCAGTTTATCTCTCTCTTCTCTGGTATATTAATGTC
Organism: Trochalopteron elliotii; assembly: GCA_024734555.1. NCBI lineage: Eukaryota > Metazoa > Chordata > Aves > Passeriformes > Leiothrichidae > Trochalopteron > Trochalopteron elliotii. Next base: position 131,023 of record JANPWX010000163.1, on the reverse strand, counting down.
ACAAATTCAAACCAGACCAAAAAACCCAAACTAAACAACCCCCTCCCACAGACACATCACATTTTATCCCAGTGTATATTTCTCCACCCAGTATTCCCCTCCCATCTTAGTTCTGTTTTCTGCTAGAGGGGGAAGAGACCTCATCAGGTATTTTTTGTCATCCATCCAAAGCCGTTCACCTTTTAACAGCACGTGAGTGATGAGAGAGTTGGAATTGACATGTCAAACCCCAGGTCAGAATTACCCTGCTAAAGCCCTCCAGGAAAAGAGGGAAATTGGAACTTGACCATTCTGGTGCCATCTAAAATCAGAATTGTATTTTTGCTGGCGGGTGGGTGTAAGAGGATGGAGTCCTTGTGTTGTGGAAGATAGTGGCAGAATCCAGATTAGAATTTAGTATGACCAAGACTATCTGAAGTCTTATAATAGTATCTTCAATACACTTAAAGCAGTTTTAAAAGTTGACATTTTTAATGCTGTTTGCTCTTAATTAGGTAGTTTTCTCAAAAGCATCTACCTTTTGGAAGGAAGTTTGCAGTTCTACCTTTTTTTCTTAACATGTGTATTTTGATACACACCATTGTTCTGGATAACTCATATTTTGTTTCTGCTTATTGGTGAAAAGGAATTGGTTAAAACAAAGGGGGAGAACTCATTTTAGAGTTTTCCCCTTTAAATTGTCTTAAGTCAACAATTCAATGATTTATAAAAACAAAAAGGTGATACAGTAACCATCTAGGCTGGCTGTCCAAAAAACAGCTGTATCATTAAAATCATTACCACCCACCCAATATGTGTTTAAGTCATCTTTAGTTATGCAATAGTTGCCTTTTGCCTTTCTGCACATTAAATTTAGAACTGGTTTCTAGCTGAATCATATCACAGCCCAGCTAGGAGACACTGCACTGAACCAGTTCCCCCCAGTTACAGATACGGCTTTGAAAGCTGGAAGAATCGAAAGTCAAACTGACACTGATGGGCAGATGATGTCATGTGCGGGAAAATCTGAAGTAGAAGACAGGAAATTTCTTCAACTTGTCTTTTTTGTCCTAATAGAGTGACAGGATAGGCTACAAAGACACTGGCATCAGTGAAAATTAGACTCTGCAGAAACCACCATATAACTCACTCACACATGTACACATTTATATAAACTTCTGTTTCATGACAGATGTTTTAAGGTTTAAAAAAGAAGGTCGCCTGGCTTTTAAAATTCCAGTTAACTTTGAAGTAGTTTATTTCCTACCTGTGTTGCTGCTGCAGCTGCTGCTGTGCTTTTCAGCTAATCATGAGCTGTCAGTTTGTGACCTTTCCTAGGTCTGATGGTTGAAGTGCCATTGATGTTTGTGTAGCGTTGCCTCAGGTTTTGATGCCCTTACAAAGGTAAGCATTGAACGCCAGTGAATTGTCATTGCCTCTTTCTTTTGTCTTTGTTGCTAATGCCAGAGGAGCATTTAAATGTAGGGAAATGATGCTCTCTCTTGCATGTTTACTGCTGGAGGAAACTCCTTTATGATCTCCTGCTGTCAGAGGTAACAACACCATTTTAAGGATCCAATCAAGCACCACTTTGAAGCAAATTGGATTTGTGCCCTCAAAGATTTGTTAGTTTGCTTATTTGTTTCAAACTTCTAAATACAAGTTAATTCCTTTTTCCATTTAACCTAACTTTAGACCTTTCAAAGTCTGTTCTAGCCATACCAGTAGAAAAAGGGCTCTTCACACAACTCATGTTCTTCTCAAGTGCACCAAGCATTAGCATGCACGTAGGGGCATCAGCACCTTCTCCTTAAAACCAAAAGTATTCAGTGTTGAATCTGTTGTCTGGCATTAGATCAGAGAGAATAACGAAGTGGTACATAGAATCTGTGTCTCTTGCTGGCTAGCTACCCCTCACTTAGGTCTTTCTTTAGATAAAGATTTGGAAGGAGAGGGGAGAGCAGTGAGACAACCTTGAGACTAATGGAGATAATTGCAGACTTTTGCTGTATTTTGTATACAGTAATAAAATAACTTTATGGATTGGGAGGGGGAAGTATTCATACAGTTGTATTATTAACATCCAGAACTATGTTTATTTCTTACTCTCAAAAATATTCTCCTAAGAGTCACACAATATTTATTATTAAATAGGATGAGAACTGCCATCTGTCACATCAGGCAACATCAGCAGCATCAGTTGCTACTTGATGTTAGAAATCATAGTGGGAATGCTGTTTTTAGGAGAAATAGCCAACCTCTCTTGCACACTGAAAGAAGCCCTCAGTGGAAGGCATTTATTACATTTAAATTATTTGGAATGCAGCTGTGTAAAGTTGTCAGTTTAGGACCATTTTAGTTTAGATGGTGAAGAATGAGCAGGCATCTGTAGGTGGAAAAAAGAGCCAATTTGAGTGAGTTTGGTTACACTGCATTAAGGTATTAACTTTAACATTCAAAAAGCTGCCACTCATGCACGATGGCAGTGGCTGTGAAAAACATTATAAGAAAGCTAAAATCAGTGGGTCCTTTTCTACCTTTTTTCTTTAGTTTAAATTAATAGATTAGAACAAAAATCTGTAACTTTTTTTTAATCATTGTTAACTCTAGAGCAGAATTATCAAAAGATGTTGCAGGACAAAAAACAGACTCACCACAAAATCTACTTCTGTAATTTCATTTCAGATTAAGACCATGCTTGGAAAGTGTTTACGCTTTCAGCTTTTATTGAGCATGTTTAATTGTTAAGAGAAATAGCATAAGAGAAAGTATATGTACTTGTGTGGAGTGCCTGTATATATTTGTGTGGGTACGTGTATATAAATTATATAAAATAGTATGCATTTATACAATAGTGTGCATTTATACAATGCACACCTTCTAGAGAAGAGAGAATAGTCAGGGAATTCTGTGTTTTGAATAAATTCTCTCTTCCTACCTTCTGCTTTTCCACCACATTCCAACACAGTCATGATTCATATCAGCAAATTGTACTTCAGCTAACAGAGGCTAAGCAGCCAACTTAGCAACTTAATTTAGGGAAGATTTCTCATGTCATATAACTATAATTACATGTAAGCCAGCAGATTTGGCAAACAAACCTCTGGAGCAGAGTATTTTCACTTATCTCTCTTAAAGCTCTGGTGGCAGAAGTGTCAAGTAAGTGGTCTAACTTAAAGCTATCGATTCAGAGTCTGGACATCCAAGCTAGAAGAGAAAGGTTGCTGTTAACATAATTTCCAGTGTCTGGTTGATTATCAGAATTAGCCTGTCTTAACCAATTAAGCCTTACTAATCCAATTGCAATGGTTTTCCTTCTATTCTCTGTAACCTAACATTAGTGCACCTTACAAATAGCTGTGTGTACACACATAGACACACACACACATGTATATCTGCATGGGTATATAAATCTGATTCCCTGCCTGGTGCAGCAGGAGTATCTCTGTTGCTGCTCCACCTCCCTGATGCCTTGGCAGAACGGGTATGAAGCTCTGCAGGTGGAACTGAACAATGGTGATGATGGTTCATCTGGTGTGGAAATGTCACCAAGGTGATGTCAGCCTGTTTCCAGACTGCTACTATAAAGAAAAAAAAAGGCAGGTCACTATTGTGGAAGACTGCCTTCTGAAGGGAGCAGAAGGCCTGATATGCCAACAGGACCCACTTCTTTGGGAACTCTGCAGTCTCCCTGGGGCTGGGGTTGAAGGTGTGGATGGAAAGGTTCCTACCCTGGTGCAGCCCTCAGATTATTGTCCATTGTTGATTTCTCAGGTAGGCAGTGATAAAGTTGCAGCTGGCAGACTAAGGGCAATCAGGAGGTTGATTCTTCAGGGCCTTGGGACTGCTGCTTAAGGAATCAAGAGCACAAGCAGTATTCTTCTCTATCCTTCCAATCACAGGGAAGGAGGATGCAAGATGACACATCAGATCATATCAGAGCCATCAGATCAATGCCTTGCTCTCAGCCCTTCCCTACAAGAAAGACATTGAGATGCCGGAGCTTGTCCAGAGAAGGGAACAGAGCTGGTGAAGGGTCTGGAGCACAAGTTCAATGAGGAGCAGCTGAGGGACCTGGAACTGATTACCCTGGAGAAAAGGGGTCTGAGGAGGGACTTCAACATTCTCTGTAATCACCGGAAAGGTGTTTGTAGTTAGGTAGGAGTTGGGCTCTTCTCCCAGGTGACATGTGACAGGCTGAGAAAAAATGGCCTCAAGTTGTGCCAAGGAACGTTTAGATTGGATCTTAAGAAAAATTGCTCCACAGAAGGTGTTGTCAAACATTGGAGCAGGTTGCCCAGGGAAGTGGTATTTATAATACCTCCATTCCTGGAAGTATTCAGAAGACATGTAGATGGGGAGTTTAGGGATATGGTTTAGTGGTGGACTTGGGAGTGCTGCATTAACAGTTGAAGTAAATAGTCTTAAAGGTCTTTCCCAACCTAAGCAATTCTATGATTCTTTGAATAAAATATAAAGAATGGTTAAAGAGTTATTTGTACACCTTTGAAAGAATTGTGGACAAAAAGAGACAGCTGAGAGCTTCTCTCTTTATAAGCTTTGGATCCCTTCCCCATCCCTCCAGTTTCTGGATTTGCCTACACCATGTGTATAAAGCATTAGCCTAGAAGAGAAATTGTGGCAAATACACCTGGAAAGATCCTTTTGGGTGAAGTTTGTCCATCCTGTCATTAGGAAGCCCAATTAGTAAATTTTGGCTCTTTTTGTAAGTTAAACCTAGGCAGATAGACTAACTATCGCAAACATTCAGATTCTGATTACAATGCTCAAAGAGTAATTGTTCATCTTTAATAATTTCCCCTGGCTTGTGTTTGGCCAAAAATAAAATGGAATTTTATTTTCATTTTATAATTTCCCTATTTCCTTTATTCCCCCAGGAGAGAGAAGCAGAAGAAGGAGATGTCAGGTGGCGTTCAGTTATATGCCTCAAAATGAAGATGAATTGGAATTAAAAGTTGGCGACATCATTGAAGTTGTGGGAGAGGTGAGCACATCTTTAATTGGATATACATGCATGCATTTGTGACATGTCTTGTGTATGCTTAGCTCCTCAATACATGATTTAAACCAGACATTTTTCTTCTCTGCTATACTGACCTGTCTGGTTTGGGTTACTGTTGGGGATTAGGGGATGTTGGTTTTTTTCTTATGGATTTTGTGACTTTTTTTTCCCCCTGTAGCATTCCTGCTGGTTTTACATCCACTGATGTTTCAGAGTTCTGTTCAGGGAAAGAGCTCTAAATTTGTGTTACAGAGCTCTTAAGTTTATATCTCTGAAGAACGAAAGATTATAGCAGAAGAAACTTTTCACAGTTTTAGCAAGCCAGCCACAGGGAAAAACTACCTTTGCAAAGTTAAACACATTTAAGAGATTTACTTGAATCTCTACTAGAAATCATCTTTTGTCACCTTTGGCAGCAAATTTTAGGAATTTCATTTTGGTTAAAAATCAAGAACCCTAAAATCAAATAAAACACCTCAACAAATTATTTAAAGACTCAAGATGCACTTACTTTGCTTAGAACTGGATGTGGAAAATTAATTACATGAACTGGGAACAAATTATGCAAACTTGGACAGAGAGACAGATTTTCTTTGCATGGGTGACTCTGGCTGCAGGATCAAGAAATAGTGTTTGCTCCCAATACCTTCCGTGTTCCATTAGAGATTTTACAAGTATCTTCTTGAGCTTAATAGCATGAAGACCAAAGTCAGAATTATAACATGCATCCTATGAGTAGAATGCATTTAACCTCATTTATTCTTATTTACTTAGCTTTAAAAAGAAGACCTTAGTCTGCTCAGGCAGTCAGTATAATGTGTGTTGCAGTTTGTATCATTTATTTGTATGATTTTTTTTCTCTGCCATGACTCAGCAGTTAGTAATTCAACATTTATTTTCTTGTCAAGGATATATAGTTAATTTGCTTTTTCCTGCATCTGTCACTTAAGCAACCAGTTTGAAAAGAATATAAATTCTACTGTGGTCTACATGGCATCCAGCATTTTCTTATAAGAGATTAAATTCTCACATCTGAATGTAAGAAGCTTAGTGATCACTGGTTTTGCTCTAACCTAGCTGCACACACCAGCTCTGCACATAATTCTTCCCCTGGAATCAGACATGATGTGTCACTTAACTGACCTTATTCTGTCTGTGAGCAGTTTTGTAATGGGGGAATTCAAGGTTATAAGAGCATATTTTGAATATATTGTAAACTCCATATTATAATGAATTTCATGACATGACATGAACTGTTTTCATTGGGCAATTTGAGGTATACTTGACCTCGCATGGCCATGCAAATACTGCTTTAAAGTTTTAAGTCTGTGTGTTTTAAGAGTAAATTGATGGAGTAAAACCTTTTCCTAGTATCCAGCCAGCAAATTAACTCTACTGAATGCATTATATTATTAAATAATTTAAATTACACACTAGGCGTCTCTTATGGAATATATCTCTTGTCTTTTTTTAGATTTGCAGAACTTAATTATACATACCTGATTTATTTATATCCAGAAGAGACTGAAAATGCCCGTACTAATACTGAAAAATGTAGAACTATAAAACTGAAACATTCCATGTTACTTGCATGTGTGTGCTTATAGTTAAGAGCATGTTTTTTGAAACCCACTTGGATTGCTCTTTTGGGTGAAAGTAGATAAGCTGGTGGAACAGGGAAAATAGGAAATGAAAAAAAAATTCTCAGTGCTTCAGGAAGTATTGTTGTGAGACCTTTATTTTCCATTATGGTTGATACCAAGCAGTTGATGTTGAACACTTGTAACTTCCTCTTCAGCTCTTATCATAGTAGTGTTAATTCCTCGAAAAAGTAGGGCAGAATATTTCTTTTGAAACAGGAACTTCACTTGATGCAGAAAGTTGCACCAACAAATGTGCTGATTTAATTGTTAGCCATTCTGCTTTTAGGTAATGCCAAATAAAGAGTCATTGCATTAAAATAGAATTCATAGCAGTTTTGTCATTATATGATGCTTCTTATTTCAAATGATAAATATTTCATGTGAGTGACCTATTGTTTAAAAAATATGTCTTCCTCAGTTGTGAAAGTTGAGGGGATTTTTGCAAGGGCCAAAATCATGCTGTGTTATTGTACAAAACCCCCCAAGGAACCAGAAAAAGCCTTTCCACATAGGCAACAATTAGAGATAATTCTTGTAAAATACAGGTTTTGTTTATCATTACTCAGGATTAAAAACTGGATGATATCTTCTGCATTATTTAGAGCAGTTCAGTGTAATTGGAACATTAATGGTCATTCACTTCGCATTTCCAGTTGCTCTTTTCCCTTATCCCATCTTTTTAGTCATGAATAGGTCTCAGATTCCCACAGATAGCTTTTTATTGTATCTTCCTAAGGAAGTCATATCAGTTGAATTCATTGGTTTAATTGACTTGGATTAATATTTTAACATCTCCATGGATTTCTGTTTAGTTGAAAATAAATCAGTTCCTAACTGAGTTACAGCAAACTAAAACTGGTATTATTTAGGTCAAAATACTATCTATATATCTTAATGTAGTTATTGAGCAAAAAAAAAAAAAAAGTGTTAAAATGTTGCTTCTGGTTGAACAGCCCATCAAACTTTTCCTGTTGCAAAGAAAAGCTAATTGGACTGCATTCTTAAAGAAAAGTGTTCTGCTCCTCCTGAAGCCTGTTCAAGATCACTGCCTCCAGCACAGGGTTGGCAGAAGGGAACACAAGTCTCAGCTGCCTCCAGCAGTGTCCAAGAGTGTTTCCCCAGATTCCCAGTGAAAATAGGTTACACTGACATCACATGGGGATGTGCTGAGGATGAGGGTGTCTTCCCTTCTCCCATCTCTGCATATGTAGTAGCATCCAAAGCTATTGATCCTTCTTCCTGGTGCCAACAGATGGGATAAGATATTTTGAAGGGATTTTTATGCCTGTAGTAGTGGTAGGTTAAATGGGAAATTCCTGTTGTGGCAGAAGTGATTTGGGGCTGTAGAACTGAAACAACAAGTGTGAATTTTCAACTTGTCACCAGATAGATATCCTTAGAGGTTGTATGTGTTCAGAATTCACTCTTCCTTCCTGTTTGTCCTAAATAGTTAGAAATTAATTATAATGAGATCAAACATTCAACACAATAGGTAAAATGCTTGTCATTAAAATAGATTTCCATAGCTGCAGAGACACTGATACCCATGAGATATTAATTGACTTAAATTGAAAGTACATTTAAAACTAACAAGAGAAGCATTTTCATAATTGTTTATGTTCACATTTATTGTGTGATTGATAGCTTTTTGCCTCTCATTTTCCTACCTCATTAGCTCTAACTCTAATTACAGTTGTTCCAAAATACAACTGTAACTAATTGTCTTATTAAATGCAGATATCTGAATTCCAGTTATGTTTCACCCTTTCACTTTTATGGGATGCTAGCTAATTAACCTGTAGCATGAGAGTAAGGGCATTTGGCACATCATTCAAGAGTTCTGAGGCTGCTTGCATTTGGGATTACTCTGTCACTGTGCTGCTGTACACCTTTTGGCCTCCTCCTGCTGAGAAGTCAGCTTTTTGGCAATGTGTAGTGCATGGAGTTAAGCTCACAAGTCTTTGACTGAGACCTTCTGTAATGCCACTGGGCTTATTCTTTGACTCTACCTAACATTGCCATATATTACATGATCAAATCCTATCAGTAACTCTTTTGAAATTATAAAAATGCAAATTGAATTTTGACAAATCTGTTGCCTCTTATTTGCAAGATTAGTGGATGGGGTTTTTTGTTCTTGTTATCAGATGAAGTGATGCAACCCATGTCCAAGAACAGGATAAACGGGGGATTGAGCTGAACTTTTCTTACAGTGACTTATTTTGGCATCTATAGAGTTGAAAGGAGATTGAATATTTAGCTGTAGTGAGGAGATGGTCTGTGCCACAAATATAGAGCTGTATAAATTGCAAGAAAACAGCTGGGAATGAATGCTGGGGTTTCACATCCCTCAGTTACTTTTCTGTGGAATGGTGTGGCAGTTTTTCCAGATTCTCTTCTAACAGGTTATTCACGAGGATTTCTGTGACTACTTCTTATTTGGTTAGTTGGTGTAGTAGGGGAGTTTTTTTGGGGATATGAGGGTGCAAATGCCGCTGAGTCCATAGAAGATCATCCAAGTTCTATGTGATTGCTTTCACAGCCCCTTAGTTTCTTGTTTGGAAGATAATGTTAAAAAACCCTGACAAAAACCCAAACCACAAAATCAAACAAACAAAAATTCCCAAAGCACATTTTGACACCTTAAAATAAAGAACCCTGAAGCTGAAAAGATTCCTTAGTACAAAGTACTTGTGCAGTTTTTAATTTTTACCTTCTGCACCCGAGTTATCAAACATTTTCCAGATATACTCTGCTGTACCAGAATCCCAAGGGGTGGCTGACACCTTGGGGGCATGGCTCTCTGAATGCACTCCCAGAATAAGCCATCAAGTGGCACTGTAGGCACCATCTTCTCTTGAGGTCCTGTTTCCAAAATTTATTTTCCCATTGGCAGTGGATGTGATTTGGTTTTTTTGGCTCTTGGGAATCTGTGTTTTTAATTTCCTTTCAACTTGTGATTGCTTTTGTCCTTTGAGCTCAATATTTTCCAGTAGAATTTATAAACTAAGGGAGTTTTTTTCCTTTGCTTTCTATGCTCTAGTTCTCTCAAAGCAAAAGAAAATCTGTTGACCTTGAGCTTCTCTCTCTCCTGTTGCCTGCCTCTGGCATTGCTTTTATTCCTGGGACAATGTTTTAGTTTCAGCAGCCCAGAAAGACTCTGTTGTAATCCAGGGAGACTTTCTTCCATTTGAAACCTTTCCTGACTCAGAGCTTCCCTCATTTGCCTTAGCTAAGCTGGAAGTAATCTGTCAGCCTAACAGGCAAAGCTGCAGGTTGTAGAACATCTTGTGGAACAGGCCAATATAGGAATTTATTGGGAATACTCTTTAGGTCAGTGACTCCAAAGACCTGGACATTTTAATCATTTAACAACTTTACCCTATTAATTATAATAGCAAGGTGTAAGCAAGCAGCTGTGGCAGTCCTGGATTTTCTGGCAAGCAGCCTCTGGTAGAACTTCTTTTCCAGCATACATGGACTGCCAAATGAAACCCTCCTCTTTTTAGATTTTGGTTCAGCACATGAATGCTGGGCATAAATCAGGACGTAAATGTATAAATTCTGAAAGCACTTTGTTTTAATAGCACAATAACAAATTTTATTGAGCTCGTGCCTCCAGATGGATTACCCCCCATGAATAATGGATTTTCATTTGTAAGGTTATATTGGCTGTGAATTATTGCAGCTTTTCAAACCATATGGTAATGGAATGCCCCAGTTTGGGATAACTAAATTCTGGAAGTATTTTAGTGTCTTATATTGTATGGTTTCATCTCTAGCTGGCATGTTTTGAGGCTTAAGAATATGTAGCAGGTAGCTTTAATGTTTAAAATACTTAAAGCTTTTGATACTTTTGATGAAAATTTCCTAATAAATCTTTGAGAGGCCCATTTTGACCTCAATCTTTAATGTCTTGCTAACATGATTTTGCATTTTCCTTGTGGGGAAAAAAACCCTGGGTTTTCCTTTAGATTTTTTTCTGAATTTGTAGAATTATTCAATATGACATGGTATTTTCAGACAATATTTTAACCAGCTGAAAAAATTATAATAAGCTAGTGAATTATCTGAGTATATTCATGTGCAGTTTGGATTTAGCTGTCTAAAAATCATTGTATGTATATATTTCTACACATATGGATAGAGATCCATAGATCAACACATCACATAAAGAGTGCTAATGTTAACTGTAAGAAAACTCTGAAGTGTTACTCTGGAAGAAGTAAGCAAACGAAAATTACTTGAGGAAAAGATGAGTCTGAATGATATTGGTCACATTATTTGTCAAGTAATCTCAGCTTCTTGCAAAGCAGGCATCTTGGGAACTGTGTAAATCCTCTGATTAATCTTCTGGTCAATCAGCTAATGCAGTAATGGTTTAATATTTAGCTCTAATCAATGTGGCCACCTGGGAATACTGCATTAGAAAAATTGAGGTGTTCTATAGCTCAGAGAGTCTTTGCCATTTTTTGTATTGTCTATATAACAATATATTTTTATATGAAATATAACATTTATATCAAATAATCTTTAGAGATATAATTTGTAGAGTCTTGAGTGCTGTGTCACACAGTTTCAGTTTTCTGTATTGCTTTTTATTAATCTGGAGAGAAGAAAGCAAATATTACCTTTTATATCAGAGACTCTGATACTGTGATATGAAAAACCTCCACCTCACTGAAGTGATTGAGTGATATGTATGTATTCTATCTTCTGAAGTAGCAGCAAGATAGTAAGAAGAGCAAGATAATTCCCAGAGATGTGCTGGAGCTCACCGATACTACTGAGACCTTGGAGGGGAGAAGTTTTGTCAGGGACAGATACTGAGATTAAATCAAAGTCTGGTCTGAACCACTTTCAAATGAAAACAAAAATTCAACTCATGAGATCAAGAAATGTGGGGTTTTTACTAAAATGTCTCTTGTAGCTAAGTTGAAAAAATGCAATGTTCGTCTATATTTTGAGGAAATATTTGGTTGTATTATTATGAGATTTCTTTTCTAAGGACTCAAGTTTTTCACAGATAAGTGAAAAGGCTTTTCACAGAGTTCCTTCTATAATAATTAGCTAGCTTCATTTAAAGTGTGGGGTTATTTTTTTAACAGTAAAATTAACTTTCTTTTTTCATAACTGGGGGGAGGGTAGGCAGGAAAGAGATGAGTCAAACATTATTGGGGACTGATGTGTGACAGATCTACACTGTCCTCCCCTGCTATATTTTTAGTGAAGGGACAGTGTCTGACAGATGAAAAACATTTATCTATCAAGGGTGTGTTTAGCTGATGCATGTAATCAGTCATTTCTTGCAGTGCCATTATAACCTAAAGGCATTTCTAAGGGCTGTCATTTCACTGCCTGACACCACCATTCAATCCTGAATGGGTTATAGAGGAGGGAACTTGCAATTTTAAAGTGATATTTTCTCTTGGGTTTTGGCTAGGTAATGTCCCTTCTCCTCCTGACAATATCATTATTATGTATTTCAGTATCTCTTTGTAAATCTTGAGTCAAATATGCATTAGTACTGTTCTTTGTTCTCCACAGGTTTCTTACATTTACACATGGATGATGTAGCAGCATTCTTAATTTTTAAAATACAAAATTTCTGATTTTGAGGGGGAAGGCAAGAATGTTTACATTATATTAAGATACTTGAATCAGATTCTCTGAGTAGCCCTTTGTAGGTGTTTCTCTTTCACCATTGATTACTTGGGGAATTCAAACAGAATCTGCAAACCACATCCAGTAAGACGGTCTTGAATAACCATAGAGTGTGCACTGAAAATTTACTGATTGAATGGATATCCATAAAAATTGAAATGTAGAGGCACCATGTCTTCTCTAGTTGCTCTTTTATCCTTTTATTTAATGCTTGTCCATGCTTCTGACTGCTGTCAGCACTGCTGACATTTACAGATGGGTTCATGCATCTCTCTTGTTTTCACTTATGAAGAAAAAAAGAGAGGTGTTCTGGCTTGGAGCCTATGCCATGTGCTCCTTATACCTGAAATTAATTAATATAAACTATTCAGAACCATTACTGTCATTTATTAAATGTATATAATGGTACTCAGTAAAGTGTTGCTTATGTAAAAATCCCCTTTTTTGTCTCGGTGCAGGTGGAAGAGGGCTGGTGGGAAGGTATACTTAATGGAAAGACTGGCATGTTTCCTTCCAACTTCATAAAGGAACTCTCTGATTCTGATGATGTTGGAATAGCACAGGAGGAGCAACTGAAGTCAAGTAAGGAAAAACTTATCATTGATGTTCTGTATGTCTGTCTGTGTCTTTAGCTCATAACACATTGATAGGATGGCACATTCTTATCTCCTGCTTGGAAGTGGTTAATTTATGTTCTTAATTTATGCTGAAAGGGTCAGATGATGATGATTTACGTATACCTGCAGTGCTACCTGAGTTGCAACATTGTCAGTGCTCTCTGAGCTCTGCAAGACTTGCTGAGCCATAACAGACTGAGAAGAGAGAAGGCAACGATGATGACTGCATTTGTATTTCACAATTAATTACAAGGGATTTTTTGTCTTTAGACGTGGAAGGTAACCAAACATCTACAAAGTGGCTTATTTAAAGTGGAGGGATTAAAGTGCCATGCTTTCTATAACAACTCCAGTAGATTTAAAGATTCATAGTTACTGGTGTGGGACATGCAGCACTTTTTCCCTCCAGGTGCTGAGCATGTTTCTATCACCTCCAACACCCACTGCCCCAGCAGCCACAGGGAAAAAGGCCAGAACTGGGACATGGACTTTGTTCTCTCATTTACAGTGGGCCAGTACTGCTGCAGGTGAAAAGCATGTTTGGTAACTAAGTTTGCAATAGTATAAGCATGGGAGTGGGTTGTCCTATTTATAACTTCTTGTGGAGAATAACCTGAACCAAAAGTGTGCTGTTACATGAAATGGAAAGCTGTTGGTCTTCATGTTTTCTGTGTTCTTCAAGCAGATGTTACTTTTTTTTTCCTCATTCAGTGATCAAATCTGAATCTTCAGAGAAAAAAAAAAGTCAATTCTATTTGTATATTTCAGGCTAATTCCACAATACTTGCCAAGGTATTCCTATTTTTAGCACTACAGATGTTCATTGCTATGTAATGTTCTCCTGAGATGTCTGAATAAGCAGAAGTCAAAGGACCACCAAGATCTTTGTAAGCTGATTTCAGCTGAAATTTACAACAACCTTTAAAGTTTATTCTGTCAATAAGAGGTAGAAAATTATAGTACTTTCTTCTTTTTCCTCGTTTTTCCACTTAAGGTGAATTTTTCACTTTTATTCCATACCACAGAAATAAGATACTGAAAAGTCTTAACTTTTGCAATGATGAAAATATTTTATATTTTTTTGTAATGGAGTACATTTTCATGTGTGAATGTGTACTGGTGACCTAGTCTCATGGTCAGTGCTGTTCAAGATATTTAAAGGTAACATTCCTTCAGACCAGAATGAACATATTTTAAACTTTAAAATTTTAATGTGATAGAGAGGGAGAAAGGGCATTAAGTGAAGGTGCATGTTTCAGTGAGATTGCAAACTGCTTTCTATAACCTGTATATGGTATCATGAATTATGTTCATTATAAACACAGTGAGTTTTGGAAGAACTGATTGTGCAGAGTAGTTTCAGATCTGGCATCTGTAATGTTTGGTACTATTTAAATGAACAAGGTAAGTGATACTGTTCAGGATGGAATATCCCAATTTTTTTGATGTGAACGAATGATTATTCACACATTAGTTTGAAGCATATATACTTCATACTAAGCATTCTAAAAATGGCTTTTAACAAAAACATACATTGGAATGTGCAAAAGCAGTCACAAAGCATTAACTCCTGAGGAGCATCATGGCCCATGCTTTGTTCAGACTTGGGTTTGTGTGCTGGTTCTGAGTGTCAGTGGAACCCAAACCTGTGATACTTGTATGGAGAAGACAGCAGTAACACAAATATTGGGTTTGTGTCTTTAAATAAATTGAAGGTAACTGTAGGTGGGAGATGGGTTTCCTACTTTCTTGTATTTAATTTAATTCTTTGAGGGTGCTTTGTGGCTGTCTAAGATGAGGAGCTATTAGATATACCTATAAAACGAAAGAGCACTGTATACCTCCTAAGAGAGAGACAGTGACTCAGGGAATGCTGAGATTGTTATGGGAACTTTAATGTTTTTTTATTAAGTTTTTCATCAAGTAAAACTATCAATTCAAGAATTGCATTTCCTTAGGAGAATTTTGGGAAATATACATCAATTCAGTTTTTTCTATATATGTGATACAGCTTTATGTGATACAGCTGTAGCTCTTTAACACAGTGCTTCATGAACCTCTATTCAGGCACACTGAATATCTGGATTTGAAAATCTCCATAAGGAGACAGCAGAAATTTCAACAAGTTTACACAACTGACTAGGAATGATAATCTCATTCCATGTTAAGTCTGAAAACATAGAAAATAAAAAATGAATAAGTAAACCCTGGAAGATTTGGCCATCAGGTTAGTAGTACTGTTGAAATGCTCTAAGTTACATCTCAAAAAGGTGTGTATTCATGCTTCTAGATCAGCTCCTTCCTCCATGGATGACAAGATGTGACAGCACCTTAAATCTGCAGTAACTCCTTTTTGTTTCTCTGGAAACTTTGAATACACCTGTATCACAGGTCTTTGCAAAGTGGAAACCTTGAATGAATTATATATTTGAAGTTGGCACTTGGGTGAGGGGTTGTACCCAGGCATTAAACTCAGACCTTGGGCAGCCACTGAGGTTCTGCTCAGCATTTAGAGGACCCTAGAAAGGGTTGGGGTTTGGCTCTGCAATCTTGAGCAGCAGCCTTGAACTGTTCAGCCCACCTTGTAAAATGGATAAGATAATACTTGGCAGATTTACTGTGAGACCTGGGAAAATAGCACAGAGTATGTGGAGAATGGACACTCTGCAAACACACAAGTATTTTTAATTAATAATTAAATTTAATGCCTTGGTTAAATTTAGTTAAACTTGATTTTTAAATTTCATTTTACGGACCATCTATAAAGAGAATTTTTGAAGGGCAAATGTAATTTTGGTGAACTGAAAGAAATACAGAAGAGAAAAATTACATAACTTGGCTTTTTAGGAATAGAGTTAATAAAAATACGTATTTCATATTCTTCTGTTACAATCTACATCAGCCCCAATATAGAGAAAAAAGTTGTTTGATTTTACTGGATTTGTTGTGTCCATGTAAATTTTATGGCAGATCAGAGTAAAAAGCCAGAAGAAATCATCTGGGTTTCTTTTCATGCTCTGCCATAGACTAACCTCAGAAGCTTGTTCAGAGCAAAAATTTCCTTATTTGAAGATGCCTGGGGCTAGTTTTGGAAGT
Organism: Trochalopteron elliotii; assembly: GCA_024734555.1. NCBI lineage: Eukaryota > Metazoa > Chordata > Aves > Passeriformes > Leiothrichidae > Trochalopteron > Trochalopteron elliotii. The sequence goes on along the minus strand of JANPWX010000163.1, from coordinate 115,001 downwards.
GCCAAATGTTTCTGAATGCTGACTGTGGGACTTAGCTTGCCCCTTACTTGGAAAGGGTTGGGAACCTGTGCCTCGGGGAGTGGTCAGCAGGCTGGAAGGCAAGACTGTTGCAAGATCAAAGTATCTGGGGGGGTTGTTTGTTTGATTTTAAAGTATTTGTCCCAGCTGTAAGGTGATTGCCAAATTTCATGTTTTCAAAGGCGCATTTTGGAATGTAAGTACAGACAGGATCAGGTACTCTTAGAGTAAACAGCAGTTCCTTCTTCTTTAAAGCATGCTCTTAAATGAACATATTGCTTTTCCTGGGCCAACTGTTGCAGCATGAACAGGTAGTATGCACTACCAATTTATTACTATGTTAGATACATGGATTATAAGATTATTTTCCATATTTCTCAGAGATGCAGTACTAATTTTAATACTATTTTCAGTACCTTTTTTTATCAATACAGCCTGTTGAGAAGAAAAAAGTTGATATGTGGTCAAAAAAATTCTATTTGAGATAATCACAATTTAACATTGAGGAGGTTATTTCAAAAAGCATTTATTATGTGTCATGACAGCATTGAAAGGTGGCCTTTTGTATGTTGCTGTCTCAGATGTGCATTCTCTAAGGTACAGCTGAGTCTCATGATATCTATCAACTATTTTTAGAACCTGTTAGTGGTGGCCTCTGAAAAGTCCTTGCTGCTGGAGTTAGAACTGGTGATAGGCTCATCAGTTGATGCTTCAGTCAGACGACCTCCTCTGTGTTGAGTTTTTGGAAACTTTCAATTTCCATTACTGTCTCTCTGGCTCTCCACAGTGTCATGAAACTTTTCCCTTAGCAGTGGGTTGACGTATGACTGTTTTAGTAGCACTCTTTTAATGGTATCTTGTAAAATGAAAGTGTAAAGATGGATTTGTAGCATTTTTACTTCCTCATTGCATAAAACTAAGGCAATGAGAATGTTTTGTTATTAATTAAACTGCAAGAACAAAATAAAGAATCAGCTTTTTATAATATATAAATAAGTATAGCTTTTTATTGTCTGAAAGTCCAACAGAATGATATACAGGAGAAAAAAATCCCCCACATTTTTGATACCAAACTGGATATGATTCTGTGTTGGGACAATTCACATATAATGGCTATTTTGCTATAAAATTTTACCAAAGACATCAATACCTAGGGGAGATTGGGAACAAGCTGGCATTGGTATGTTCTTGGGCTTGCTTGGGTTTTTAAACCTGACACACAAAACACTTCAGCTGCTCATGCCTTTACCCTCACTTGAATTTCATATTCTAAATACCAGAGCATGAGCTATCTCACTAGCAATGGAAAAAAATTAGGGAATTTTGTAATAAAAATGTTATCTTAAATATCTAAGGTGAGAAGTGGGATTTGGTTTTGTTGTTTTGCTTTTTCCCTCTTAATTTTAGAATTTTGCTTTTGTTAATGTCAATGCCAACTCACACCTGATTAGGCTTTTAGCTGGAAAACTGATTTATTCAGGTTTTAGTGTCCTATCCTTTCTACTAAGCATTGTTTAAGACCAATTCCCATGTCCAAAATATTTCCAATAACTCATCTTGGAAAGACGCAGTTTTTCTAATGTTCACAGGATCCTGGTACATTAAAGAGATGTGAGTATTTCATTGCCCTGTTTGGATGTCAGCTGTGCTTGTTCAAGTGCACTACATCTGCACCAGGAATGTTGAGCCACTGTGAGAACATCATTGCAGTAATAATATTTTTTCAGAATTCCCCTGTGCAAGCCTGCATAAAACAAACAAATAATTTTATTTTTAAGTCTCACAACTTGATGGACAACAGACCAAACCTAAGAAGAATGCATTCTGTTGGACCTTGTAAATAACAGCTTTAGCAAAATCATGAGATTCTGTTATCTGACATATATGCAGAAAGAATATTTTAACTTCATGTACAGTCAGATATGTTTGTTAATGTTCTCAACATTTTGCTAATGAGGCTTTTAAATGTCAGTGACTGAAAATACAGATTAAAACCTCTTCCTTTCCCTTCTTTTTACCATCATTCGACCTCTTTACCCCCACCCTGCCCCTTCTCTTTTTTTGTCTTTCCTTCTCTTGCCTGCTGTCAGGAAAATCTGCCTTTGAAGGGACAATTCTGTACAGAGTGGTACCTGCAAAGATTGACAGCTACAGACGTTATAACAGTGAGTGTGTTTCAGAATCATCAAGCAACTGCTTCAGTCCTCTGAACTTGTTTGATTTATCTACACTTGTAAATTGTGCCACTGCTACCCACTTATGGCTACTCTCCGTGCATATATCTGTCTGTAAGCTGAAGTCAGTTTGCTGCTGATGAACTGCCCAGCCTTAATGCAATGAGAATGCACCTGTTCCTCCTCTGCATGTGTGTTCTGTGTCCATACAGTGTGTGTGTATAAGCCCACCATGAATTGTGAATTACATTGGATGTTTTGGTCTCAGCTATGGATTCAATCTAAGACCATTTAGCCCCATCACTTTTGCCCCTGAAACGAGAAGACTGTTGATAATCATCACTAATCTTTGAATTAAAAGTCCATCTGCTCTAAAACTGAAGTTCCCATTGTGATTGTTGAACTCATAAAGTATGCTTTGCTTTTCTTAAAGGATATTTTGGGGTTTGGTTTGTTTGAAGTTTTCTTTTTCTGGTCGTTTTTTACCATTTATTTTTACTTTACTGCATGCTTTTCATTTGGCATTCTGTCTTTGACAGTTATTACTCACAGCATTCTGGCTGATACTTTTTTTCTGCCAAGGAGAGTAAAAGATATAAAGCTATTTTCATTTCATGATCAGGTTTTTGGCTTCTGCTTTTTAAAAGAAGGGCACATCCTGCTTTTCATGTTCTTTTACTGCCCTGGTAATAGAGAAAAAGAGAGAACATCAGATGCAAGACAGAGGAAGCAAGGAAGACAGAAATCTGTCCTTCCACCTGTTTCCTCATGGAGAAATCTAACTAAAAGATTCACATTTGGTGTGACTAAGTGCAAAGTGTTCAGTCCTGTCTTCCGGTGAAGAGGATGTTGTGCTAGCTTTGGCATCTGCTTTTGCCCCAGAGAGCTTTCTCTTGAGAGGTTCCATGCTGTGCTGCCCTTCTTATCCTCCTTTATGGGTGGGAGTGTTTGGTCTTCTACCTCCGAGGACTTCTGTCTTATGCATGTTGAGAACAAAGGATGAAGCAGTTAAAGTGGCATTATTTTGTTCTGATATTTGCCCTTACACTTTTTTTTTTTTATTAACAAATATGATCCTTTTTTTGAACAAAAGTCTTTGTGAACATGTGCAGATCTGAGTATTTCCTTGTGGAAAATTATCTCCCTGTCTACCAGAATTCATTTTGCAGGTCTTTGCAAGCTCCAACCAAGTCCTTGCTCTGGCTGGAGCAGACCATGTGGCTGGTGGTCTTAAAATTTTTGTGCTGCTTCTCATGTTATAACTCCATGACTGCTTATCAATCGCTCAAATTTCATGCTTCTTGCGGAGTTCTTAGACCATCATGTCCTCTAATCCACCCATCTGATGAGCATAATAAGGATTTATGAAGTTAATTTCCAATATGCTTGACTTTGGTCTTTAAGATGAAGCTTCAAATCAGATGCAAGATCTGCCTTTGGAGCCTTTAATTTCACAATCTTACTGGGTGGTGCTGCCCTAACATTACCTTTCAAAGTTTTTCAGAAGCCTGCTCTCCATGCCCAGCCTGTTTTTTCATTAAGGGCCAAATCATCCTTCCCCCTCTTCTCAAGTCATCTAAAGTAAGCATAACTGAAGCCAGGAAGAATTCAGTCACCTTTCCAGTTGTGCTAGAGCTCTGCATGTAGTTCTCTTCTTGTTAATCATACTGGCCCGTGGTTCTGCCATGTCACAGAAAAGAAATTGCATCAAACTGATTTCAGAGCGCAGGATTGGATGGGTGTCTAGAAGAAAGTTTGATAACCAACTGCAAGAAGACAGCTTAACCCACAGTAGATTGTGTCACATTGCTCTGGGTTAACACCATCAAAACTTTGTTTTTAGAGCTGATAAAAGATACCTGTATATACTACCTGGAGCTGGTTTACCTGGAGGTTTAATTATCCCTCCCTTGGCATTTGGTTGAGGCTTGCATGTGTTTTTCATGCTCCAGAGGGGTGTTACTTTCTCCACATAAAGCTGCATCTCAGAAGGCCAGATACCTATCTACTTACAGCCTGTATGTTGCTTTTTGGGTGGGAACTGGGACTGAGGAATGGAATACACAAAATCAGGTCATCCAGGGAAGTCTTAAACAAAACAAGGGTTCGCACTGTTGTTACCATCAGAGATGCTCTTGCCTAAACTAACACACAAAAAGGAGGGTCCCTTACTATCCCTGCTCCACCTATTTATAGCTCACCTCCTGCAAACTTACTCATCATGCTCTTCCTGAACAAGCTGACTGATGGTGCAGCCAGCTCTTTCCATTTAATATCTCCTCTGTGGTCCATATTTGTAAGCAAATATCCATGAGCTTATGTCTCCAGTGAAAACCATTTGGAGACATTCCACAGCATTGTTTTCATTCAGGGGTGTCTGGGTAAAACAGCTCATAGCTGCTCTAATTTCAGCTTGCTGATTTCTCTGTAAGTTAAGCTGGAGTCAGTTCATAACTTTAGATTAGTTATGCCTAGGCGATGCTTGGATTCACCTGTATCACATTGCATGAAGTGTTGCTCAACTTTATAATCAAGCTTAGAGCTTTTACTTCACAAACACATGCTCAGTGCTAAATACTTTTATTTTGAAAGCCATTTTCTAACTGCTGTGTTTAAAAGAGATTTTCTTACTTAACCAAGGCGTGTAAAAGCTGTTGAATTAGTCGCTGCTTCTAGAGACACCTTCCACTGAAATATGCAAGATTGTCTCCTGCAGAAACACCCAGCCTTGCCTTTGTATGCTGACATGGCTTTCTTGGTCATGAGGTATGCCAGGCTCTGCTCAGCAACAATTCAGCTCCTTTGGCATTCTGCTCATCAATCTGCTGTCAGAAAATCTTTGCTACTGCATATGCTGAGTGAAGAGAGACACACAGCAACAAAAAACTTGTCATTTTGTTGATCACAGCCCTCTTTTCTCTCATCCTGCAACTTTCTTGCACCTCCAAGAACAATGCTTCTTGGATTTCTAATTTTTTTATTTTTACTGATTTAGTTTCTCTTTCTTGCTTCGCTTTCTTTTTCTTCAAAGATGCAATAACTGAGGAACAGTGCAGATAAAATGCTTGATTTGACAAATATTTGCCTCTCTTTCCTTATATGTGGATCCACAATGCTGTCAGTAATAGCTATTAGATATAATGGAAGAAGATCAGGATCGTTGAAACAGAAACATTCGTGAGTAACCTCAATTGTGTTTTATGTTTTCTATTGCTCCACCACTTTTTTTTACCCTTCTTTTTTTTTGTCTCCCTCCCCTTAATTCTTAAGGAATTATGGCTGGTCAGAGTTCTGAGAAATGAATATGGCTGATGTATTTATTATGTTGTAAACCCATTTAGGAGTGTCAGAATGTGAGCAAAGTTAATTAAGAAATGTGGATTTTAACAGTTCTGAAGAGAGGACAGTTACAGCTTTGTATTTCACCTCACCTTGATACAACTTGCTTGCAAAAAAGGGCTTGTATCAAATACACAGCTGCTACAGATGCCATAAAGAAAAACAACATCTGAGAAAGAAAAATTGTAAAATTGGAGCAGGGAAATTTTCATGATTAAAAGTAAGCATCCTGTTTGCTGGAGAACAAATGTACCGATGGTAAGGGACTGGGGGCCGTGTGTGGAAAAATCATGTTGACTGGGGGGAAATGTTAAATCCTTCTGTTGATTGGGATTCCCACTACCAAATGGTGTTCTATGAGTTTCACAAAAGACCTGTGCTTGGTGAGTAGCAGGTAAAGAACCCTATAGGCTGTGGCTGCTTACAGCTCCTTCCGTGCATAATAACATGTGCCTGTACTTGGTGAGGGTGGTGAAAAAAGTAGTCCCCAAATGAAGAAGACAATGATTGTCTACATTTGTACAGCTCCTGAATGAATAATTGCTCCTGTTTGCTCTTACAGTACTCGGGGAAGTGGTTGGGGAGATGGGGAAGCCGCCAAGTTCTGTACTGGTGGCTCTGTGCTCGTGCTGCAGAAGATGCTTGTGCTGCATCGCCCTCAATGCATGCTGCTACATGGGGCCGGGCACTGCTCCCCTTCCCCTTGCATGACCACTTGTGCAAGCATAGAAATCTTGGGGCATTTCTTATGTGGCAAGAACTGTTATGCAAAGAAAAATGAACATGTTGAAAGCAAATGACAAAATGTTTAGCTGACACAGTTGCATTTTTTCAAAGAATGACTGAGAATAACAAACAATTACTAATATTGAGATAGTCTGCCTCAGCTATTTGTACATGTATAATCACTCTTGGTAAAGAAGCATAAATTTGTGTTTTGAAAGCATGAATTTATTAATCTTTAAACTAAGAAGAATCAACATGTCTTTCTTCCACAGTATTTAGAATCAAATTTCATTTTCTGATTTTGATTTTTTATGACACTGGAATGTTGTTGGGGATGGCTTCAACAAAATACAGGATTTTGACAGAAAGCAAGCTCAAGACTAGCACCTTAAAGGATGTGGGTATTTGTTCTGTGTTCACCAGTATGTGAGGAAAAGGAAGAAGGACAGTTCCTGTCTCATCTACTGCAATTAGCATGTATAACTTCACCACCTTTGTGATCCAGATCAGTCACCCGGGCGTTCCATGCTGTCACTCTCTAAATAGAAGGAAAAGACATATTTCCCCTCGCTTTCTGTCCCTTCCATAAAAGTAAAAAAACTCAATAAGCTTAATTTACAAATTTCTTTGTCCTAGTAAACACAGTTGACAGTGTTTCTCTCTGGCTGCTGTGCCAAATCAGGAGATCCTTTGCATCGTCTCAGGTGTGTGCCTCTGAACAGCTGACCTTTCCATTGCTTAATAGAGCTGAGAAGTGCTTAGAGGGCCACACCACCACTGGCCTTTACTGTGTCAGAGTGGTCCATCTTTTTGCCCAGGGCTATAAATTGTCAGCAGAGAGAGCAATCCAGAATAAAGAACAAAAATTAAATTGCCAAATAATAGCTCAAAATAGAAAGCTCTGTAAACATAGAATGTATTTCCTTTTCTCCCCTGCCATTTAAAGCTATTTAGAAACAGTTTGTTTCCTGCTTTGAATGGAGTTAATTTTACCACAGCTGTTTATTTTTGTTTTAACAGCTTTAGTTACACACCCTTTATCATCCTTAAGTATCTTTCTGATTTAAAATCCTGATTTGATGCCAGCACAGCTCTGAGAGGCTGTTGCTGAATTAAGTCTGATGTTGTGGTCTCTTTTTAATCCTTGTTTGAGCTAATCTGTTTTGGTACATTTCAGAATGTTGCTCTGAAAAGACCTATAACTGCTATAGCAGGAGTGTGGTGTGTTTGAAATATCTTGAGGAAACTAATCTCTCTTATATACCCATAGAGGAAAAAAATGTGTGAAGTGCGAAAATCCTCCAGACAGTTTTGAGAAAATTTAATCTTCATGAATACTGAATGAGCTTGCACTTGTAAGGACCATGAATCAATAAAGAATCAAAATTCTGAATGTTTTTGAAAAGCTGTAGACCCATATCTTATTCCAGCCAAAACCTGGGAATAGTTGGCCCCTGGGAATTTTGACTTCTTGCTGATGATGGTGCCCTTGTTCAGACTTCGAGGAACTTCCTAAAAAAAATACAACCAATGCCTGGATTTGAGCTCTACCTTGTGGTGCTACAGATGATTCAGCAACAATAAATCTCGGTAAAAGAATAGCAGTTTTGCTTATAGAGCCAGAAATTTGATGTGACACTCACCAAAGACTTGAGAAATATGTCCTAAAAATATTAAAGTTCTGAAAAACTTTCCTGCTATTAAGACTGATGTGATAGTAAGCATGTTAGTGAGCACCTTATTGATGTTATATTCTTAGCTTGTCAGCTCTCCAAATGCTGACAGAGAGCTGACAGGTTCTAGAGAAGTTGCTGTTAAAAAAAAGTGGTAAAAAATATGAGAGGCTTGACTGCTGTAGCTTTTATCCTGTACTGGCTTTATTTGAAGTACTTAATAGCTGGGTTTACAAGGAAAGCAAGATGTTGTCAGTGTTTCTGAGGACAGCAGTTTGCTGAGCTGCTGGCCTTGCTGGCCTCACCCTTGTGCTCAAGTCCATGGCTGTGGTAGACCACAGCTGCTTCAAGCTGAGCTAAGTGGGTGTGCTGGTCAGCAGAGAGGAGGACTGTGATCACTCAAATTCTCTTCAGTTTTTAATGTTCATTTAGCAGCCTGATCTCCCTGATAGCTGTAGCTCTTAATGAAGAAAATTTCATACTTAAAACTCATAATCTGATCGTCTGTGTCTCTCAGGTTCCTGCTTAGATCTCAGCTGTGTCCGTTGGCTACATTTATCTTTTGGAGAAACTATCCAGCCAGCTGTGTTCTGCCACTAAGCTATTTGCAGTAGTGGCAAAAAATTCCATGAAAAGCTGAAAAAACCCCAAACAAACAAAAAAACCCAAAACACCAACTACCACCAACAAACAAACAAAACAAAACAAAAACCCCAAACAAACAAACAAAAAAAGTGTGACTGGAAGAGGAAGATTTTTCTGGTTTTAAGAGGAAAGATCACCTGAGCCAGGTTGCAGGCGCACCAAGAGAATTGCTGATAGATCTATACTGACAGATATATATACACACACATGCATGTATCTCACATACACATACACACACACACACACAAACACACATATATATATATGTATCAGGGAACAACCCAATATAAAAATAAATGAGAAGAGAATTTATCAGGCAAGGGTGGACATAGTGTTGCAAATTCTTGCTTCCAAGTTCTTTATCTGTCCAAATCAGAAGAGTGTATCTTATGTACCTGGACAGGAAAGTAAAAAAGAGTCTTCTTAGCATGTAAGAGCATGTTAGAATATTTTCTGCAGCACTGTTTTATACTCAAGCAATGCATTATTCTTTCTTAATGTTACTGAAGATGCTCACTTTATCTGATTTGTTCTGCAGTTTCCACTGCATACAGTTCTTCTCTTTTGTCCTCTTTGTCTCTAGACCCCAGTCATGTTATCATAAGAGCACAAGCAGGGCTTTTATTCTTACTGATTTATTTCGTAAAGTACAGAGAACTCCTCAGTTTGAGTTAGTCAAAAATAATTAAATTAGGTCATTTTCCCAGCTGATCTAGTAGAACTCTTTTTAGCTTTGCAGGCTTTGTATCTGATCCTTAAAATGCAATTTAGTTTGGATAGGCCACACTTCAGTCCATTCTGTTCTCATAAAAAAAAAACAGAAAGAAAAAAAGAAAAAGAAGCAATGCTGTTATTTCTTATGTTGTTTTCATTTTGAGGACTGTATACTGAGACAGCTCTGTGGCAGTATAGAGAACAAACAACTCTTGGTTTATCATCAAGCACAAATGGGTGATGCTTGGGGAGTTTGTTGTGAACCTGAGGTGAAGCTTCTGATGCAAAGTGTGATGCGTCATCACAAAGGAATGGTCATAAAAGCTTAAAATGCCGTAATGAAAAACAAGTGATGACCCAGAAAGAAGCAAAGCTTTATTCTTATTGGATCCCCTTGAGGTCTCTAAACTTTCTTTCATGTAAACTTCAAAGATCTGAAGTCCATGTGAGACCTGTTGAGTAATTCTCACAATTATTTTCACATTTTAATTCCATCCACTACCAAAGTCCAGATCTTCTTCTTCCATGATTAGGGATGCAGAAAACCTATTTTGATAACCTGTTTTTAAGATAGCTTTTCTGTTCATTTCAGGAAGTGGCTAAGAGCAGTCATGGATTCTTACCAGTTACCCCTGGAGGGAGGTGTCTTCACTGCTTCTTCCTTCCATCACAGAATAGTTTGAGATTTTGGCAAGGATGACAGTAGAAAACTTTGCCAGAGGGTAATTTTCCATGTCAAGATATTTTGTTCAGCTAAAAGACAACGATCACTACAATTTGTTTGAGTTTTTTGAGTTATGGATGTTTTGTACTCAGTCAATTGCTGACCATTGTCTTTGCACTAAGAAGTGGTAAATAAAGTTGGTTCTAGCTTCTGTCTCAGCCAGTGCCCCAGTGATTGATAATTTGCAAAGCTGAAGAAGGTCCAGTTGGTAGAACTTACAGCACCTTCAGTTACTGCCCAAGTCAAAGCAAGGGGAGGGAACAAGAAAGGGGCAGTGACTTTGCCACACTTTGCCTGAGATGATTTATACCTGTCTGGCTTCATTTACCCTTGCATCTCTGAGTGCCTCTGCTAGAAACACTGTGCAATGGCTCTGCTATGGATGACCATTCCTCTCCTGCCCTCCAGAGCACCAAGCAGCATCACAGTCAATGCTGAAATTCCCTGGTTACTGATTTCCTGAGGTCTGGAAGAGAAGTAGTGCACAGGGTTTGCTTTACTGACAGTAGGCATGCTACCACTCTAACTACCATAATAAATATGATAATTAACCAGACTTAAGGTTTTCTCCCAGGCCCTTATTTGAAAAATTAAATGTAAAGTAATCAAGACTTTGCATATTTAAGAAAAATATTGTAATATAATTGTTTAATATTCATTTAAATTGCAATCCTGCACAGCTTATGGAACAAATAACTTGTTCAGTGTTACTTGAATTGAAGTGAATATCTGAAGAAATAGAAGTGTTGCTGATGTTCAACAATAGGTGTGGCAGCCACTCTGATGGCTAGAGGGCCAAAGTATTTTCCTTAGTCTGTAATCTTTCTGTTTGTTTCTAATTGGGAACTTTTCTCTAATTCTGCTTTTATACTCCTTTTATGTTAAAGATGCAGAAAATCTCAGGGCAGCGTATCATGGCTTTTCTGGTTTTGGCTAAAAGTCCTGATCTGCCACGTAATTCCTGATTTCATTTCCTAGCAGCACCCTGGCATTGAAACCCATTGAACAGATGAGCCTCTCATGTCCTGGATCATGAAGTTGTACCTGGAGGCCTTAGGACTTCCACTGGTTTCTGTGGTTCATCCGTCAGCATTTTATGATGAAAATCTCTTGCGATCACTTTGTTGACCTTGATATAAAAGTAATTAAGAAGAAAAGCTTATTTGAAATTACTTCTTTGTGACATCATGAGTGCTTGTTAGGGAGATGTGAAGATTTGAGCTTCTTATTGTTAGGCAGAATTAGTGTCGTAGTAGCAGCAATTGCTGTGGTTTTCCTGAAAACAGTTAATGTAGGGAGGAAGATCTAAGTGGTCTAGGGAAGGAAACTTCAGTGGGTCACTTTTGCCACCAGTGGCTGTTTGACCTGATGCTGCACCCTTCTGTAAAGTGGCTGAAACATCACCTTATTGCATCTGCGGCCTCTGCTATTTGAGCAACAGATATTTTCAGATAAGTGCAGATAAATTTTCCTATTCACTGAAAGAAATAATGCAAATCAGGATGTCAGTGTTGATTTGTTACATTCCTAGAGGAGAGTGTGCATGGGTGCTTTTCTTATGAGGCTGTCTATGCTGCAGAGAGGTTTAATTTTCAGCATATTATGCAGCTTATTTGATTGCAAATTTGTTTGAACAGCTTTCAGCATTATATTTCCCAGTTAGGTAATGTAGCTTTAGATACTAATTGCATAATTGGCTTGAGTCACAGATTTAAGGTGCAGTGTGCCTGATCTGACTGCTTGTTAGCTTTACGTGGCTTTATACAATAGGTAGGTGCTTTACAGCTGAATTTAACTCTTTCTTTTATTAAGGTCTCTTCCAAAGAGGTTTGGCCTGAGGAATAAGGATTTTCTTGGTACCCAAGGAATCACCATCCTCATTTGTGAAGTTTTGATGCTGGAGTATGCATGTTTTGTGGATTTGTGGATTGGTGTAATTTCTAACCAGTACACCAGTGTGGTGAAATAAAGTCATTTTTCAAAGTCAAAAATGAGTGCATGGCACAGAGAGCATCTTCTCTACCTATTTCTTGTGGTTTCGTTTTCCTTGAGAGGATGGTGGGAGGGATCCTTTTCCAGTCACAATCTGATCTGAAAATACTGAGCTTCACACCTTCTTTCACCCCTCCTTTTCACAGGCCTAAAAGATGCTACAGGCTCTGAGAGTGATGGTGGTGACTCTTGCAGTACAAAATCAGAAGGAGCCAATGGAGGCACGACAATCCAACCCAAAAAGGTCAAAGGTGTTGGCTTTGGAGATATCTTCAAAGACAAACCCATAAAGCTACGACCAAGGTCAATAGAAGTTGAAAACGACTTCCTCCCAGTGGATAAGGTATGTGTCGTTCCTTAATTGTCTCTTGGTGTTGGTTTAAAAAGGTTTTCATTTTAAAGTTTTAAGTTCTGTCACTGGCCAAAACTTGAAGCTTTATGGTCATTATTTCCTATTCTTTCTGTAGACAAGGTTCTGCTTTTTTTTATTTTTGCCTCAGACCAGAAAATGGATTCCAGTGAGGTTAGCTGCATGCAAAAGTTAAAAAAAAAAATTAAAAATTGTTTGCTCTAAAGTATGTTCTTCAAGGAAACAAACAAGAAAGTGCATGGTTTCCTATGAAGTCAGGACTGAAAAAAAAAAAAAAATCCGTGAAATCCTTCCTTTAAGTGAACAGTCAGATTTGCACAGAGTTACTGATGTGCTGAGAAGTGTTAGGAGGCTTCCACAGCCTCAAGTTCTGCTGTGGGCATAGCTACATGGTGCATTTGCTTTGTCCCCAGTGGTGATTTTAGGAAGCTCCTGGGCTCTTGATACCTGGTGTGGCAACTTCTCACCTTTTGATTGATGTTTGTCCGCTTGTCTGTAGAAACAGACACTACAACAAAACTTTTTTGGCCTGCAAGACTTTTTTTTTCAACCTAGATCATTTCAGTGATCTGATTTATAGCACAGCAGCTATTCCCACGTCCACTGTGAGTTACAGTAGTACAGGAAGAGGTCCTGCAGAGAGGGATGGAAACTTCTGAACTTCTAAATTATTCTGAGGGGCATTTGGTTAATATTTTGCAGGTGACCATTTTTCATTTAGTATAAAGAGGGTAGGGAAGAGCTGGAATAATCTAAATAAAGGACGAACCGCGACTGTGTTATTGCTTGACCATTGCGGACTTCTTCAAAGCCTGCATGGTACCCTGCTTGCCTTCTATTTCTGGGTGGACTTCCTAACTCACAGTGGGGCTTTGCAGAAGCATTTCTTTTCATTTGAAGTCTTTGAAAAGTCCTTATTCCTTGGAGGAATTCCTTGGAAGTGGCCTTCATTCCTTGGAGGAAAATCTTACTCCACTTTATAATAATGTCAAGTCTTACCTTTGTTTTGCACAAACAACTAACAGGTTTTTTACCCAGCCAAAAATGGAATACATGATTTTCAGGAAACTTATAACACAAACTTTCCTGCCTATGTCTTCAAGTTCTCCTAAAATTGGCACGATTAGTAGAAAATAATGGCTTGACTTCATAAACACAATCCATCCTCTGTGTTTGAAATGTGTAGATAACTAAAGGCAATGCTTCTTTGCTGTTGATGCTTTTTTCCTGTCTAGGATTATATTAGCCTTTGAGAGGTGCCATTCAGAGCCTTCAGCACCGCAGTCTTTGCCTTTTAGCAGCAGTAAAACATGAATCAGTGACACGACATCTGTTAGGACTGCAGACCATTAACCTCCCTAAACACTTGCTTCCCGGCTGCAAGAAATTCCTCCCTTGTCGTTGCCATGTTCTTTACCATTTCATGCTGAGTGTAAGAGAATCCTGCATTAAGTTGGCCATCCCATCAAGGTTCAATTCAGCCTGGAAGCTGAAGCTCTGCATACTGGTTCAAACTGTACCAATGCATGAAGAGTTCCAAATCGGTCTATATTTTTCTCAAGCAGTGTAGTTTTTGAAGGGATCTTTGCCCTCTTCTGTGTATTTCTCATCTACTTGTAGCCTTAGTTTTTCAATAACTTGTGAAGTTTTGAAGAAGAAAAAATACTTTCCTCTATTCTCGCTTTTTAAAATTTTCTTAATGCTTTCTGCAGTTTGGAGAGCTCTTTCTGTTGCTTCTTCTTGATACAATTATTGATGAAATATTACTGTAATAATAATTTTAAGTTTTTTGATTTGAAATATTTCCTACCAACAGTTGTTTTTTAAAAAGCATCAGTAAGCTACTGTGAGGACTTTATAACGTGGAATTATTTATAACACGATAGTTCCCATGTAAAATGTCAGTCCCATTTACAGAAGAATCAGCAGGGTCTTATTTTGTTGGTGTTATCACTTTGTGTTCTAATATGTTTTCAATTTTATGAATCATAAGCTTAGATCATATTTCACACAGAATTACTGGGGTGTTAAAAAGACTTTTACACAAATATTGGCAGGAACATGAAGGCAGAAAGGTTTGCTGCCAGCTGAGCAGAAGCAGATGCCATTAGGCTCTCCTGTAAATCACCAGGCAGTTTATTGTGCTTCAAGTGTTTGCTCAATGGCAACAATGTGGGGATATAATCACCCTTGTCTTTTAAGGTGATCAATAAACTCTGAATAAAAGGCAAAACTGAGGAATTGCGTGAAATCCCATTGGTTTTATTAGTGTGCAGAATTCATTGCTTAGCTGTTATTTGCTCTAAAAATCACAGAGGCAGATTATCCTAGGGAAATTAATGATGCAGTCGTGGGAGTTTAGTTTGAGCAGCGCTATCAGAGCTCTGCTCCTTTGGAAAATTAAAAGAATCAAATACTTGTGCTTTGTAGTCCATTTCATTGCCTGTTGGTGCTGACAAGTCAACCACTGGCCATGTAAAAGAAAAATCAGATTCCTGAGGCTTGGCTCTGACAAATTTCCATTACTGATAAATGTAAGTGATCTGTTTTACAGTGCTGCATGTGACTGAAGTCACAGTCGCTTGCAGTCATAGTCAAGACTCACAAACAGATGAGTTTTTAGAAGAAACACAGCATGCATACAGACAGGTTGTGTCTCCTGAGAAAATTTAGGGTAACACTCTTGAAGCAGCACAATGTTTGTGGTCAAATAGAAATGCCTGTCTCACATGCCTCTCTTCTGCTCTGCAGCTTCAACACATTTAAACAGGTGCTTATGCTTACTTCTTTTTTTCCCTTTTCATTTTGTAGTAGCTTATCTAAAAGTTCTGTTGCTAGGTTGGACTTCCTTCCATTATGATCTGTATGTGCTTCTGTTGTTCTAACAAGCTATCATTTCTTCCTCTCCTGTATCTAAGAATAAACCTCTACAAGTACAGGAAAATTAATTCAACCAATACATTCCTTAGTCTGAGTTAACTGTATTGGGTTGATTTGTGAGATGAGGCTTCAGCTTGCAAATGCTAAAGACCATGATAGGTGAATATAAACTATAAGGTCTTAAAAAGCTATTTTTATCTTTCTGAAAACTATCCTTACTGCAGAAGAGACTATTGAGAGGTTTTTTTACATTTTCCACTTGGGATGTGTTTGTAACTCTCTTTCATAGTTGGCTAGCAGTGGTAGATTTGAGCAGAGCAAGATTTCATGAACATCCTTTGATGAGATCACAGTACTGTTTGCCAAAACTTCGTGTAAATTATATACTCAGCCATCAACCCAGGGAGCATTGCAGACATTGTAATGATTTCATATAAAGAGGGAGGCTGTCATGGCTCTAGAGTCAGCAACTTGTAAGATCTAGTTAACTGGTGTTTAGGGATCCTTACTGCAAAGCACTGAATTCATACAGAATTTTTTATTTTTTTATCTATTCAGTATGTCTTGGAGAGGAGAAATGGAGAACTAATGGAAGACACAAGGGCTAGAAGAGCTAGAAGCTCTTGTCAATTATTAAGTCTACCTGTCCTTTGTAATAAGATAAAAATTTGTAAACTCAGAGACTGAATGCCTGCAAGGTCTGAGTTTCTATTTTGAGCTGACAAGCTGGGAACCCAGAAACTGTGGGAGAGTCTGTCTTTGCACACCTGTTCTGTCAGATCCTGCCTGTCTGCTTGCAGAAAACATTTTTACCACCTAATTTTCAGCTGTCATTTAAAGAGGAGTCTTTGAGAGACACAAGTTGGAGGCTCCTCCTGGTGTTTCTAAGCCAGCTGACAACGTGTCTGCCAGCCCTGCCCAGTGTCACCCGTGGTGCATGGCCAGCCCTGGCTGTGTGTGCCACATGTGCCACGTGTGCCTATATCTCATGGCTCACTACTCCTTTCTTTGCCTCTCCAATGCCTTTGGAAGTGCTTTCTCCCCTAATTGAAATGTTGGAGTCAGTGCTCAAAATCCTGAGATTAAAAATGGATGCAAGCAAAAACCACCTGGTACTGACTAGAAACACTATTAAAAACACCTGCTGAGGCAGAGAGCACACAGTGGGAGCACCAAGTGTGTGTGCAGCACTTTGCACTTGAAAGCACAGGTTTCTGGCATTCCTTTCTTCAGAGACAGCCATCGGCAGTGGCAGCAGCAGACGTGGCAAGCATCAGCAGTTTGTCAAATTCCGTGTAGGAACAGAGGAAGCACTCATCTGTTCAAGCTACATTCATGTTCTGCTTTGAAGTCTCTGTCTGCTACAGTCTGGCATCCCTGTCCTAACCGTTTATTCTAGTGCCATCTTGTGAGGAAAGCTGCAGGGGAGGAAGGACCCTGACCCCTTCTGCAGCTGTCATGAGAGCAGGGCTGCCTGCAGCAGGGTCTCGCTGCTTTGCTGGTGTATCTTCCCATTCCTTGAGTTCCCTGTGGAAACAGGATTTCACACTGTTTCTTTCATTATGTGAAAATATAGTAAAGGTTTGTAAATGGTGGCTGATGCTCAGAGGCAGTGTGGACATTTAAAATAAATACTTTAGAGGATTTACTACCCTGTTCTGGAGGTATAAGAAAGAGGGATAGGGGAATTAAGATTGACAGGGGAGAGTTGAAAAGCAGCTTGCCCCATTTTGGGGAGGCAGACTCAAAGCAGGGCCTAGCACTCAGGGAATAGAATGAGAAATGCAAAATTAAGTTTAAAGAGAGGTATAAATTTGGTAACTTCTGCTGGCAGTGACTCTCTGCTGAGTCACTGAATTGTGTAATGTGAGTGAAGAGTGACTCCTGATCTCCTGTATGCTTCCTTTCCCGCCTTGCTATCCCATCTGTGCTTTCATGTTCTGTCACTTTGGTTTCTAAAATGTTCAAGCTGTCTGAACAGAGTTGTCCAGGTATCAGTGACATGGTTCAGCTTACACATCAGCCTGCACTACTGGTTTTTGACAGAGGATGTTACCCACACACTGGTTTGTGCTGCCTGGGATGTTTTATTAGGCTTTTTTTTTTTTTTTTTTTTTTTTTTTTTAACTAAAGCAGCTATTTGACTCTAAATAATCACAAGTTAGTTGTTGTCCATGCCACAAGATTTCACATGTATACAGTTGGATTTATTCAGAAAAAAAATTGTCAGTGTGAAAGAAACACACCAAACATATGCATGAAAGTCTTTTCAGCTTATGTTTCTGACTCAAGCTGCTTGGAGAACATCTTAAAATAGAAGCAGAGTAGTGTAAGAAGTATTGATAGTACTACAAGTCCTTTCTAAAAGCAATGTGGAAGGTCTGATCTGTTGTCCTGGGGCACAGCGCTGGGTTTCTGCCAGATTGAGTTCTCCTGGAGGAGTGCTCTGTGGGAAGGAAAACTCCTGTTATTTCAGTCATGGTTTTGATTAGGAAATCTTAGGATGCTCCAGTCAGAAGAACAGGATGTGTAGGTTTAAGCTAATGCAATTCTATTTCATAATAGGATGGCAATAAAAGTCTATATGTTTTAAGTTGCTCTGGATCCAGCTGTTGATCATTAGCTTGCAGGTCATTGTAAATATCTGAATTTCAGTTGAATCAGTACCATTACCAGGCCTTTTGCCCCAACAGGCATTCTAAAAGAATTGCTAAAAAACCCAAAAAGCTTTGCTTACATAGATTAAAACAAAGCTGATTTCCTGAGTTCCAGAGATACTTGATGGAGACATAAACTGAATTTCTAGGAACATTTGTCTCACGTTTCAACAGTACAGAGAAAATGCTTCAGAAAGTAACAGCATTGACAGGCAGGCTGGCTTAGTTACTGTCTGATAAGCTTCAAGAGGAGTGGTTCCTGAATCAATATGATACATTTATTAATAGCAATAAAATCTACCTAAGCAAAATTAATTTATATACATTGATATGAAAAGATTTAAATTAGTGTAATCAAGACTTTAGGGATAAACAGTTTTATAAACTGTTCTAGTGTTTCTCAGCAAAATGTATTTTTATTTCTTGCCCCATTTGGATTTTGTTAGATAGCAAAACTGATTTTTAATAACTACATCTGAGTTGTTAAGTTTTATAACTTTGACAAGATTATAAAGAAATTCTAATGAAATAACTTCTGATACTCTTAGCACACATTGACTTTGAAAACTGAAGAAATATTTATGCAAAAAAATTACCTGCCTTGAAATTTATGTACACCACTTTGAAAATTACATAAATAACAAGGCTGATGAATGTAAACCAAATTGAGTTTAACCTTTAAAGTGAAATCTGTGCCCTCATCTTTTGTCATCTGTTTGACTTTATTTAGCTTGTGGATTTTTTCTGAAATGTTTTCTTTCTTTGCATTTTTCCTAGTTGAGGATCATTTTTAATAGTCAAATGGAAATGAGAATGTATAGTATCTTGTAGCTTGCTTAAATAAAAATATTTAATTTCTTCCAAATCACCTGTGTCTTTCCCTCCCTGCCCTTATTCAGACATTCTATAGTTGAATGTTTGTAGGGAGGCAGCAATAAGAATTTATAAGATTTTAATGGAACAGAACATCATGTTATTGATATTTCAGTTTCTTGAACATTTTTCTTTAAAAACAAAAGCCAAAACAAAGACGTAAGTTACACGAAATTTCAACCTTTTTTCCCCCCCACCAGAAAGACCAACACATTCAGAATTTGTCATAAGCTCAATTATTTGCAAAATTTACTGCCTGGGCTGTTCACAAAAGTTCTGTAAATCATCACTCACATCCTTGCTTTTCTTAGCTGGTGGTCTCAAGAAGCCAGGAAAGTCTAAGCTGGAAAGGAGAGGAAACTTCTTGCTGTGAGTGAGCAGAGGTAGGAAAAGGTCCAGATTTCCTGTGAAATAAACAAGTGGAGCTTTTGTTTCCTGGGGATGGCCCGGCCTGTGAGTCAGTGTCAGGGCTGGGCTCCTGCTCTCGCTGAGCTGAGCTCATGCAAGGAAGGGGCAGGACTCCAGGACTCTTCTTGGACACTTCCAGCTGCTGAAAGGCAGCTTGGATTCACAATGGGAGAGGAGGTATTTATTTTACAATTAGTTGGGGTTTGCTTTTGTGGCTGTTTAAAACTGTATGGTATTATATACTCTGCATAGCACAGGTTTCAACTGTAGGGTTCTCTGCACACTTTGAAGATGCTGGGTAGGTAAAAAGAGAAGAAGGAAAAAGAAGGATCCTGAAGTCTATTCCTGCTATGAAGGTCCATATTAGAATAGGGGGTTATTTTTCTGTGAAAAACGTATTCTCTCCTGGCTCTATTTAGCTTGAGTTTTTTCCTTTCTGCCTGTTTGGCCATTGAACTTGCACACATGTTTTCTATTTCTATAGGAAGTGATTTCAATTTTCTTACTCTAAAGAATAATACAAGTTTAGAGTTAAGCAAGACAAGTTTTAAAGTCTTTAGGATGTGTTACTCTTTCAAATATTTGCTTAATAAGTGAAAATTCACCACCCCCATCCTGTGGTTTTTTTTGTCCTAAATACACTAACAAAACTGTACTTCTTCTTGGAAGAAAAAAGAGGAAGAGCTTTACTAATTCCTCTTCTGTGTGAGGTGCCATTTGTCCAAGTGAGGAAAATTGATATGAATGAATGTTTTAGGAAATTATATTGCGATAATAAAACATCTTTTTTTTTTCCCCCCAAGAAAAAAAGCAACTAGAATCAACTGTTGCTTGTAAAATTTTATAGAAAGCTGAATGGAGAGATACCAAGTAAACGGTTTAATTATTTCCAGATACTTTGGGAGCTCTTAGTACAAAAATGTAAATTTCCCTCAACTTTGACTTTTCACGGCTAAAGTCAGTAATCCCTGTGCAGAAATGGAGCAACAAGTTTTTTGAGTTGCTTTTCCTCCTAAAACGTGCCAGGTGTCTTTCTTGTTTTCTGCCTTAAATAAAGAAAAGAAGAAGGAGGAAAGGAGGAGTGTGAAAGGATCACAGATCAGCCAGGCACTTGGTAAGATAAAAAAATATGTAAGCCGCTTTCCAAGAAGGCTTTTTAATGCTTTGTGTGTGTTTCTATAGGAGATTCTTGGCATTCTGTGTTTCTAAAACAGTCCTTAAATACTAGAGATGTGAGCTGATATTCTTGCAGTTAGTTGACTAAGTACTTTATAAAAGCTTCCCAATGAAAGCCAAGGAGAGGGGAGAGAGGGCAGCTCCTGGGGAGGAAGTCCTGATGCAACAGTGGGTAGGAGCCAAGCAGGGGCTGCTGGTGGCTGCTTTCTGCTGGGTGCTGGGCTCTTTGCCATGCACTGGCCACACAGAGAGTAGAGTCCTCCACCTGGACAGCTGATGCTTTCTTCTGCAGCAGTCTCAGCACCTAAAGCACTTGCTGGAAAGAAAAGCTGAAACATGTGGTAAAAGTCATTTTCCATTTGTGTTTTGAGTCACTTGTTGCTCTGCAGTCTTCCCTGTAAGTGTTTAAAATAAAAACATCTCTCTGTTCTTCCTCAGTAACTTCCAATTTCAGTGATGTAAGGTGAGGGGGAAAACCTCAAATCTAAAAAAATTGAAGTTAATCTGAGGAGAAAAGAAGTATAATTCAAAAATGGAAGATCTGTTTGTTGTCAGCACTAAATCTGGGATAATCTACGTGACAGTATGGGTTCGTTCTTTTGTTTATAATAATTGAATTTGAAAAATATCATTGAACAGCTACTTGTCAGTATGTTGACAAAATCATAACTTTCACAAAAGAGCAAATAAATATTGTTGCCACTTTAAAGAGGAAGATATTAAAGAAGAGACATTCCTTGCTTGCTGTTTTCATAGATTTTTTTTTTATTCTTCTCAGAGATTAATGTAGCTGCACTGCTTTCCTTACTGCTGCTGCAAAAAAGTGGAGATTCAAGTAGCAGTTGTAAGGTTCAATAGTAGTTGTAAAGGGAGGTTTTATAATTGTAGTTTCTAAGATGGATGGTGCAATCTGGATCATGCAAGTTACCAGCTGCAATCTAGACAGGCATGGTTCTCCTGGGAGAGTAGGAAGGAATTTCATTCACTCAGTGCAGACTGACTAAAGTATTTTTCCTAGAAGAGATAGAAATTAATTGTGAATGGCAACCTGCAAATGGTAAAATTCATGACAAAGAGAGCAAGGGGTCATGTTTCCTTTACATTTATGTGAAGGAAAGTAAAAAAAGAGAATGAAAAATAAAGGAGGGAAGAAAGAAGGCTTTCTGCTTAAAAAATATTTTTGATACAAAAGCACCTTCTAGAATTACAAATCTGCAGCTTGAGGAAAAAAGAAAATGAGCTTGTTCATTGTGCACATTTTGATGTGCATGCTTCCAGAGCTTTGAGATCAGGCAGCTGGGAGCGTGCTGTGTGGGTTTCATTCTGTGTCTGCCTTTTATTTCATTTACTAAAGTGTTTTTACTCATCAGTGGTTCTAATATGTCTCGCTCCATTTGTTTCAGCAGCATCTATCTGATCTAAACTCTTATGTTCACTTTCTCACCATTAACCTTTTAGGAAGGCAGATTTTTAGTTCATTAATGGTTTGAAACTGACAGCCTGACAGCATCAAATGTCAGGATTCCAAATTTTACAGAAATACTGATGTTTTAATGCATGCATGTTAAGATATATAGGTTTCTCTCCTGTCCAGCACATCAAGCATATTGGTAGGAAAAAAGCCTCTCCAACCCCCTCCCTGCCCATAATTTCAAATTTTAAGAACTTGTCAAAATATGAAGTTAAACCAGCTTCGGAGTCTGAACTTTCCTGCTGGTAAAACAGGTTTAACTGTGGAGAACACTGCAAAAAGCAAAATATGCACTGTTCTGGTCTCCAAGCTACCCAGAGTTTTAATGGGAAAAATGTTTCACTGTTCATGGTTTTGTTTCTACCCCCTTTTCCATCCAAGACGTTAAACCAAAAATTTTGCATTGCATGGTTTGCCTGCTTACTTCTTTGAATATTATTTCAGATAGCACAGATTACTCTGGTGAGTTGCATAATGCTAATGAAGATATTTGTCATCTGTGGTTTGAAGAATGATGGTGGTAGTTTAATACCTGGTAGTTTTAGTGCTTGGGTAGAGACATTTGGTGCTGGCTCAAGTCATTTCTAAATGGAGCTCAACAGCTGGAAACAGGAACAGAACTAATTTTTCCTTTAAGCAGTTCTGAAATTGCTGAAGACACGTTTTGTCATTGCAAATGGGAAGTTAGGAGTCTGTGAAGCAACCCCTCTAATTAGAAGTCTTCCCCACTATGAAGGTTTGAGACTCCTTTAAATGCAGAAATATAAATTACATGAATGTGGATGATGCAAAAAGTTATACTTCAACATAAACATCAATTTTATCACTGAGAGAACAGTTTGTATTCATAGTCTGAAATATTGTGCATCTCAAGATGTCTTGAATCTCTAGCAGTTCTCAGCAAAAGCTGGTAACAGTCAAAGCCCTTCCAGACAGCTTGACTGGAAATAAATTGGAGTTTATTCAGGAGGTTGGTAAGTTGTACAAGGTTTCACTTTGTAGTGTTGTGATGGACATAATCCACCTTACAGGTCATAACATGTTTGAGGTGGCTAAACAGGAAATGTGAATGTACATTTCTGTACTGTCTTTTTCAATGCAATAGCTGACTGACAATCCAGTATTTGATTTTTTATAATCTTTTAGATTCATAGTGAGTTTTTCACTGTGGCAACTACAAAAGATGGCCCTCCAAAAGAGGAAAGTTGACTTATATACATACCGTAAAACATTTCTTAGTTTTGAAATTTTTCCATTGAAAATTTCTGTAGTGTCTTATCAGAGGACTATATAATTTTGAAGACTCTTCTAATTATTTTCTCCATATATCTTTGTTCTCTCTATGATTTTGCTTTCTTTTTAACAGAAGAACTTAGTGTGTTTGATAATATTTGGGGGAGGGGGGCGGGGAGATAGGAGTTGGAGTAATCCTTTGAAGTTTCCCTTAATTGTCCCTTTGGTTTTATATCCCTTTGCTTTATTTAAATTTACTTTCTGAAGAGTCCTGTATTCAATATTCCATTTCCATATGTCAAAGAGTAATATTTCTCGGAAATTGGAAGATCCTGGGAAATTTGTAGTTCAGGTCAGGCCTGTGCCTGGGCTCACATTGTGCCTCCACAAGAGGTCAATACTGGAAGCCTAGGGAAGACTCTTGGAACAGGTTGCACAAAGAAATTCCTGCGGGGAGTCTTAAAAGCCTCTAATAATTTTGAAATTTGTATTAATAACCATAATGGATTTTTGTTTCATTGGCGAATCAAGTAGTCACATTTTCATTGCACATAACATTTTAGCACCTGTAGTTCCTGTGAAAGCATTCCAGTCTGCTGGGTCACACACTGTGGGAAGGAGTTACCTCCCTCTGTTTGTTTTGAATGTGACACCTGCTAATTTCATCTGATAGCCCATAATTGTTATTACCGGAAGAGATAAGTGAGTCCTTAATTTTTGTTACTGGAAGAGATAATGAGTGACTCCTCCCTATCTACCTTCTCTCCTGATTTTATAGACTTGTGCTGTCTGTGTGTAACTTTTTTTCCCAGAATGAGGGATCTATTCCATGAGTTTGATCATTCTTGGTGACCTTCTGTCTTTTTCAGTCCCTTTGAGAACTCGGGGAAAAAGGAGGGTGTGTGAGGGCAAAAGGAGGTGAGAACCTCACACAATGGTCAAGGTGTTGAATGAACGTGAGCAGCATTTTTACAGCCCTTTCTGTTGCTTTTTATTGCTTTCCAAAGTATTAACAACTATGGGCTCCAAAGCCTGTCATTTCTGTCTTAAGATAGCATTTTTCCTCCAAATGTGTGATTTTATTTATACCTGAACTTATTTTCTGTCTTTTCACTTTGGTGGGTCATCTGTGGAGGTGTGGAAAAGAGCCTTGATCTAGATCTCTAAACAACCCCACTGATTACCATGATGAAATCCTACTCTTTGTTTTCTGTCTTTTAATAGGTTACTTATCCAAGTTAATATCTCTTTCTAAAGGATGAACAGTAAATTCTTCCTAATCTCAGTTGTAGTTTTGGGTGTGCAGTGAGGTTACAATTTCAATCTTCTTCAGGATCCAGAACCATCTATTTTTAAAATTCGTGTATTTTAATGAAAATTGCTGTGAATTGGCCATGCAAAATAGAAAAGATAATACAGGACTTGTATAAAGACAACACTGTATGCTGCAAAATCATTATTTAATTATCTAGGTATTAGGTAGCTGGATTTACAGATTTATTGCTGATCTGTAGATATTTAGATCCAGATAGACAAGGACAGATCTTCAGATAGATTACCTGGGTGCTGTCCTGGCAGGTAACATGCATGAACTACACAACAAAGATATTTGAAAATAGCAACTATCATGGGATTCTGGTGACTGAATTTAGGTGTCTGTGTTGTTGTTTGTAAACAAGAAGCAACAGACTTTCTTCACAGTCTGTAGACTAAAAAGCATTGTTAGGACAGGAGCTTTCTTTGTCCCAAAGATGAATTAATGCTAAAAGGATGTAACTGTTTTACCTCCAGTGACAAAAGGGAAGCCTGCAGTGACTGGCATCTGGCTCACAGTTGAAGTTTGAATGAAATTAAATAGCTACATCATCTTGAATAGCTACATCAGAACACTAAATCTTGTCTTTTTACATCTCTAGTGACAAAACCAGCTGAATGTCATTGTACAATAAAGAAGTATAAGCAGAATACATGTAAACCGTGAGGCTTATGTAGTCACAACAGAGCAAGGAGCAGTATGAAACCCTATATTTTAAGATTTCTTAGCTTTTCAGTGGTTAAGTAAGAAGTCATGCTAAATAATCACTAAAATAATAAACAATTATGGGTAACATATTCAGTAGATAAAATTCTATTCATACAAGATAAAAGCCATGAATTAAGTTTAATTGCAGGACCCAGTGCCTTCTCCTAAAGAAAATAAACACATAGAAAATCTACCAAAGAACTTAGTCTCATCTTTAGCTTTGGAGTAACAGACTCTGACACTCCCACATACTCATTAGACCATCCTGGCCTTCCTTTCTCCCTCCCTTTTTTTCTGTATGTAATCCTTCACAGTGGTATGCCAAAGGTAGTACAGGCTTGTCATTTTGTCTTTATTTCACCATAAACATTGAGAATCACATAAATAATTTCTTGTTTGTCCAGCTGGTGATATTCAAGGACTTTCCTTTATGTGATTCTCAAATACTTTTTGATGTAATTAAGTAAAACACCAGTAACTTATTTTATTAAATTTTTCAGAAGTTACAGTTACTTTGAAAAATAAAATAATTCTGAATTTTAAAAAAGTGACTATTCCTCAAGGATTCAAAGAATTTATTCTTAGGCTTGGTGTAGTTTAAGCATTTTAACCAATGAGTAGAGGTTGTTTTGCTTCTTGTCAACCGTAAGAAAGAATTATATCAGAAGAATAAACATCAGTGATGAATCAGAAAAAAAAGCTCCAGAAAAATGTTTTGTTCTAAAATTTCCCTTGTCTGGGGAACCTCAGTTCTGTTTCCTTTGCTTTGTTTACTTGCTTGCTTGCTAGTCTGCTTGGATTCCAGGGCCGTGGCAGTGGATGACAGATACAGTAATTGTAAGATGCTCTGACAATCAGTGCTGTATTTCTGGGGCACCAAGTGAACTAAGGGTGGTGTCATGTAATCACAACCTGTTTACCATTCTCTGCAATGGGCATTGTAGTAGGGTTAAGACTGACATGCTATTTTCATGCACAGCTTGTCTTTTTTTTTTCTTTTTCTTTCTTTGTATTTAAGAAGTAACTCCTGAATTGAACACTAGAAAGCATTTTTTCCCCCAAATACCTTTACTTCTTCTGCATATGGATGCTAATTCCAAAAGCCTTTAACATTTAAGCAGCATATTCATGTTGGTTACTCAAATATTGCTTTCCTCTAAAGCACTGGTGGTGTTGTAGCCAGTTCCCAGTGGACTGATGTACATGAGCATTTATAGGACCTCCACTTCTCCATTCTTGACTTGTGTTCTTGGTCCAAACTTGTTAATTGTGGTAAGAGTCATGCTGATGGCTGAAATTGTGTTCATTTCCAAGGAGCTCCAGTGGGATGAAGGCTTCAGTCTTTTGCTTTGTAACAACAGAATGTTTATTTGGAGGATCATCTTTTATTTAGAGATTGTTGATTTTGTCTAGACAGAGAGAATTAAGATGCCAGCAGTTCATAGACCTTTCACAGCATCTAAATACAGAGGTTTGCAATCTTGCTGCAGAAGGGTAAAGCCTTTCACAGGTAAAATCTTTTTCAAAATTAAAAAAAAGGACTTATTTCTTTACAAAGACATGCTGTAAATCAGAAAGCCTATGCTCATTCAATTCCAAGAGTCATCTAATGTAGACATCAGTTGGAAAAAACAGTACTTTAATCTGCTGTAATATGGACAAAGCGTGAAAATGTGCCTTTTTCAGGTTGTCAGATGGAAGAAAATATAGTTTGACTACGTGAAACAAACTGTAATATGAAGCTTAAAATACTTTATTGCTTTATTGTCTGCATTCTGTGGAATATTTACCAAACATCCCACTAAAAAGCTCTCTGAGTGTGTGCTACATCTGATGCTATGGTTAGGGGGGACCATTCTTTAGGGAAGCATCATCTGGTATTTAGAGCTGAGTGATGATGTTTCCACTTTTGAATGATGTAGAGTCAAGAACTACTAAAGAAGAGTTTGGACCCTGGGTTTGAGGCAGAGTTGGTTTTTTTTTAAGCTCAAGCTCGTTGCTCTGGAGAGGGACCCTGAACAAAGAAATCCCTGGGCCTTTTCACCCTCACAGTCTGTGTACAAGATGTTCACGTGCCCCACGTGCACCTCTTGGTCCAATGGTGAATTATTGTCTGGGGTCTTCTGGTGTGTCATGGGATTCTTTCTCCATGTCTACATGGGCAGGCCATTAACTGCTCTCATCTTCCACCTTGAGGCCCTCCAGGGTCTCAGCCCTTATCTGAAGGTATCCAGGCTTTGTTTCCTCTCCTGCTGAGCCAAGGGAAGTTCACCTGCACCAGACTTTGGGCAGGGCCCACCTGTGCTAAGCTGTCAGTAGAAATGTGTGCAGTTTCAGCACCTGAGTCTCTCTGTATTAGCTGGGAGTGCATTGGGCAGATGTACCTGACTGATTGATGTTAAAAAACACAAATAATTGTACATGCACGGGGATGGTCTTTCTAGCAAAGCAAAGCTGTGAAGAAAGTAGTTACAGAGGAAGAAGCTACTGTAGATGACTGAGGCAATCAAATGTGTAGACAGGTGTTTAGTTCACTTCTCTTCAAGAATTTTCATTTTCCCTGTAAATTTCTCTGTAAATGTTTCTTAAAATTCCCATTACCCTCTTTGAAGTCTCATGTGGTGACCCTTCAGAAAAGTGTTAAAAGTGTGTCCTTTTGGGAAACCTCAGGATAGCAATACTTGATCATGCTGTCACAGAAAGGGCTTTATATGGGCTGACTATTGGTAGCATGGGAAAAAATGAAATCTTGGACACTTATTTTGTTTCTGACAGAGTGAGAGCATTTTGACATCTGAAAGTCTTTGGGGATTTTATATTTTGCTTCTTTTTTAGATTTTAAGGCAGAACAGAGGATGGATAGAGGACTTGATTACATTCCTTAAGCACTTGATGCATATTAGAAAAAAAAGGAATTAATTTGGCTGCTCCCTCACACCATCATTATACATAGTCCGTGAGAAGATCCTTCACGCTCCTGTTAAACCAGAGCTAGAAGACTCTAAAATTCATTTCTTGCTTCTTTGTGAACAAATGTTCTCAGTTACAAAATGGAGTGTAAAGACACATTGAAGAACACAGGCTTTATACTCTCACTAATAGTGGCCCTGGATTTGCATATAAACCTATGTATTAGAAAATTCTCATGCATGTAAGCCACATCTAAATATACTAGTTGAGTTAAGAGGAAGTACTGTGGTCAGAGAAACATGACACGTTTTTTCCTCTGACCCAGTCATTGAGATTTTCTGAAATTCTAAAAGTTCAAAACATATGTAACAGTCTTTTCCTCCCTTGTATAAAGCACCAGTGCACATTGTTGTATTTTCACTATTCAAACTGACAAACTATGTTAAGCCTAATTTCCAGCTCATACAGCCCCTTTTAATGAATTCTTTAATTTCTGATGTATTCCTTAAGAATGTCTTCATAGAGTTATATTCCAAGTAGCAGTTCCAAAATATTGTATCTAGGATAAAGACCTTGCTTCCCAAAATAAATAATGGTGCTGAGGAAATCCTTTTTTTCCTTATTCCTGAGTAAATAAGCTATTGCTTCAAGAAGCCTATATTGTTAAAGGAGCCTTAATAGATAAGTGTGTTTCTTTGGTGCAAAATGTAACAGAATCTTCTGTATGGACCTGTCTGTGCTCAAATGACAATTCAGTTTGAATTTTCAGTTGAAATGTTCTAGGCACACTAGACCTGAATAACAAAAGTAAATAGACAAGTCACTTTTCAACCACAACAGAAAACCCTGAAGTACAATGCTAAAATATCCTGAAGGAAGGAACTTGGTCACAGGTGTACTTTTCTCCCTCTGGTCAGAGCTCAGTAGTTGTAGGGAGCAACCACATTACCTTTAGGTGAGAAGAACTCATTTGTATACTGTTCTTTTCATGTTCTGTTTCTCTTGCGTTGTTCCCTGCTGTTACAGGGATTGCAGAGGAGACAAAATATATACATGAAAGAAAATGGGACTGTTCAGACTGTACCATGACCTCATTTACCTGACTTTGTGTGCCACCTCAACCATTGTTGCGATCACTGTTAATTTGGTATCAATGATCCAGAGGTCTGCAGTGACACAGATTTGGAGTGTTCCAAAATGCCATCAAGGCCTATGGAACTGGTAATTTAGTGCTGGACTGTCCTTCCACGGGCTTCATTGTCCTAAAGCATTAATACTGCCAGGTTGCTGCTAAATCTGTCTCATCCCTCTGAATATCTGTATGCCAAATCAGGGTGATTATTCATGCTTTTATCAGCTGTTTCTGCAGCAAGAGGGCACTTCATCCCTTTTCGTCTTTAGGATTTGCTTTTCAGGAGATTAGTGAAATTTGTGTCTGACAGCTAAATAATCTAATTATGGTCGCCTTGCAGAAATAGTGAGATTAAGATTCTGCCTGTTTTGTTGATAATATTCTGTTGTGTTGGGAGTCAACCTAGGCTTGGAGTCAGAAAACACAAACTGTTTCCACCATGTTTTTCTTGTGTGACAGAACTAAGCAAGTCAGAGTGATATCTACAGAGAAATGTAGGTGAAACAAGGCTCACTGCCACCACCTAGAAAAGAGATTTATGATAATCAGCCTGCTGGAGGAGAAGAGATGGAAACTGAAACAGTAGTCTTTAGGAGTGTCTCTGTACCACCAGGCTAGAGATACAAAGGCACAGAATGATATGCTACCCTTCTTGCTGGTGATAAAACCATTCTGCAGCCAAGAATCCAAGATACAGCTTTAGAGAGAAAATGCAGAACTTTACTTGTCTTTGCAGCCTGGTATTCAGGACACTGCTGGGAGATGCCATTATGGGCATTCTGGTTCATGCTGCATTTGACTTTTAATTGCAAACATTATTGACAACATGATAGATTTAGGTAAATGGAGTGAGACAGTTTATGCTGGGACATGTCAGGGATTGCTGACAGGGTTGAGGATCCTGTTCTTGGATTTGGAACATCTAAATTCCCAAAAAGTCCTTCAAGTTCTAAGTCTTGTTTTGTGCCTGTGTCCCAAAGGGGTAAAATGTGCTTGCTTCTTGGCAATACTGAGCCTGATAGGTAGGAATTAATCAGGTAAAAGACGAACAGCAAAGCTGGAGTTGTATGTCAGTATTTTGTAGCATAGATGATTGTGTCTAGAAGGGCTTGGAGCATCTCCTTACATAAAGGAAGAAAAGAGGAGGAGAAGAAATTATATTGAAATCTTCAGTTCAGCTTACTGGGTGTTCTTTGCTCCCATGTTTCCTTTTTTTAGAAGTGAAGGTTTTGATAAATTGCACTGGGCCTTCAGCTGAAGAAGACAACAAAATATCCTGTAATGACTGTTTTTGAAAAGAAAAGTCTTTGTCATGTAGATGTGTAGTGCATCAGCAAGAATTTAAGTTGGCCTTCCTTTGTTCTCCTCACCACTAATAAACTTGGTAGATATTTGACCTGTATGGGAGTATGAGTGACAGAACAGTTGGAGAGACAGCAGGAAAGTTTCTGGCTTATATGGGAGATGTCACTGTCTCCCATTTTTGTTTTCTTGTCAGACAAAATAGCTGTGATAATAATGCTTGGTCTGGGACTCCCAGCACACAAATCTTTAGCTATACTTGAGGTTTTAGCCTGTTACAGCAGAACCATCAGATGTACCAGATCACAGAGGATTCAGTGTCTCTTAGAGTCAGGAAAGTTTATCTTGGATGTTTCTTAATGAACAAATAAGTACTATATTAAGTTTCATGGAGGTGTTTTCAAAAAGTGGTGACACATTTTCCATGCAAATGTAGACCAGTTGGAAACATAAATAAATAATAATTTTTAAAACCCCACCTCCTTTAGGATCACTTTACAAGGCGAGTAAAATACTTTGGCAGTTCAGGTCAACCTGAAACCAGATTTGCATGATTTACCAATTTTTATTCCCTTTTCCTGTCAGGGATGCTTGTTTCACCCCTAGAAATCCCAGAGTGCAGTCCCCTCACAATTAAGGAATATCAGTCCCACTTGTCTTCTCCTCTCCCTGTCCCACAACAAATTGAGGTATCCCTTCTCGCTGGAGTAGGTCCTATGCAACCCTCATAAAAAATATTTGAATTATTCCTCCTAGCTCCTAATAAAAGAGCAGCCTTGTTTGGATAGTATTCCCTTTTCTGTTCACAAGTTGCTTCCCAATACTGATTTATCACCTGCACAGGCATTTGTTCTGAATGAACAGATGAATTAATGTTTTCAAGCATTGCTGTTGCATCTGCGTCTATACACTAAGAAATTACTTTGCATAATGGATTTTTCCACTAGGATACACAAATGTCTTTCTTTTTGCCCATGATTCTTTTGTTGTGATCTGTAGCTTGTTAAATTTTAGCCTGTTGTGGGTTTATATGATGTTTGGTTTCATGGCATAAAATCAGTGATTCATGTATGGTAAAGCAATTACTAAAATATTTCCTTTAATTGATTGGTCTTGCATAATGATTTAATCTTTTAAAAAACCAAAATCTTCCCTAATTTAAAGGGTTTATTCCTTTAGTGAGCATGTCTTTATGAGCCAAATTGCAGTGCAGTTTAGAGTATCTGCTTTCATCATTTTCCTAAGCAATTTCATGAAGCAGAAATGTGAATAAAGGTTTGATATGACCGAGCTTGTACTGTGATGTGCAGCTATCTTGAACTGCCCTGTTTGCCTCTGAACCAGAAGCTGCCTTCCCAGTCTTGCTTTCATTGTGAAGGCATTCTGTACTTTTATCTGTGTAAATGCAAATGCCTGGTAGTTTCAAATTCTTCATTATATCTCTTTTAGTACAATTTTCACTGCTTTGCAGATGGAATTCAGGTTTATTATCATCCTTCTTGACTTTAAACTTCTCCAGTACAACCAGGTCATGAACCTTCCTTAGTTTTGCCCTCTCTTGATTTGCAGATATCTGTCATCTCCTATTTTTCTGTTACCTCCCTAATCACTGGTTCAGTTGATGTTTCTTATCTTTCATCCTCACCTCAGGAAAGAATTCAGGAAGTTCTGTAGAGTTTTGTTGTTTATTTCTCTTGCTTAGCAGTCACAAACTCTGAATTCTGAGTAGAGTTATAAGCTCATCAGGTCAGGTGTTTCTGCTTCCACCTGCGAATTAAGTTGCAACAGGATCCTTTTGTGTATTGCAGTTCATAGTCTGCATTGCTGTCAACGTGGATTTGATGAGTGTCTTGTGCACAACTCTCAAAACATCTTTCCTCCCTACATGCTCTTTTTACCAGCCTGAAATCCCTGTGTGTATTTGAGTCCTTTTCATAGATACATTTTGACACATCATTACATACTATCAACATGGAGCTCTCAGTATTCTTTATACGCTTTGGAACTTTTCAGCTACTCAAAGAGCTCTACTCCTGTTGCTTCTTATATTGACCAGTGTTTTCTTATGGTCATTATGGTACTCAGTACTTCCAAGACTAGATCTTAGCACTCTGGTCTCTCAGCTTTTGCTCAGGTGGTCATGAAAGCATGGAAGAGCTTTGTGGTGTTCATGCAGACCTTGCCAGGAAAGGATGTTGAATGGCAGCTAGAGCTTTTCAGAACGAATTAGGTTTATTTTCTCATCTACACATTGCTGGGATTTTAAAGATAGAAAACTTTCTTCATAGTGAGACAAGCTGAGAGGGGGAATGGCATGCATATAATAATAGGAGAAGGTACATACAGATGAATATCACTGATTTTATTCTATTTTATTTTTGGTGGGGGCAGATAGTATTTGTTTATGGTTTCAGCTTACCTGTCTGAGGCAGGTTACTGCTTATTATAAATTAGTGCACTGTAAATTAGTTACTTTTGCTAAAAATAAATATAAAAATAATAAAACAAGAAAGAGATGTTGTCAATATAAAAATCACACTCAAAATAGCATGACTGAAAAGAATACTCCTTGTATGAACAGAAGTCAAGTGGGTTCCTCCCTGCTGCTTCTTTCAGCTTTCCTTTTGGTACTGAATAACACTTTCCCCTAATTTCATTGATTGCTTAATATCCAGTCTACCAGTGAAACTTCTGTGAGTCTTCCCTGAAACTCAGGGGAGTGTTAAGGAGTTATCATTTAAAGATATTAATAAACATTAGTATAAGGAAATTGGAGGATCACATTTTTATGAATTCTCTATAATTTTAAAAAAATTAATCCCCAGTAACAAATATATGTATAGTTTATAATTTGTTTCTTTTCCTTTACTATCCCTTTTCTACTCCTATATTTTTGTATTTCCGTTACTGTTTTTTATGTTGTCCAACTTTTAACTGAACCTGCAAATTTTAAAGAAGAAATAATTATTTTTTTTCAGAGTGTTGGGAAGAAATTACCTCCAGCCACAGCAACTCAGGAGCCAACAAAAATAGAAGTGGACAGCAGAACAAAAAGTAGGTTTCATAGGTTTTTCTTTTTTGCACTTTGTGCTATTAAAAGCTAGCTGAATGCTTTTCTCTGATTTTGGTTAAAAGAGTGTCCTGTATATAAAAAAAGTGAGGTTGCAGATAGATATATTTAGGATAAACTTTGAGTAGGTGATACCTAGAAAAAAATGCTTTGTTCCACAGAATCCTTTGAATTGTTTTTCCTTCTCGTGACCTCAAGTCTTCTGCCACCAAAAATCAAATTAAATTATGTGATCAACTTTCAGCCTTGAGAATACTTTGGAATTAATTAGAGTTGAATAAGATCCAAATTCAGGTTGTAACTTGTAGGTAGGTCATAGAAAAATTTCTCTCATTCAGAATGCCCTTGCCTTTTTCCTCTTTTTTTAAAAAAAATTATTTTAATTATTTTATTTCTATTTCCTTATGTAGCAGAAATAAACTATATGCATGGTATAGTTTATATGGGAAATCAGAAGAGAAGGCTCTGGGGAGACCTTTCAGCAGCCTTCCAGCACCTGAAGGGGACCTACAAGAGAGCTGGAGAGTGACTTTTTACAAGGGAATGTAATGATAGGACAAGGAGAAATGGCTTTAAACTGGGAGAGGGCAGGTTTAGATTAGATGTTAGAAATTTGTTACTGTGAGTGTAGTGAGGCACTGGAACAGATTGCCCAGAGGAGCCGTGGGTGTCCCATCCCTGGCAGTGTTCAGGGCCAGGCTGGATGAGGCCCTGGGTCTAGTGAAAGGTGTCCCTGCCCATGGTAGGGGGCATTGGGACCAGATGATCCTAAAGTTTTTTTCCAACCCAAACTATTCTCTGATTCTCTGACCTTCAGTTCTTTTTTCATCATTTCAGTGCTTAGCAATGAAAAAGTAATTATTAAGTTTTTCAGGTATGTCTCTATGTGGTTCTAGGGAAGCATATGTAACTAGCTTACCAAATAATATACATATATATTCCCCATCTTTTGATTTTATTTATATAAAGTTACAACTAAATGTTACAGATTATAGTGGGAAAGAATAAGAGGGAAGAGAACATAGCCATACCTTAGAAAAGAAGCTGAATATAACAGAGTTGATTTTCTTTAAAACTTGCACAGTCCTTCTTCCCTGATGTGTTTGTCCTTTTAGATAATTAGTGGGTAATGTTTTATCTCAGAACTGAAACACATACAGACATATGTAGGAAAGCATCTGGATCAGCAGAGCAGGTCTGTCTGAGGGAAGTGTGTGGTTACAAACTGGTTTGCACAGGTTTTCAGCTCAGAGTTGCAAAAGCAGCTTAGAAGAGCTTTTAGTGAGTTAGTGTCCATTAGCTCCACCACATTCCTTGACTTGCTGCATCCTCTTATCTTGTTCCCCTGTGCCAGCAGGCTCTAATGGGAAAGAAACACTGCAAGAACTCAATTGCCTTGAGGAGGTGAAAACTTGAAGTAGTGAAAAGTGTATGAGCTGGTGAAGAAGAGGGTGAATGCAGAAGAGGGTTCCTGAGCATGTTCTGGAATTGCCAACCTGCAGGTTGAGCAGTTCAAGCTGATCTGAAGGCAGGTGCCGTTCGAAGGGGTGGTCCAGGGGCTTTCCCACCTGCAGCATTAACCCTTGTGTGGGAAGCCAGGCTGCTCCTTTCCACATCAGCTCATACTTCTGACAGCTGAAGCTGCTCACTAAATCCCATCCTAGGGTATGGGAGGTTCAAACTTCCACATTTATGAACTAAGTATGGAAATCTTCTGACCAGTGGTTAGAAAACTGTATCTTCTATTGTGATCCATTGAGCTCTGGCTGACAGAGACATTTTTCCATCAAAACTTTTGGGCTCTGGATGATCCTTCTTTCACATCTTTGTTATTTCCCTCGGACACACCTTCTTGGCCAGAAAATTCCGTCTTCTGTCACTGTCTTCATTCAACATCCATTTTGCCAGAGTTGCTGAGAAGGGTGGGCTACTTATTTGCACAGTATCTTGTTGAATTTTAACTAAACTGCATTCATTATTTATTATTTTATCTTTCCTGGAATCTCAGGGGCCGCGGTAGAATTCTTGGCATCTCTGTCATGCTTGGGAAAAAGAAGCACATCTATAGGAAGGTCTGATGTAATGTAATTATATATAATTTTCTTAGCCTCAAATGACATCATTGAAGACATTTCATTCAGCTGAAGTTGTCCTTCACTTAAATTGAAAAACCTTTCAGTGCAAATGAAACATGCTTCAGTCTGGTTTGGTGTTTAATATAGGCAGAGGAATAATTTCTTCATAATAAAGTTAATGTCTGATAGAAATTAGGAGAATGATCAGACTCTGGCATAGGACTATAATCTGCCTAGTATTTGTCATTTCTCAAAAATTCAAAATTCAAAAACTCAAAAGTTTTTACTTTTTACCACAAATGAGCTTGAAAAAGCATTCAGTCCAGGGAAGTTTGCAGTCTCAGAAAACTGGTGAATGCTCCAATTGCTGTTGTTCAGCACAAAAGTATCATTCCACCTTGGACCTCAAGTACTTTCACTTTTGCCTGGGATGGTAATGTCCCAGTCTTTATTGGAGTCTTTAACTGCTGAACAAAACAGATACTGTGCCATTCTCCAAGGAAGTAGGAAGAAACAGAAGATCCATAGACTAAGCTCAGTATGGAGAGGGAGCTTTTGGATACATGTTTAGATTCCTTTGGGGTTACTCTTGGAGAGGAATGCTGCAAGCAAGGAAGGAGGTGCCAGCAGCATCTTCCCTCTGTGCCCATGGGGCTTCAGCGAGGAGTGATGGTTGCTGACTTTTCTCACACTTCAATTCCAGTCTGCTTTTCTTCTGTAGCTTTTCTGATGTGACAGGGCAGTGATCAGCACTGAGGCACTTCATGTGCCATCTTCTCTTGGAGCATCCAAGATGGGCTGAGCTCTACTATGGGGTGAGTTGGTTGAAGCAAAAGGCAGAGGTGTGTGTTCTCTAAGGTGCATCTCCCAACAATACTCTCTGTAAATCTCCCCAAAAACAGATTTAAGATTTTGTGGGATAAACAGATGACCCTTCAGGGCCAAAGAGGACTTTTTGCTTAAAGGACAACCACAGTGAACACATAAATCTTTACAGGCTTTGAGTGATCCTTCAGAAAATATCACTGACCTTTTACGAATGAGGGAATGCATATTTGAACAAAAAAGGGAGAGCTGTTTGGTTTAGATTTGTGGGTTCCTAGACTGAGAGGAGTATTCTGCTCTTGAAGTTCCATCTCTGTCATGTAGATGGGATTAATGCATGAGTGTTTACTGTCCTATTTCTGGAGTGAGATGTATTGTTTTCTATGAAATAGCTCACTTTTAGTATGAGTGGCTTGTGGTGAAAAGGATATGTTGTAGAAAATTTATGTAAGTTTTGAAGTAGCTCTGTTGGATTCTAAAATTCAGCAAAACAAAAACATCCACAACATCTGAGAGCTACTGCAGATTACTGAGACTGCACTGATGGAATATAAATAAGCAGACAACAAAATAGCAAAGGCAGTATGTCACAGAGTGCATTGACCACAGCACTTAATTTGATTACTCCACTCACTATTTAAAATTTGTGTTAAGCTATTGCATAAGAGTACCAAGATCGTAGCAAACAACTAATCTTTTTGCATGATGTAGAAGGTGTAAGGAATAGTGAATATGTATTAATAGGACCATAGTTACTTCTGTTTCTATTTTTTTTAATAAGGTGGTGTTTTGACAGTTTACATCTGACTGAGTTCTGTGAAAATATTTATCAGTGCAATCTATTTATGAGTCTTGAGTGTAGCAATTAATAGTAAAACCAAATTCTGCTGAGTATAGTGTTTGGATTTTTTTGTCTGGTTTGCGGTTTTGGTAATAATTATGTAATTTTTCTCTGGATTTTGTATGTTTTACTGCATTTCAGAAACATTTTATGAGTGATAGTCAAAGAGAGGAAGTTTAAACTCAAAGAATACTACCTTAATGCTGCTTGGTTTTTTGTTTAGTATTTCTGTTTGTGTCCATATTGATTGCTCTGTGATTCAGACTTCACTGATGGGGAAATATTTAAGCCTCAAAAATTAATGATAGAAAGAAACAACACTAGAAGTAAAAGGAAGAGATTGTGCCATCCTGCCCTAAGAGGAAAAGCAAATTCCAGAGTCACTGTCCCCTTTGAGATTTAAGCTTGAATGACTGTTTGTGGACTGCCTTTTGGAAGGTCTCAGCTCATCATAAGAGTGTGGCAGGAGAACAAACAGAAGAGTCATGCTTTTGAAGTGAGACAGGGTCCACTGATACAGTAAATGGAGTTTGCTCAGATCTGGCTGGAACAGTATAATATTTAACCAGTCTCTCAAAATACAAACAAATGAATTTACCTGCTATACTACTGCAGGACCCCAGGTCGCAGAGCAGGTCTGTAGATTGACATCAGTTCTTAACCCTGCAGTTGTAAATGCATATGGAGTCACTGAATTTTGTCAGTGAAATACTGCCCTTGCAATGGCCTGGGTAATGAAGCAGCCATGCTCTGTAGGAAGGCTGTCCCTTGCTATTGTTCTCCCTCTTCAGGCAATGATTTTTTGAGGGGTTGAGACTGTATCAAAAAGGCCAGATTTTCAACTTGGGGACAGACAGTGTTGCACAAGAATACATGGTAACAACTTCCATAAAAAGTCTCATTCTCTTTAGGTTTATCCATTCACTCAGTTCCTTCAGCAGTGCTCATAGCCCATGGTTGGGAGGAGCTGTGAGTGTGCAGTGAGAGACTGTGGTCTGACAGAGTACTGCTGAATTGATAAAATAGGAGTGAAAAGCTCATGAGTATCATCTTTTTTCCTCCCTCCCTTTTTTCCAAGATACCTGCTGTTGGGGGTTTATTAACAGATTTATTTTTATCAGGTCAGGAAGAGACAAGGAGGCTTCTGGAAGAACTGTCTGTGATGTATAAACCCAACTTCAGATGTCAAATGTAAAAATGAGATTGATCATCTACAGCTGAGGGCTACTTATTATTGGTATCTTAGTTTGAAGTTTTAATTTGGCTTAAGTTTGTTTGCCAGGCATGTAATAGGATATATTGTTTTGACTTTTAGTATTTCTATGGGGTTTTTTTCTCATTTGGAAAATTCCAAATTCAGCAAATTCCATTGTGGTTTATACAATGCTGTGTCTGAAATTAGGTTTTTCTTTCATCTTTTCTTCCTTCCTATCTCTAAACATGACTGTTGACATTAAGTGCTTCTACATCCTCCTGAGCTATTGTGCCCTGCTGAGTAAGGACAGTTTTAGTACTGATATGACACAGCCTATTAGATTTTTCTCTGCTTTTATTAATCTGATTTTAAAGGTTCACATTCTTTTGAGTTCTGTTGGCTTTGTTTTTGCTTGCTTAAATCATATTGGTCTACCTATCCCTTAGGAAAAGTTTGAAAGCTGACTTTGTCCAGTTACTTACATTGTTCCCAACCCATCTGTGATGTTGAGACCTCTGTTGCAGCGTGATCCAATGGGTTCAGTGGTTTAGTATACATAGATTTAGTCTGTCTGAATTGTACTCAAGAAGTCCAGACTTCCACTGTACATAAACCATATTCTTTTTCCATGGCTGTTCCTTCACTCTGTGTTCCTGTGCCAGCATTCAGAGCATAGGGGGGCCATGAGCCTCCCTCAGCTCCCTCTTGTGCCTCTCAGAAGTTTGTCTCCTGGTTCTTTATGAACCACATCATTATTTGGTTGATTTTTGATATTTTTCTACAGTTTAATTCCTTGGTTTGCTGCTATTTGGATTTTTTTTTTTTAAGTAAAGAAAAGGTTAAGAGTTTGGTGGGAGAGTGGACAGGTCATGGGGCAACAGAGTTCTTGACGTCAAAACTAGAAGGACAAGATGTACAGCTTTCTGCTAGAGAGAACTTCCTGATCACCAACTGATATTTCAGATGCTTAAACCACCCTCTCTCCACTCTTGTCTATCAGGGTCTTCATCCTGAAAGACAATTCAAATACCCAGTCTCCAAACAGCAAGCAAGACGTGAGGAGCTTTATCTGTTTTAGGACTCAGGATACCCAAGCCCTTTGCTATCCAAAGCAATTTTTAACCTGAAACACATGGGATTCATCCACACCTTGAGCAGAAGCTGCACTGCATACATCCTCTCAGAGTGATGCTGTTTGCTGTTTGAGGTTTTTTAGCTGTACTTTGTGCTTCCCACTTAACCTTGAGCTGATGCTGTTATTGAATGGGGGATCAATGTATGTGTCTGAGAATGGATGTTCTGCAATGATCTTTCTTGAGCTCAGGTGTTGTTTACCTCTGAGAATCCAGCCAGTTCTGTATCCCAAAAAAGAAATGCTAAGCCTGTTCCCAGTAACTAGAGACTTGCCTGGGTGCAGCACTCAGCTTCTTTAGTGCAGTATTACATCTACATCAACTCTGTACTAATTCATTGAACCTATTGTTTAGCACAGCTGCTTTTTGGAGTGTGGATATACTCAGAACAGGAAAAAAAAAACCACAATGATAATTTAAGGTAGCATGCCACTGAAGTGTAAAATGTGCTGAATCTCATATTTATCTACATGCTGCTTTGCATCCACCTAAGTTATTGTGTGTCAGCTTTCTGCCAGCTTTTATATAAAATGTTGTTATACTATTTCAAAGACAAGGCAGTGAGCAGGTGGGACATCCTATCCAAGTCCACAAACACACATCCCAGCCCTTCCTCAGAATGCAGTAAAGTAACAGACACCTCTTTCATCCTCTGAATCTGAGTTGTGACCTGGTGTTTCTCACATGCTCAGTGGTTTGGAAAAGTCACCAAATGATTATTTCAGTGTTCTCTGCTTTCAGGACAGGGAAAAGGATTTTTTTTCCCATGCTCACTTCTTTTCCCTCAAAACTTTTGTTCATTGTCTTCATCTGAATTTCTTTTCTTCAGAGACACCAGAGGAGGTGTGGTGAGTTGACCCCAGCCAGAAGCTATGCTCCACCCAGCCACTTGCTCCCCATAAGGGAAAGAGCAGGGCAAGCAAAAGCAACAAAATTCAATAATAAAGACAGTTTGATAAATAAATGAAAGAGAAATAAAGGGAGGCAACACAAAGGCAACCACCATTCAGTAGGTCAATTCATTCACCACCTACAGTGGATCAATGTCCAGCCAGCCTCCAAGGAGTGGAAACCTCCTAGACCAACATCCCCAAAGCCGACCCATTTTTATTGCTGAGCAGGAGGCCATATGGCACAGAATATCCCTTTACTCATCTTCAGTCAGCTGCTGTGTTCCCTCCAGCTTCTTGCTCACCCTGGCCTACTTGGGGGATAGAAAAGGGAAAAAAAAGAAAGCTGTGTAGGGATGCTGGGCAACAGCCAAAACACCAGTGTGTTACCAGTGCAGTTTTAGTCACAAATCCAAAATACAGCACTGTGTGGGCTGCTGTGAAGAAAATTAAGTCCATCTCAACCAGACCTAATATAGAGCATGGCCAGAAAACCAACTGTAATGGTCATGGGTAAATTCAAACATTTGCATTCAGAATAAGAAATCTGTGAAGCCTAAGAAGTTCTTGTTTGCTTGAACAAATGACACATAAAATTCATTCTGTTTCTGAGTGACAGTGTGTGAACTGAAGAGCTTTCCTGTTCCCTAGTAGTACTGTTTAATTTCTCAGGCTGATGGTGCTTACAGAGAGCAAACTTTTAGATGCACATTTCTGGGCTGCTTCTTTACAGTTCAGGTTGAGCTTATGTGTCAGAGCCCTAAGTTTGGGTTATAACCATGTGAGTTTGGTATCTGGACTTTGTGGGGTTGGTCCCACTGGAGATCTGTCACTGCTGTCCAGGGAGTTCAAATCATGGTTCAGCTAATCGAATGTAGGTGTCTGCTCTTGGAGTCAGGAGTGGCTCTCAGGGCTGTGCTCATTTTAGTGGCTTGGTCTCCGTTGACTGTAGTGCACTGACCAGGTTGGTTTCTAACATCAGATGCCTGAATCTAAATTTAGGCACAAGACCAAAGCTTGGGGGCTGAAATCAGCAGTCTGCATCTGGAGCTGTTTGAAATACTCCCAGGGTATTTTGTTTTGACTTGCCTCCAGCTGTCAGACCAGAGGAACCTGGCAATTCCATAGGTTCAGCCATACCATGCATGGTTCTTACATACCCACAAGTGTCTGAAGAGGCACTTAGTGCTGGGCAGCTGGAATGACCCTCTGGTGGAGCCTCAGATACCCTCAAGTGTGATAATGCACATTCTTGTTATAGTAAGTATAAAAGAACAAGTCCTGTTATTTCAAATTAATTTGTATTTCTGTGGCCTGCCAGCACTTCTCTGCATTGAATATGGAAGTTGACTAGACACAGAGATCATCAAATCTGAGACATTTAAAGTGAGGTGAACATTTTTACAAAATCACATGCCCTTCTACAAGCAGTCAAGTAGTTCACTTGGTCCTTTTAGACCTGCTGTCTTAGAGTCTATCATGTATTTTTATGCATAGTTTAACAGCTGTAAAACATATTCCCTTTTTATTTGTAAGGCACGTTGAGACACTCATCTGTTGCACAGCAACATGTAGGTAACTGCTTTTCATGACAACTGCTTTTTATGATTTCTGAGTAGGAGTGCTGGCTTCTGTATTTTCCAGATGAAAGTTGAGATGATGCCCTTATTTATAGACAGTAAAGGAAAAAGGGTCAAGGAAACTTTAGAGTAATGCTCAAAACTCTTACACCAGGTGTACAGGTGGTTTAGTTATTAATGCATTAACATTTATTAATGTATTATTTATTGTTGTACCATCTTTATAGATTCATAAATACCTGCTTTCTTGCACACAGTAGATAAGCTATGACAATCTACTGTGTCCTTTATGCTTCCCGTGTATGTGATCTGGTGGGAGTCCATACCAGTGGAACTATGGAAGGAAGTGTCAGATACAGGTTTACTCTAAGGAAAAGTTTGTGGCAGCTTGCTGTGTGGAGCAATTTCATTTGAGATGATGGTTCTAGGGGCTACCGAGCTGACTCCCTGGATGACGTGTGTGGGAATGCTTATCAGGTGCAGTGTTTTAAATATTTCATATTGTTTATGAAGGTCTAGAATACAAAGAGAAGGATAGCAAGGAAATAAGGCAGCACAAAGAGGCACTAATGGAATATTTTATGAAGATTATTCACCCTTGAATAAGCAGTTGTTATAAAGTGATAATTTATCACAGTGAATGTTCTTCCTTTCAGACAAGGAGTATTGCAAAGTGATATTTCCGTATGAAGCACAGAACGACGATGAACTCACAATCCGGGAAGGTGATGTTGTCACACTTATCAGTAAGGTAAAAGCAATACTTTTCTCCTATAAGCAGTGATACAGTTTTTTAAATTGACATAATTTAATTGCCATTAAATTAGTATTTGTGCCTTTGACAGTGTTGTTGCTAAACCAAAGCTAGTTTGACAGTGAAACATTACACAGACTTCAGAGCCCTACATCTCCCTTCCTCTTGTGCTTCAGAGCCTTACCCTGATAATGAATGCTAAGCAAAGAACAGCCAATGTGTACTCTTGAGTCTACAATTCATACAATTAATTTTAATTTGAATCTGCTGGAAGATCAACATAAATTGTAAATTGATCCC
This sequence comes from Trochalopteron elliotii, assembly GCA_024734555.1. NCBI lineage: Eukaryota > Metazoa > Chordata > Aves > Passeriformes > Leiothrichidae > Trochalopteron > Trochalopteron elliotii. Next base: position 71,898 of record JANPWX010000163.1, on the reverse strand, counting down.
TGTTACAAACATAATGGCTCAGGGAATAAACTGGAAGATTCAAGAAAACAGCAGCTTCGAATATCTCTCTTTGGTGTGCAAATTATTTTTTCTGTAGGAACTGTGAATTAGGTTTTTGTGTTAGGTTGAGGTAATGTGCCTAAATTAACTTAATGAACTAAACATTTAAAATTTAGCCACCCTTAACATTCTGGTAAAGCAGAAAAAGATAACAGAACAGAAAAGAAATAGTTTTAGATCTGTGTTTTTTCTACAATTATGTGAAATTATTCAAGATTAGAAATGAAAAAACAGTGCCAGGATCTATACTAAATCTTCAAAAGCCATAGAGTGAGATGGTGAGTAAACAGCTGGTTTTCCTTCAGAAGAGTTGTGCACCATGTTACAAAGAATAGATTATAGTTTAGGTGCAGTTAATTTCCTGCCCCTGTTTAAAGACTTCAGTTTGTTTAAAAGTTTTTGATTGTTGGACATAAATACTTGTGGGGGAAAAAATCTATAAACCAGAAAAGGCTGTGGATTTTCCATGACGAAGATGAATCATAACAATGTACACAAAACTGCTGCTTTTGTTTGTGCTTGTATGAAAGCAAAAGAATTAATTCTATAATTGATGTGTCATAAGAAATTGTTACTTGACTGAACACTTTGGCACTGGGTGAAAAAAAAACCCCAGAATCTTGAGAAGTACATGTGGAGCAGTGTTTGCCACATACTAAGCTATTTTCAGTTGTAGAGGATATCTTCTTTGTCCTGAACAATATGCATGTAACCAAAGAAAAGTAATCAGACATTTGGTAGGAAGAGAAACTGTAAATGTAAAAATAAATTATATACATTAAATATCCTTTAATTACTTGCCCTCATTGACTTTTGTTTAGCTTGTTCATAGAGCTGTATAGCTTTGCCTGATTTAGAATGTTCTCGTGTGAGTATTTAACAATGTTTCTGATCATGAAAATGGCTTTTAAGGTGTTGCTCCTGTCCACTTTATGCTTTATTGACCAGAATGATTTAATTCCCCAAGATGGTTGGTCTCTGGGTGGAGCTGTGTTCAGCAGCAAACAGAGATAAAAAGACAATTACATTACTGAGGTTTCTGTGTGAGATTTAATTTGCTTGCCTTGTCCCATTTTCTTCTTCCCTCTGCCTCTGCCCTCACAGTGGAAGGATATTTGTCTTTAATAATAACTAAGCTGATGATTTGACCATATTGATCAGTTTTCCAAACCACGCAGAGAGAATGGTTTGGAATAGTAAATACACTATTCTCTAGCTCTGTCCTTCTATCTACTCTTCAGTGATATCAAGCCTTTCCAGACATTTTATTTAATTTTCTTATTTTTTTCTGTGTCATGTCACGTCTATGAACACTTACATAAACCCATGCCTCTAGAGACTGGGATCTCAATGCACAAAACCTGGAGTTTCTCTATAGATGCCTTTTGTGCAGTGTCTGAACTGATCTGAGCCACTGAAAAAATGGTGCTTAACAAGCAGTCACTTTGCAGATCCTTTTGTGCTTTGCAGACCTCACTGCAGCCAGACTTGTGGGGTTTCTTCATCTGTTTTTAACACAGTTAAAAAAATAAAATTCAGGCTATGTGGTGTCAGGGTCTTTGCTGTAGTGCTCTGAAAACAGTGAGGTCTCCTTTATGCTCTACCACATAATACAATAACTTTATTTTAGTCCAGATCTTCTGAAGCAGATGTCTGTTGTCATCCTTTTAGTCAGTAATAACAAAGTCAGCTTTACCTTTCTGCCCACCAGTGGCTTCTGCTAGAGAGTTGCCTGTAGTTCAAATCACCATGTTTGCATGACTAGTTAGTGAGCCAGGCTGACTAAGAGGCATCAAAGAGAAACATATGGAATGCTTCAGAAATTATTACCATGGCTTTGCTTTGCTATCAGATTACGGAGTTTCTTTTAATTTATTTGTAATGAATTGTTTTGCTTTCTGTGCTAAAAAGCATTAGATAGCTTTTATTCTTCCCAGTTATTTAGACTCAAAGAGAGAAGACTGGTACTTCTGAGGAAACAGATGGGTGTCACTGTACTTCCTACAACTACAGATGCATTATCATAAAATAATGTATTTTGTTGAAATCACTAAAATCAAAAAGTGATATAGATTCTCAGCATAAAAAGTCTGTCACTAGACTAGTTTGTTTTTCCACAGTTAAATCCATAGGAGTGCAGAAGACTCATAATTTTAACTCATTCTGAATTTGCTTTTAATTGAAAATAACAGCATTGGTGAGAAGGTATGGGAGTGGCTGAAGTAATGAGTGAGTGACAGAAGAATGGGAGAGAAATCTCATGAAAAGAATGTAAAATGCATTACAATAATCTTAGAAGCACGAAGATAAGGTGGCATTTGATAGGTGCTAAGACAAAAGGGGATGGATCAAATGAGCTAAATGGGTAATTCCTACAAGAGCCTGTGTACAGGTGCACACACATGTGACAACGGGTATGTGAGGAAGCTGTTAGTCTGATATTCATCTTGAAATGTTAAGGCCTAATTTTGTGGAAAGGTGTAGATCAGTAAATCAGTAGGTGTAGATCAGTAAATGCAGAATTCAATATCACCATTTTAACAGTCTCCACAGATAAAAGGGATAAGAGTATAGCAGATTTCTCTCTTTTATTCAGTTGAATTAGTTATAAAAATCCCTTTGTCAAGATCATAAAATCAAGATCATAAAATATCTCTCTAATACAAAGAGCAAACTTTTTTTTTCTTTTTTTTTTTTCTTTTGTCATGGCCTTGGCAGATTCTGTTTCAAGTTCTCACTGTTTTGATGGATGTTGAGATCTTGAATCACAAGATGGTCAGAACTTCCCAATAGGTCTCTGTGATAAGAGAATTTGAATATCTGAGGTTTCTTTGAAATAGCTAAAGAATACTTTGAACAGATTTGCTGAATCACATGTGACCTCCCTGATCACCTGGAGAAGGTGCTGGAAAGGTTTATTTAAGGGCTGAAGAAAGTCAGTAGAGGCTGATAATTTACAGGTCAGAATGGGGAGATTTGGGGTGAAGGATAGCATTATGCAAACCTGATAACCAAAAATAATTGCCAGTTATTTGGAAGATATACAGTATGAGATAGAGTCCAAACATATCTTATTTAAAATGTACCTAAAAGACTGAAGAAAAGCAGAAACATCACATATATGTATTCAAAAAATTTCTGAGAAAGGTTTTTCTTTCCTTCTTTTCCCCAGTGAAGCAAATCCCCTTGTAAATACCTAGAAAAGGTTTTATTTATTAATAAGTGGAAATAAAAGTGGACACATTATTCTTTTAATTCCTTCCTGCAGAGTAATGTAAAAACCCTGAAAATATTGGTCAGAATTGTAACAGAAGGTAAAAACTTCATTTTCAAGGCATTAAACTAGTAGACCTGGTATCTTTGTTTTGCTAAAAAGAAGTCTAGCAAAAATACACCTTTGAAAGAAAAAGAATATAAAGAAAATACAGTAATTTTACAGTTAAGGTGATGGTTGTGCATTTTGATCATTAGATATGTTCATAAGGTTAAAATTATGAATAGTAAGAGGCCATGAGATTGACACTGTAGATTATTTTTGTATTGTCAAACATTTGTGTTCCTTAGGAATTTTTTTTAGTGTCTTCAAAATATTTCTGAAGCATTTGGGTATGGGCAAGAACACTGGTAATGACTGCACTCTGTAGCTGAAGGGGAGTGGCAGACAGGTCTTTTATCATGCTCAAATATTCATTTCGAAGATTGTATTTGTAAAAAATAGAATTTCTTCTAAGCAGCAGAAGATTCATGTGACATTTTCAACTGTCATGAAAATTTTACAGGACTTTTTATTCCAGCCTTCTTAGATGTAGCTATTGTAAGCTACTTTCCTACAAATTTATTAATAGCTTTGATAAATTATGACAAAATGCATGGGATTCTGAAGACTTCACTGGCACACAGAAAATGACCTGTGTGAGGAATCAATAGAAATAGCTACATCATTTCAAAGCAAATACATCAAGCCTGCACTGGCAGCTGTGCGCTCATTCAAAAGCAGTTTTACTTGCAAGGATGTAAAGAAGATTTCAGTGAAGTGCGTCAATCTACCTGAGCTCTAGGCAATAAAGACCACTTTGTTCCCAGGAATGAAAATGGTCTGGGTAAGTAAAATTAGCTGCTTCGAAAATCATTGCAAATTTGAAAAGCTGGCAGCAATAGAAAGATATGCTCACCTGAACCCTAGTTATCAATGGATGGCACTGATATCAGTGGCAATTCTGCTCATTCTGAATTTATAAGGTGATTTTGCTGATGAAAAAAATTAAGTAGCACCCTTAAACAGTACTGGTAAAGTTACTGCATTGGTATCATGAAAGACACAACAGGATAATTACTGGTGAAAGACTTACATGACCATATCTGGTCTAGATATTTAATGAGATATTTAATGGCAACACAATTTGTTCTGTTCTAGGGTGCAAAGAGATACAAACCTAGTTTTAAAAATAAGCATAATGGCAGTCACTTTTTAAAAAGTTTGTATTTGCTTTTGGTGTTATTGTTAATAATTTATTGTAAGATTTGCAAGTTTAGGTTCAAAATGCTGCACATTTAGCAACTTTCTTCCCTGAAGCACATGCAGTCGAGTGATAAGACAGACTAGTAAGTACAGGAGAGTAGAAAAGTGTAAGGAAACAATTCAATGAGATTCAGTTCTGATAGTGTCTTTCATCACGTCCTTTTTTCACTGTTGCAGTGGTGCTCTGTGTGTTTGTCCCTGTAAGAGCATGGAGTCTGGCCTTATGCAGAGTGTTTAACACAGCCCAATCCTCAGGGTAGCCACAAGGCAGTTAATTTAACTCTGACTGTATTTATAGGCAGTTACTGGAGCGTGGCCCTTTTGCCAAAAGAATTCTACTGCTTTTCTCTCTTACAACATCTTTAAATGCTCATCCTGGTGCAGGAGGTAATTGTCCAGAGCACTTTCTTTAGCTGAGTGATTGGCAAGGCAAACTCATCTGGGCAGGGTTGTGAAGGAAAACAGCTGCTCTGAGGGATGCAGGAGGCTCCTAAAGGGATGGAATTAGTAAGTGCTATGTTAAAGAATCTTGCCAGTGAGTTGAGGCCATGATCAGGGGAAGGAGCAGGATGCAGACAGTGTGATAGAGGACACTTGCTTATACTCAATCGAACTTCACTGGACTGGAGAGTCACTAGGGTTGGCAGAAATTGTTTCTGTGGGGTTTTAGTCATTGCTGAATTTTTCTGTGCACCTTTAATTACAAACAGCACACACACATTTTACAAACCTTGGCTATAGAAATATGTGAAGGAATTAAACCTTTAAGTTTTTCTTTAATTATGAGCTAATAGGTAGGTATCACTCATGCTTCCTTATTAAGATGAAATCTTCACTATTTTCCCCTCTATGGGTGAAAAAAAACACCCAGCAGAGTGATAATATTTGAGGCCATTAAAAATACACCTGATTGGCAAGAAGACAGATTTTTTTTTCCAAGCAGAAATGTGGTAGCTTAATACTGTCTCTTTCAAAATAAATTTTAAAATTGTCTCTTTCTTCCTATGAAAGAAAGGAAAAAAATTAGTCACATTTCATGATAGTCAGGCATTTTGCTTTTCCTTTATTGACAACTAAAATCAAGCTTCTAGCTCATTTTTAGAAATTAGTTCACTAGTATAACCATGCAAAAAAAAAAAAAAAACAAACAGGTTATGCAGGGGAAAGTATGATCTGGTTAAATAAAATAAAAATATGGCTTTCTGTCAAAGCAACAAAGTGGACTTTTGTTGACACTGAATATTTGGTCATGCAGATGCCCCTTTTTGGTGTTCTCATACAAGATATATTGCAGATTTGTAACTTCTGCAGCAATCTTGCATGCAGAAACTGAAAGGAATACAGTAAGCAAGCATTTAATAATGCCCAGCTTTAAGAAGGCTTTTATGATGTTTTGTGTTTAAAGAGAATCGTGTAAGCAATAAAGGCACTTACTTCTTGCCTCTGGAAATAAATAGGTATTTCCCTCAGAAAGAACAATACCATAAAGGCTCCTGAGATATCCATGAATTATTCATCACTGGCCAGACCTAATAGCTGTACCTAATCTGCTTTCTGTGTTCCTTGTCCCTTACCTTTCACTATGTCCCTTGGCACCAGTTTTCCCCCCAGGACATCCTGCCTCCTCCTCTGATTGGGAAACCTGCTTTTATCACGCTGCTGATTCCATACAAGAAATTATTTTGCACATTGTGCATGCTGAGGGTGCAGTTTCACATGATGGATGGTAGGTGGCTGCTGAAAGGGATGGTTCTCCTGCCCTTTCACCTTGCATCTGGCAACCCCAACACACACAGGGGTGTGTGAGCAGGGACAGGTGATGGAGGAGTGGGACTGTCCCAGCAGCTTGCTGAGAGGTTTGGTGTAGCAGTAGGGTCGCTCTTCCCTGACCTGAAACTTTCCTCTGTAGGTTTTGACTAATGGGAATCAGAAGGTTTGGATTCTTTCTGGGTTTCAAGCCATGGTGCCATGAGAGATGGCAGCTAGGGTAGGTCCTGCAAAACGAGCCCTGTTTGATGTAGCTCCAGTGTGTGGAGCAAGTGCCTAGGTAAAACTTGTGTCATTGCACAGAAGCATCAATGCTTCCTCAAACGAGTGATACAAAGCAGTTTTATAAAACTTGCGGGCACACTGATGATCAAGTAAATGAGTGTTCATTTTCTGAAATGATGTTAGATACTCAGTAAACTATGGAAAACAGACTCTGAGTAGTTCCTCTTGCTTGAACCTTGTGGACAACACTCTTAAATGTTTATAAATAATTTTGTAACACTTTCATATCTTGCAGCATTTGTTGGCTGCTGTAATTAGCAGTGGGGCATTAAGGTCTCTGTAGAGACAAAGCCTGACAATGTTTAATCAGGAACCAGGTGCAGCTTACTTTTCATTGGTATCTTTAGAAATATTACTGAAACACAAATGTTTGAGCTAAGCATTAAATAAGCTGTTAAGCCTGTGATTAGTCCAGGGAGAATGGAACAGCCAGCTCAATGCTGATCCTATTAGTATAATATTATTTTTTTTAAGTACACCCTGAAGTTCTCTTTTCCTGTTCTTGTTACCACCAATTGTGGTGCTACAATAGTGTCTTCAAAAGAAGGGGATTCTTTTGTTTGTGGGAAGTCCAGAATTTGAATTTTGACAAAGGCAAGTTCATGCCAAGCTATGTAGGTGAAGTGGCAGAATCCCTCCTTCATGCAATGCTTCAAGATTTGCATCATTGGAAAGGCGTTTTGTTTGTAAGTATGTTTAACACAGCCAAGCTAATCTAAAAAGGCAACATATTTTGAGATAAAAAAGGAAAGAATCTTTTTTTTCTACTTAGAAAAGATATTGCTGAAATGCTGAGGTGTCTGGAAAACTGTGATTATTGCTCACAGTGTGGGCTTTAGATTCACTGCTTAGCTTCATCCTTTATTTTATTTTGAATGTTAGTTCACCTGCTGGTTTGATGGTATTATCTGAAGTCCAGCCTTTTCAGGGCAGGGAAAGCAATTTCAAGGGGAAGTAAAAATGTACATACAGTGCCAAGTAATTAGTAATTGTAATTAGGACCCTGGTCCTAAGATGTCTTCAATCTAAGTAGTAATAGCATTAAATAATCTTTCAAATGTTTTGTTCTAGGTTTTTATAATCTTTCTAAATACAGAAAATGTAATTATGTAAATATTTTATCTTGGCTCATCAGAGGCATAAATTAGGTCTGTTACTAGCACCACCTTTCATGTTTGTGTTGGCTAATTTAGTTTTAATTTGAGTATTGGAGTGTTAGAGTTTTATGATGTGGAACATATTTATTTCTCCACAGTAATTCTGCTGACTGAACATTGCAAATGAAGTGAATCCTCAGAAGACATTGTTTTGTTCAATAAGCAACTTAATTCTTCCTGTTTGTACAAATATTTCATCAAAGCTTTTTAGCCTCATTACTGATTAAAGTATTTAGTCACAGAATGTAAAGTCAAAAGATTAGACCTAGCCTGAAACAGATTTAATAGAAAAAGTACATCTGCTGTGTTAGATCCTCTGCTCTAATGTCCTGGGTATTGCAGGTCATTCATTATTCTCAGCCAGTTTCTTTTTTGCCAGGTTCAATAACCTGAGCCAATATTTGAACAGACTTGGTCTTCTGGAGAGCTGTCTTCTTGTTGTGCCTTCTAGTAATAACCACAGCCTGGAAAGGGCAGCGTAACCAGAGCTGAAATGTCTAATTTCTGATTCTCTCTCCTGTTTCCTTCCATACGGGGTTGACGTGAGGATTTCTTAGTAGAGCCTTGGAGCTTGCAGATAAATAAATTTTTTTCTGTTTGACACCTTAAGCTTTGAGAGATGCAACTGGCATTACCAGATGTAAGGTTCTATATGTCTTGGGCATGAGAACTGACAGGAGCTGGGAAGGATCCATGCAGGACCTGGGGCTTTTTGGGATACATTAAGGATTTGAGTAGGATAAACCTCTGGGTTAGAGGCCAAACAGAGGTTAGGGGCCAAACTGGGAGGTTTCCTTTAATGCTTTTCTTTCAATATATCATAATCTACATGTATTTGCAAGAAGCCTGTAAAGAGTTTTCTCAGGACTGCTTCAGAAGACAAATTTATTGTCTGTTGGGCTGTCTCTCTTTTATCTAAATTATTTTGTATTAGATAGCTGTTGAGAGATTCATTGTCTTATTTACAGGTTTTAAAATCATGTTTCTGCCTAGGAGTACTTGATTCAGTACTTGACTCAGATGCTCTAAATCACAGCCATTTTCTTTAACAGAATTTAACAAATTTTGCACTTTTTTGTGCTGTAAGCTCTCAATCCCTGTAACTGAGCTTATAGTAAGTAACAAACCTTGATCATTTGGAGAAGTCCAATGTGAGTGTAATGTAAGCCTCTGGAGAGATGTTTTCCTTCATTCATAGTTTACCAAGTTTAATGAGAATTGATGAAGATACTGAAAATCAATTCTAACTCTTAAAATAAACTTGGATTTTGAGAATGATCTGTCTTGTTTTCAGCACCATGACACTGAATGTAGCAAGACTTTCTAAAGAAACATATTTTAATATTATTAAAATGCTTTTCTCACACTGATTTAACATGACTTTGTTGTTTCCCCCAAATGCCAAGTTGTATTAATGAAAATCTGATGTGTTTTTAATGATGTTTTGAAAACCACAGTGGCCTTCTCTGGTGTTTGTGAGAATTGGGACCTCTCTGCCCCAGTGCTGCAGCCCCAGAGGTGCCCTGTGAGGGTGGGCTGAATGGCAGAGGGCTTGTCCTCCAGATTTATCTTTCTATGAGGGCTTTAATCCTCTAAGTCCTTTATATGTTGCATGGACCTCTTTGTGTATTATGGTTGATGTCTTGAAAAGTTAACAGACACATTTTGTTTGCATTAAAGGTGGTTTGTTTTTCTTTAAATGATGGTTGGCTAGCTGTTGTGAAAAGACTTCTGGAGAGATGCTTACAGTGGGGCTAGCAGTAATTTAATTGGGGGACTGCCAGCACAGCAAAGCTGACACATAAAAGCTCCCAGTGCAGGCATAAGAGGGATTCATGGCTTTCTGAATAATGCGACTTTTCCAGCTCAACATTCTTCTTGATGAGAACCAACTTTATAAGGGCAGAAGGAAAGCAGGGATTTAATGAATGCAAATGCCAACTTTTGGGATATTATTATTATTATTATCATCATCATCATCATCATCATCATCATTTTGTAAGGAACTATGTCTTCTAATGGAGATTTCCTGAAAAATAATACTTTCTCAAGCCCTGCACCATTATGGGGTATCTCAGTACAGATACTACAGTATAAGTTCACATATACTTTTCTGGGGGCCTGCTTTTTCTTGTTATTAGTGTTGCTTTCTATCGTAGTGTTATTAGTGTTGCTTTTACTATCTTAGTAATGATGAAATCTCTGTGATTCAGTACTTCTGAATCAAAAACTTTCAATCAAAGAGCTGAAAAATCGAGCAGATGTGGGTTGATGTCTAAACTATAGCTTCATATTTTAGCAGTATTGCAAAGTACCATCATGTCCAGAAGACCAGACTGTGCAGCAATCAGCTCCCTCAGAAAAACAGAAGTCTTATTTACAGATGAGAAGATTGGCCTTTTTCAGATATATTTCTTCAAGAGTTTACACAGCTGCAGTTCAAGTCATAGATAGGAGAGAAGATAATTACATAACTTATTACTCATTTTGTGACCTTGGGGAATAGAAAAAAATCTCTCATTTACTTACCTGACAAAAGCCTCCCTCTTCACTAAGGGCAGCTTGGAAGGTAGGTTAGGGATGGGAGAGATGAACTTGGGCCATGGCACTCTCTGAAATTGTCAGTCCTTCCAAAGGTAGCAAGAGATGAGGGAGTGGGTGCTGCCTTGAAAGCCTGGCTGCTTTGGAGGAGAAGGCAGGAAACATCTTTGCCTCTAAAGTTAGGTGGAAAGCATGGCTGCAGCAGTGGATGCCTGCTTCCTCTGGGGCTTCCTTGTATTTTAGTAAAGCTGCAGAAATTGCTCAGCTGTTGGTAGATTCCCAGTATCAGGTGGCTGTTAATGCTGGGGAGAGCAATCTTAATGCACTTGCAGCTGGCTGCAGTGATGATCGAGATACAAGTCCAGTGGGCTTTGAACACATTACAATGTATACATAGAGCCAAGTAGCTACAGGGTTTTATTTAAGTGATTAACAACAGTCTCATAGCATACAGTAACTCTCCTGTAAGTGGCTTCAAGAAAAAAAATTTAAAAAAGGGTAGAATAATTCATAGTACTTGGAAGAAAGCATACACTGGAGCATGTCTGACATTTAAATTATAGTAATCTTGCATGCTTTATTGACTCCTGGTAAAATAATGAAAAAAATCCAAATAGTTGAGTTTTATTATAAATATGTTCACAACCAGAAGTACTGCTTTGCATTTTCAGCAAAAATGTTGGTTTCCTTCATGTTCCTTTTATCTGGCTCAGGCCTAGAGTGCAAATAGCAGTGTGGGCTAGAAATAAACCCATCTCTAATAACCAAGTCTTTTTTTTTAAGAGAGAAAGCTTTATATGAATTAAAACCCCCTCTGTCTTTGGGGCATGTGAAACTCCTGCCTCCTTGGAGCAGAGAGAAAGGCTGTGAAGTCATGTTTGTGCAGTGGGGTCATCAGTCACCACCAAGCTTGCAGATGGGACACAGCTTGGCATAAGAGACACGTCACTTGCTGGGTATGAACTTGAGTCTTTAAATTTCTTGGTCTTGAATGTGGTATCAGGTACTAAAGGGGACTGACAGCTCTGCCTTATCCCCCTCCACTGTCACCTCTGTTACCATCAGAGAAAAACAGTGATGGTGTTTGACCAAAGGGAAGTTTGTGTTCCTGGCTGGTGAGCAGCTGGACTCCTGTGCTGGGGAGATGACATGGGCCAGTGTGGTGTCAGTGGTGCCTGTCTTGGTACAGCTGCTTCTTTGCACACAGTGGAGTATTTGTCAGACTGCAGAGCATAAGGTGCTTTATGCTGGGCTTTTTGTTCAATCTCCACCATCTTCTGCTTTTTTCCTGTTGAATCGAGAGCACCAAGGGAAGGAACTGCACAATGTTTGCTCTAGTACAGAGCAGTAGTTCTGCTCCTAAGAAACCCTTTAATGTAGGATACTGTGTGCATATAAGACCAAGCAATGTCATGATTCTTTCACCCAGAAGAGGAGAAAGCCTGACTCTACCATTTTATGACTTTTCTTCATCAGTATGAGAGTGGCTGCATGATCACTGCAGCTGCTAAAAGGTGACTAAGCCATGATCTTATGCTGTCAACCCTATTTATGTATCTCACTGTATTTCACTTCCATTCAGTAACAGTGTGATAAATCTGGTGCTCTGAATGGAAACTTTCTTTGCCTATGTTAAAAATATCTCTGCATGGCTTTTGGTTGGTCTCTCTACTCATGTATTTATCTCTTCACCCTCTCCTCTATCCCTACTCTTTCAGTCACCACAGACATAAGTTTCAGAGTAGAGCTGTGTTTTTATCTTTCTTGTTTTACCGTTGGTTTAGGTTTGTATTTTGTTTTCTTTTTTGGTGTTCCTTTCTGAAAAGAAAAGTCTGTTTTCTCCAGATGATTCTCTCTTCCAGTTTTATTCACAGCTTGCATCTCTCACTGTTAATTCCATGAAGAATAGCTCTTCTTCATGTCAAGAAAAGGACTGATGTTTTTTAGTTCACTTGTGTATACTCTTAAAATGCTTGGCAACAAAAGTTAGCTATATTCTGATTTTCTGGTAGTTTCCATTTCTCCCAGATTTACCTTTTCCACTGACTTATGTAAGTGTTCCAGCCCTGTCCAGGCTGACATTTTAGTACCTTATATTTTGTATAATATTTATTTCTTGTAAAGTTTAAACATCTCAAAAACTCCTCAACGCTTTAGTCTTTCCCTGCTCTATGTTTTGTCTGATTTTTTCCCAAATATTTAGCACAAAATGAATGTTGCTAATAAATCCAGTGTACTCAGTTTTTTTACCCTTTATTTGGGAACTGCTGAGCTTGGAATGAGAATGGATGTCGAATGGATGTGACAGCTGGAATCACCCCCTGCCTTCCCTGGGGCAGGCCCAACAGGCAGATGGGATGCATGGCATGGAGGACTCCCTATCCTCGCCCTGCCTGGCTTAAGTGACTGAAGGGACAGGGGCAGTGGCAGCAATTCCTGCCCAGCACAACAGGAGCATCTCCTCTGTGACTGCCCCACCTGTCCAGGTGCCCTGGGATGGTCAGTGTGAGGCTGTCCCAAGTCACGAGTGACCTGCCTTGAGCTGTGCCAGAGGAGTTTTAGATTAGATACTAAGGACAGTTTTGTCACCAAAGGAGCTGTCAAGCACTGGAACAGGCTGCCCAGGGAAGTGGTCGAGTCCCCATCATCCCTGGAGGTATTTAGAAGACAGGCAGATGTGGCACTTAGGGACATGCTTTAGAGATGGACTTGACAGTACTGCGATAACAGATGAATTTGATCATCTTAGGGGTCATTTTCATCCTAAACTGTTTCTGTGATTTTACTTCACTAGAAATGAGGATAAAACCAAAATTTGTGTTTTAATGAGAAAATACCAAAATCTCCCTCAAGATTTTTCATTTCTCTGTTTCATGAATCTGCCTCTGCTTGAACAATCAAAGCAAGGATTGGCAATGTGAACCAGCAGTGGATTTCTGTAAGGTCTTTGATTGCACTGTCACTGCAATGGGAACATGGGTATAGCCTCCAAATTTAGCTTTGGTAGGAGCTGATCTTTACAGTAGCTAAATGGTGACCCAGCTACCACCTAATTTGATGAATTTCAGTATCTGGAGTATCTTTTTTGCCATGTCTTACTCCTTTGGTTTGGTAAATATTTAGTGACAGGTTTTTTCTTAAAGGAAACCAAAATGCATTTCTAGTACTTGGAATTCATTTTCTTCATAGGACTTTGGGGATATTTCATCATCTCATTTTTGTTTGCTTGTTATATGAGTCTGACAGGATAACAGGGAGATAAAGCAGAGGTCCATTTGCTTTGTTATGAAATTTTGGGTTATTAATAAAATTTGTCAATCTTGACACTGGATTGCTTGATTGCTTTTCTGTAAAATTTGCATTTTGAAATGACAGCCATTTTTCTGTACTTGAACACATGAACACAAGGTATGTTAAAAAAGACAGTATGGTTAAGATTGCATGACTGACGGCAATCTGGAAGAACTGGAGTGTTTTTTGCTCAGTGTTCACAAGCAGATACATTGTTTTAATCACATTGCTTTGGTTGTGCCCTTTGTCAGTACTTGTGGCAGCTTGTGCAGCTGTAACTCAGGTGTATTTGTGTGCTGCTCTGTCCCACAATTAAGACCTACCTTCTGCCAGCACCTTGGGCTGGCTTTCAAGGTTGCTGGGGCATGGCAAGCCTGCAGTTGTGGGTAGCAGGAGGGCACCACCATGGAGATTCTTCACCAGACTTCTTCAGTAGCTTTTAACTTCCGAAATCTCTTGATTTTTTTTCTCAGTGACCCATAAGCCCCCTCTTGCAAGTGAACTAAATGAGAAAATTAAAGAGAAACTGCCTAAAGAGATTTACTTACTGTATGAAAATCTGCTGTGGTGATTGGCTGCATAAGCCTGAGTGACAAACTGGAGAGGGAAAAAAAGGCAAACCTGCAGCTGTTTGGGATTTATGAATGGATGACACAAACAGCAGCTTCATGAAAACAAATGAGCTTTAAAAAAAACATTGAGGAAGAAATTCACATGTGTTAATAAAAGGAAGAAGTAGGAGTAATATTTGTGTTTCCTAAGAGCACAAAAAATCCTACCTAAAAAGCATATATATGATGGCTTGTGCTGTTCAGTCAGGATTATTAGCTAGCACTAAGCTGTGTAATCAGTTGAAGCACAAGCTTTTCATCTCTGGATGCTTGAATTATTCTTAATATTTTTCAAAATCTAAATTGGGTCATAAATGTTTAGGCAGTTTCAGATTAGCGGCGTAGGGGGTGGAGGGCATTATAAAACACACCATGTGATAGAACAGTTGAGTGCACTGATTATTAGGCTGTGCAAGTAGATGGAGCCAAGTGGGAGAGTGCCTTCACACCAGGAATGAGGGGTGCTGGCTCTGCAGCAAGAGGAGAACCCTGCACAGTGCCTGCCCATGCCATGCATGACTGGCTGATTGATTGTCTTCGTTCTCCATGGAGCCCTTGACAGCCCTGTACGTACTCAGCAGATGTTTTGAAAACATCAGCTAGTCAAGCATCAGCCCTGATCACTAACAAAGGTCTTACAGAGCTGGTAAATACCTCCTTAGTAACTGTGAGAAGGCCTAGGAAATGTCCTCCCTGGTGGAGGCCACCCTGCTAAAGAGAAGGGAGAAGACAGAAAAGCAAAGATTAGGCATGAGAAAAGATTGTCAAAAAAGGAATGGAAGGATTGTTTTATGCCTGCATTACATCAGAGAAAAATACTGAGATAGGAGGGGGGGAACCCAAATGCACCAAAACAGACATGATGTAAGAAACCAGGCTCTTTAGGTGGTATATTTAGTAAGCACGTGCTGAAGAGACCAGGAGGACTAAATAAGTTAAATAAAGAGTCTAGAACAGAGAAGTAACAAAAACCACCCCCAAAGCATAAAAGCAATCATCTTGAATGTCAGTCTGTTTTCTCTCAAATATCATCCAGTGTTTGTCTATTGTAACTTACAGAAAAATACCAAGAAGCACAGTCATTGTGAACAATATTTTTAAGACTTGGTATTAAGTACACCTCTCTAAGTTAACCTGCATTTTTCTGTCGTCCATTTAGCAGCTGAAATAAAAGATTTTATGGAAATCAGGAAAGGCTAGCCAGCCTGATGTTGAGCCAACTGCAAAAATTGGCTGAAGTGGTATTAAGACTGAGCAGACAATGGGTGACTTTCCTGTAATTGTGTTTTGGAAAGCAGCTGAGCTGTTTCGGCTTGAGCTTTCAGGAAAAAAGAATGTGGAAAATCTCAACAGGAAGAGTTCTGTGTAGCAAACCCACACCCACACAGAAGGGAATATGGAGCACTGAGGATTTACAGAACAATTTCAACCTTCTCTAAAATGTTATGGCTTCTGTTCTATTATTTTTCATAACAAAAATAATTGTGCTCTTTTTTTAGCATTTAGACTCATTTTACTTATTCACTTATTTATCTGTACATTGTTTTGCTATACATTGCATTGTACTGCTCAGAAATGCTGCAGAAAAAGAAAGTGATGCCTGATATTAATCAGGTGCATGATGCCTTATTAATTGGAGCGAGACGGAATTTAATAATTGCAATGTGTCAAGCTTTTTTTGAAAGTATGGGAAATAATGGAGTTTTTTATCCCCTGATGTATGATGTTTAATTAACTTATTGTCTTTCTGCAGAATGAAGTCAGAGAGACATAGGGTCATGCATGCTCAAAATGCTGACTCGTTTAATAGATCAAATGGTGAACTAGCATTTTGTTTTAGACACAGACAAGGTCTTGAGCTCTTACAGCATGTTCATTGTTCTCTCCTAGCTGCTTCATGTGTAAATGGAATGCAGGGTGGTTATTGAAGTTTTTGTCTGATAGATTACCCTGTTAACCTGGCACTCCAGCAGATTGTCATGTTCTAGCAACCAGGGAGGACATTATGCAAGAGAGTACTTCAGCTCAAAAATCTGTTCAGTGCACAAGCACACTGTGGTTTTCATTTTATTTTACTGTTTTGTAGGATTGCATTGATGTGGGTTGGTGGGAAGGAGAACTCAATGGCAGACGAGGTGTCTTTCCAGATAACTTTGTCAAGCTACTCCCCTCAGATTTTGAAAAAGAGGTAAGCAATTATTAGAGGTAAGCAAATATTCTTTCATTTTCACTTGAAAATTCAGAATTAAAGTAGAGCTGGAAGAAATCCTCTTTCAGATATGTGATTTTGACGAAGTTTTACTTCTCATCTAATATCATAAAAACATAAGGGAAAAAAAATTCTGGGTTAGAAAGCATCCATGAAAAGAATGTGTAGCACTCAAAGTCATATTATGGAGTTTCCTTGAAGGGTTTGATTTGTCCATCCAGTCACCCCACCTCCACCATGCTGCTCTGAAAGCCCTCTGTCCTGTGTCCTACAGCTTTGAGAGAGAGAGAAGAACTGGAGGTCCCAGGACTAAGTCATGTGATGCAATGATATCCAGAATTCTTTCATCTTCTCCATTGTTTTTGTGGTGGAATATGAAAAATTAGAGTATCACTTGCATGCTGATGAACAGCAGTCAAACACTGTTCCAGACCAAAAAGAGTGAGATTTTAACTGTGAAATTTGAAAATTAATAAGCTTTTGGTATCTCAGAGGCATGTTTCTTTACCTCTCAGAATTACTAAAAAAGAAGGTATAAAACCTATGCAGAAGATTCTTCAGCTCCTATTTATTTGAAAAAGATGGCAT
This sequence comes from Trochalopteron elliotii, assembly GCA_024734555.1. Lineage (NCBI taxonomy): Eukaryota > Metazoa > Chordata > Aves > Passeriformes > Leiothrichidae > Trochalopteron > Trochalopteron elliotii. The sequence continues at coordinate 54,870 of JANPWX010000163.1, read as the reverse complement.
TGATATTTGCCAGACAGTATTTATAAATCCTGTGGTTTCCTGGAATAAAATCATGGATTACTTCCCCCAAAAGTCCATTCCATTTTTAGGAACCCTTTGAGTCATCCGTGGGATATTACAAGCTTGCAATCAGGCTTTTGATGAGTATTTCACAGTGATGGTGTAAGCCTTCTGTGATGAAACTGAAACTTACTGACATCCAGCTTCACTCTTTGGCAATAAAATTGGATGCCAAAGGCAAAAATTAAATAACTTGGAAAGCTTAATAAAGCAATTATTAACTCACAGAGGCTAACATGATAATTATTGAAAAGGAAAGGAGAAGAGCAGCAAAAACTGGGGGAAATGAAAAGGCAGTTCTACAGCAGAGTGGATATCCTGGCTTTAGGCCTAAAAATAAAAGAAGGTGATTTCTAGAAGAAGCAGAAATCAAACACCTGAAGACATAGAGAGCCTATTATAGAAGAAAAAAAGTCTTTACTGGTATCCATTTTTTGTGGTGTAATTATTCAGTCTTTCTGAACTTAAAAATTATGTATCTTTTAAGTGATTTTTAGAATACAATTGAATATAATTTGTAGAGTAAATTAGATTTTCAGACACTTGGAAATTGCAGCTAGGTTTGTTCTAACTGTGGAGAATAAAATTTTATTAATTTTTGAAATGCCACAGATCTAGCCACTTGAGTAAGTAACTGGTAGGACTATAGACCATCTCTCTTTGCTTGAGTCAGTGCTAAAAGGGAAGGAGATAAATACTTTACCAGTGATTTTCTGATGTGATCCAGAAACCTTGGATTCCATCCCATGGTCTGAAAGTATTTGTTGCAGTAGTCCTGTCTGTTCAACAAAAGCTTGGGATCTCTTCCCATCTCCTTGTTCAGTCCCCAGTTTTCCAAGCCTGACTCTTTTCCACACATGCCTATTTATCCCAGGCCTTTTCTATTCACTGCCTAGTCCAATCTCCACCTCTCAGGTGGTCTCCATTACAGGATTTTCCCCAGAGCTCACTACCTGAGTCCAAATCACCATCTGGATTTACTTTCTATCCCTACACCAAATTTCTTTATACAGTTTTTTTTTCCCTCTCCCCTTTTACTCTTTGTCCCTGCTCTATAGTTCTGTTATCTTCTTGTCCAACCAGTCCTGTTCAGTTGGCTTAATTTCTAGTCTGTCTCCATCACCTTCTCGGTTATCTCATCCAGCCACAGACCCTTGTAAATCCTTGTTGCTTCTCCATGTTTCCCTAAGGAGTTTTCAGGCTCCTTCTCACTACACCCTTTCTGACCTTGGTCTGTCCTTTTGAAACAATCTATTTCCCTCTTCAGCTTTCAGTTAAAGCCACTTTGTCAAATGAACCATAGGACCCTTTCTCCTTCGTGTCTGTCTACGTAAGTGCTTTGGTTTGAATCAGGAGTGACCACAGTGAATCTGTCACTTGTCCCTCTGCTCTTGCATTGGAAGACAAAGTGCAGAGGACATAACTTAGACCCCTCACAGGAGAGAACTAAGCCAAAAGATGTGCTAAGGGAGTACATCTCTTGTATTCCAGCTGCTGATGTATGGTCACTCAATGGGATCAGTCTCACATCACTCCACAATAAAACCCCAAATGCCTGTATTGTACTGTTGAATCCTCAGCATCAACTATTTCACTCTACAGCCATTAGCAACAGAACTCCTAATGCCCATCACAGGACGTTCATTATCTCTGTCTCATTTCCGTTCCAAATTTTCTTCACTTTCCTGCATTTAAACCTTAAACCCAAATATAGCCCAAATTCTTGTAGAAGTGTCTCTGAGAGTTTAAGGGAATCAGTGTTTGTGGGCAATGGCCCAAGGCAGCCAGGCCTGATCTCCTGAGTTCTTGGCCACAGCTTTCTCAGGTTGATGATGGAAGGTGATATGGTCAGGGTTAAGATGGTAGAAGAAACTTGAAGGTTGCTGGATGACAACTTCGCGATTCAGGATTTTAGGCTTACCCTGTTTAGGCAAAAACTGGTGTTATTTTTTTGTCCAGAGATGAATACATTTGCTAGATTTGAGAGAGATCCCTTGGAAGGGTATGTGGCAAGCACTCAGCCTTCACAGCTGCTCTCTTTCAATACTCAGACCAAGATCTGAGAATTCTAGGGCAGACACTGGACTAATTACTGCTAGTGAACAAAGCAATTGATCTTTCTCAAAAGCTTTGGCAAATAGATAGAAAATAATTGGAGGGAGGGCAGAGATCAATAAGAGTTTGAGAGAAAATACTAGCTTAAATGCCTGATTGAAGTTTGGAAAAGCTGTACATATCTGGAAAAATCATTTTATTCCACATTTGTTCCACAAGACAATATACATTGCTACATAGCCAGCAATGTAGTGAAAGTGATTGTAATCAATCTGTAGCAAAGGAAAGAAAGTCCTTCTCAGAAAAAAAGGATGAACATATGAAAAAACAAACAGGTTTTTTTTGCTTAGAATTTCTTTACAATAATCTTGATCATTTGCTGAGATTTTTTTGAAGTGAGAGATAAAGCATGTCATTTGATCTAGCATGATGCTCCATTTGGTTTTGTTCTCATTCCAACATACATGTAGTGACTGTCAGTGGGCTGTGCATGTGTTCACACACATCAGCACAGAACAAAAGCCATCAGCCCCCAGCCTGCAGGTGAAGAGAAATTGTTCTGGCACTGCCAGAACTGTTGGTGGTCATGTTTCTCAGTCTTACCATTACAGATCTATTAGAAAAATCATCATAACAGAGAAGGTAAAAGTATAAAAATGACAGATTAGTCAGAATAATTTGTTTAATTTCACCAAACATCCAAAATTCTGATCTTTCACAACTGGAACTCTACATATATCCTAGTAAGTGAATAAAGAGTAACCTTTCCTGTATTTCCTGGGTTCTATATTTTTACCTCATTTATGGATCTGAAAATACCTCAGGTTTTGCCACATGTATCTCAGAGTTTCTTTGTGTTTGGTTTTTTTCCAAAATGGGTAGGAATATTTACAAGGTTAAATTTTAAAGAAATAGACTTCTTCATTAAATCAAAGGTCATGTATTCCTCCAGTCTTAAGGTACCCAAAATGAACTTTTTTAACCCCTCAGCAGGACATTTCAATAGCAAATATAGAAATTATTTTTTATTTGTCAATGCTATTTTCTCTCTTCAAATTAATTTTAATGAAGTTATTTCAGGAGAAATATGTGACAGATCTCTAGTCTCATGACTTGTAATTATTAATGTTAAGCACTTTATGATTAAAGTGTATGAATAAGATTTGCAGGCCTTTTTAAGCAACCTGTTCTTCTGTTATTACATTTTAGAGACCGAAAAAACCACCACCTCCATCAGCTCCTGTCATCAAACAAGGATCAGGTAAAGTGCAGTTGATTTTTTACAGCACATGTCAGTGAGCACATCTCAATCTAAATTAAGTGTATTCAAATTTATATAGAATTCATCTGTATCAAAATAGACAAGCAGATGTCTAGACAACAGCTAGTAAATCACAATCAAAACACAAATAGTTGGTAACCCTGAAAGACTGTGGTGGGCTTTAAATGTATTGCAGTCAACCATCTATGCCACTTCAAAATAACCTAGTTTGGCCCTCAATCATGTTAAATCACAGCAAGTGTGATACTGCAGTTTTCTGATTTTTTTTGGTTTGGTTCCCTGATTGAAGTTAATTGTGTGCATGTCCTTGCAGAACAGAGGCAGTATGTGGAGTCTGATAATACCTGCAGGAGGAAACTGCATTCACTACAGATCTGATTTATTCTAGAGACACAGAGCTTTTTAGAATATCTATAAAATTGTGTAAGTCTTGCAGATCTGCATGAATGTTGGATCTGGCTGGCTGCTCCAGGTTATAGGCCATAGATTTTTGGTTTTCAATACTTTCGTAGCCCTAAGTGTGAAACTAAAAGGAGTTACCCTGAATGGTTATGTAGGTTAGGGTGTTACAAATGTATTAAGGGGCTGATTCTGTTTTCCAAACAGATGAGTGCTAGCAAAACTGTTTTTGTGATATGTTATACTGAATTGTGTGTAGATACTGAAAGATACTTCTATTTGTAATTTTAAAATGATCTCTCCACGCTAATTTTCAAAAGTGCCTGCATGGTTTATTTTTATCATGAAACTTAAAAGCAGTTAAAAAATCTACGCACTTGACAGTCCTGAACTCGGAAACCAAATTCCAGTTCCATTCATGTGAAAATACTAATCACATCGCAGGGCAAGCTCTCAAAGTTTTCATTTGTATTGCAGTTGTGGTGGAAACATAACTGTGGCTGGAATTCTTTAATCCCTTAAGTCCAGTCAGTTTGTAAAAACTCTGCAGCAGCACTACTGATTCCCCCACTGCAGGCACCCATTAAAAAACAAAACAGATATGTCCAATCTCCAGACAGTTTTCTTGTTACTGTGATGTGTCCCAGCTTTTGGTGCTTTAAAAAGTAAATTTTACTTTTCTACAGGCTTAAGCTGTTAGTAGAAATGCAAGTTACACCAATATACAATTTACTGTGAATAAATATGATACAATTTAACTAATTTGCATTTTTCACGCAGTTCTTCAACTACAGAATCATGACCATAAATATTTACGTTTCTTGTTGACATCCCTGGTTTGTTCTTCACTCTGTCTTGAGACTCAAGGAAATATAAATTTGATTTTAAATCAGTAATAGTGTCCAGAGAGAGCAGTATGACTTTGCCATCTAGTGGTGGTTTTATAACAACGTCTTAGTGACCACTTTCGTTAAAGCCTGACATGTTTTGTAAAAACTCTATAAAACTTTATATTTATTCCAATTTATACTGCTATAACTAGAGAATAACACTTTTAATAAGTACCTGCTCACGTGCAATGCTTTAACTGTGTCACCAAAGCAGGATAATGTGCCCATTTTCAGAAGGAAAAATCATTGCAAAAAGGAGGCAGACAATTTGATTAAGGCCTTCTAAGTCTATGTCAAAGCAAGACTATTGCAGTTCTTTGTTTTCATACTGGCTGATCAGGCAGAAAAGTTTCTTCTGATACATATTTGGAGCTGAAAAATCATCCTATGTTTATTTCCATCCTGACATCCTCTACTTTGTCGAATTATTTCTTCACTGATATTACACTGTATTTTACCACATCTCCACATCAGGTCTTACTGTTTGTTGATAGTAGGTAACAATTTCAATAATGCTTCTGTATTTTTGACCAGTCAAAGTGTGATGAATAAATTTAAAACTGTCAGTTGCAGCCTAAATAATTAAATGTCAGTGTCTTGTGATGCAGAGCATAAAATCACAGCAGAGAATTAGAACTTGCCTTTGTAGTACAAGTGGCATATGTGTAAAGAGGTGTCTATATTTTAGTAGAGATAGAAATTTATAATCTCCACAGCAGTAAACTGCCAGGGCCATCTGTGCTGCACTATTTTACAAAGCAAGGTTAAAAGCAGAGACCTGAATTTAGGAGCACAAATTCCTTATCTGTAGTCTTTGAAAGCAGTAGGCATTTCACTGTGTAGTTAGGGTAAGCTACACAACTGTGTTCAGACCGAGGGGTGGGAATACTCTTGAGTTCCTCTGGGAGCTGATACAGAGCTTCCCAAAGCTTCCTTGAAGGTGACTGTCACCTGGGAGCCAAGGCCTGGTGTCTGCCTGGGTGTTGATTAATTTGGGGGGTCACAATCCCAGTAGAAAGAACAACTGAGTTCAGTGGCTGTAGGCTCATTGTTCTAGACTTGGCCTGAGAATGGCCCTCTGTGGGTTAATGATGACTGTTAATCACACTGTAATTAGGTATATAGACTTACGTGTCTTTCTTTTTGAGCATAGTAGTGTGTGCAAAATTGTCAATATGTTGACTTGTGCTTTGCCTAACTTGTGTTTTGAAAGACTTCAATTGCTTTGGAGCAACAGCTTCTCCTCTCAGGAGTGAAGTCCTTTTCATAGAGTCATTTACATTGGAAAAGACCCTTAAGATTGTCAAATCCAACCATAAATGAGAATTTAGTATTATTATTTAGTATTCTTTAGTATATTTTAGTATATATTTTAGTATAATTATTATTATATTTATATATTATTTAGTATCAATTAGTATTATTTTTTAGTATTATTTATTGACATGATATGTGGTACTGTTGCCTGTCCAACAGCACACTTGGGTAAAGGAACAATGGCTGGTGATCACCACAGATGAGTACTGATTTCTAGGAACTAGCTGCAGAAGGGAGTTGCAACAGCACATTCAGAAAATGTAAATACACTTGAGAACTGCATATAATAGAATAGATTGAAACAAAAATTGCCTTGTACTCCTTGCCCTGCCTCCTCTGCTTTTCTTGGATTTCATCTACTGTAATTTTTATTGAAATGCTAATAGTGTTACCTTAAGCAGTTTTCAACACTACTAAGTTGAAATGGCATCAGCACCTAGTGGTTGGCCAACGCAGCAAAGCCAATATTCAATAAAGTGTTTCTTATAACATGGGGATTAGAAGATTTTATCTTGCATGTGCCAGGAAATTTTTGCAAAATCTTCCCGTTGTTGGTGCCACAAGTTCCCATATTTCTTGGAGCAACAGAAGTCTGCATGTCAGGGCCTCTAATACAGAGGCAGAAGAAGCCAGGGGCTTACACCTCCAGGGCAAAAGCTGTCAATTAAAATAGTCATGCAAATAGTCATGCAGAATGCTGCCAGCACTGCTTTTCTCCTCCTTCTAATATGTGGAAGGGAACAGTTACTAGTAGTGGAGAAAAAGGGGAGGGATGTGTTAAGTTAATGTAAAATAACCTCTGTATATTCAGCTCTATCACGTATTCTTTTGACATTGCTCAATTAATTGATTTATTTCTAATGTTTCTGCACACTGTTGAGTTGTTCTTCATTTGTCTGTAATGATAAAATTTGCAGTTATCAATTTTTTTCCCATACAATAGTCGTGAGAGTGTTCTTTGGGAGTGCACACTTTGGAAACTGTGAACTTGATTATAAAGACATAAATATCCAATTGCTTTTTTGTCATTATGGTACAGGCGAATATTTGAAATAAATTTATATTCAGTTTTAGAAAGACATTTTCAAATTGGGGAATATAAAAAGCCTAAGAAATTGCAGAATTCAATCTTATGTCACTGTTTTGTTGGCTTGGTCAGAATTCCAAATTTTTCTGTCTTTGACAGGGACCACAGATCGAAAGCATGAAATCAAGAAGATACCACCCGAAAGGCCAGAATGTCTTCCTAATCGAACAGAAGAAAAAGGTATGAAATGTGCTTTCCTGCCTGTTCTCTGCAGAGAGATGAGGAAAACAGATGCAATGCACATCCTCATTTCCCACTCGATTTTCCATTAAGTGCATTGTTTGGATGTTTGTTTTCCACGCTGATAGACAGTGATGATAGGCATTTTGGAAAGGCTCTCATTGTTGCTTATGGACTGAATTCAGGGTGTTCAATTGTACCCATCTAGAGCTGTTGAGTGCATGCAGCCACAACTGAAGTCGGGGAGATTTGCTCTCAATACATGAAATGCTGTTTAAAGCCCAGTGCTCTGTAAAACCCAGGTGCTCGATTGAGTAAAATACCCCAGATTAGTGTGTTCTTTTTTCTTAACATCTGTCTCCTTTGGTTCTCTAGTTGAAAGCTGGGTTGGTGGTTTTCCTGCATCACAAAGGGATTTTGTGGAGATATAGTCATTAATGCTTATGAATCACCCCATTATCATAGCCACAAAAGTCACAGGCAAGGCAGTGAAGAAATGAAAAAATTCTTCAAAGCCATGTTTGAACATTGTGAGAAATGGGACTCAGTACCACACAGAGCAGGGACAAGCAAATTAAACCTTTAATGGTTTTATTGTGTTCATTGTGAATGGTGAATAGTATCAGGAAAATATTCTCTAATTGAAGATGGTGTCAAGTTTTGTATGTTAAATGGACTATTAGATTGTATGAATAAGTTTGTTTATGGGATTTCTTAATGTCTAAGTATTTGAACTTGCAGCCTTTTAAAAGGCACGTGTATGCACATGACTAAATGCATAAATAATATCCAGTTATGATTTAGTGACATAACCTTCAGATCTGTTTCTGGATATACATCTTAGCGATCTGACAGGTGTTCTAACTGTTTCCTCTCCATAGGTTTACTTTTGGTTATGTGTGCTGCTTCTCATGGTTATCTTAGCAATAAAACCCTTTGCTTTCCATTTCTGGATTTACAGAGCTGACTTCTAAAACAGCAGAGGAGATTTAAATATGTTACTCTCCTGGGCTATAAATATCTGTAACTTTTCTAAACATTGAAAAGAGGCTGTAGGAGTTGTGCCTACATTTCAGGAGTACCAGAGAGTGGCAGGAATTGCTCATCTGGTGTGGCAGCAAGGGTGGCACAGGGACGTCTTTGAGCTGTGTGTTGGCACACTGCCCAGCCTGTCCCTCATACAATTTAGATTCTTGGACACTGACACAGTATAAATTGTCATAGGATTAAGTGTGTAAAAATTACACAGTATGCTGGAAAACTTCAGTGTTGCTGAGGACCTGATGACTGCATCTGCTCAAAGCATACTGCCTGTGAACAATAGTCACTAGCTGGACTATTCCAAACTTAATTTCATTGTGTTTCTGGGGATTTATTCAATGATCTTCTCATTAACTGGTTCTTATTAAGAACCCATTAAGCAATACCCTGTAACATTCCCAGTACCTCTTACATGTATACAGAGGTCTAACATTCATGGCATATCGTAGGCAGCATTGTCAAGGGAAGTGGGGTGTTAAAATAGTAGGATATAGAGAGGAGAACTTCAGTTCCTCGGAGAGTTTTGTCCTTTCTTTAGGAAAAATCAGGCCTTTTCTGGTGTGGCAAACATGCTTATGTGTTTGTTTTTTATTAGGAATTTAGAGCATATTATTTAGAAGAGTAATTAATGTGTATTGTACTTTACACATGCACAGGCCTTGCATGGCATTTGATATTAGCATGGCAGCACTCCCTAACTATGCAGAATCAGTTCTGCAAATGATCTAGGTTTTCATCAGCCAGCTGAAAAATTCAGCATATAAGTCTGTGCTTGAAACCTTAACAATAGGTCTGATTTTTCTGATGAGTTTACATCCTGCTAGACATTGTTAAATTTTTGTGCTTGTATTTTATTTTCACTTAACTGTAGTTCACTTGAAACATGCTTTCCCCCACCCCCAAAATAGTATTTCTGTGTTTGTCCAAGAGATGTTAAGAATATCCAGCATAATTATTTTTGTGACCTTCTAAATTAATATTGCTTCATATTAAAATTTAATATAAGTTGTGCTCATGGGAAGTTGTACCATATGGTGTGTAATTTCTTGCCATTCTTGTACCTTACAGCCAGAAACCAATAAGTTACTAAAATAAAAAATAGTATTCCCATTAAGATGCTGCACACATGTTTTGGCTGAGGAGTTGCAGGCAGAACAGCCAGTCAGGTTAAACAACTGTTTTTCAAATGAATGATTTAGAACAGAAATGGAAAAGTTTTTCTTTGTATACAGTCTATCTACAGTTGAAGATTTCTTCTTTGAATGTAGACTTGTGAGTGCAGACGAATTCCACTTAATAATATCCCTGTCCTTTTTTCTGGAAATGATTGATTTAAAGAAAGATCAGAGAGAGAGCAAAAGCAGTTAGACTTGCAGAAGCCTTCAGTTCCTGCCATACCTCCGAAGAAACCTCGGCCACCCAAAGCCAACGCTGTGAACAGACCTGGTACCTTGCCCCCGAGACGACCAGAAAGACCAGTTGTGCCTGTGACTCATGCAAGGTATTGCTTTTCTTCCATCCAATGATTTGGGGATTAGTGGAAAAAACACCCATTTAAAGAATTTAGGTTCTACAGTTTGTCCCAATTTTTTTCACAGTAAGCTGTATTTAAAGAACAACAAGAACAAAGAAGATCCTTAGAGTCATCTGGCTGGATCATAACTATCTTCTCAATAATAGCAGTCTTAGACTGTTTGTGACTAGTTCATTTCTACTGATGAAATTCTACTGTTACTGCAACAGTGTAAAATGTGTGGAAAATACCTGCATCAGAATGTTACTCTGATCTTGACTTTCTTAGTTTACCTCAAATTATTTATTGCAGCTTAGCTTGGGCACTAAGTGAGTGCAAAAGCTTGAATTGTGCTTAGGAATAGCATTAGGCAATGCACATTTCAAATACTGTCAGCCTGGTTTCAGTCTGCTTCCTTTTGATCATTTTAGATCAAACTTTAGCAAAATACACATCCTCAGTGCTCTTTTAGGTGGTGCCACTGCAGAATAGTACTGTCAGGTATTTACGCTCTAATACTGGTTGTTACTCTGCAGTTACATTATGCTTTTTGTCAGAAGTGGTTACAGCCTTTGAGGAGCACTCAGAAATTGAACTTGCCAACACAAGTCCATTTGTTCTGTGCTAGAGCAAAGGTTGCAGAAATGAAAGGCCTCACTGTAGTCTTAATCAAGTCTAGGTGGCTACATTTTAGTCATTAGCATCTGGGTTGTGCACTGTAGATTTCCTTTATGCATAGTGAATAGAGTTAGATGAAAACCAGAATAAAAGCAATTGCCCAAAATGGGCAAGCTATACATATTGTAGAAAAACTGGAATATTGTCATGGAAATACTTTAACTATTGCACTATTAGGAAAATTACTTGAACTGGAGTTCAAGTATAGTAATGGTGAATTAAACATGGGAATAGAGTATAGGTTAGAGTGAAATGCTAGACATTGATTCCCTTCATTCCTTCACATATGGTTAAATTAAAAAATGCTCTTAGTGAGAAATCTGGGGCAAATTAAAAGAAAAAAGGCACCTGGCATGTGCTCCCAGTTTCATCTGACTGGAATGCTTTGGTTGTACATCCCTGAGTACTTACCCTTCTATCCAGATGCTATTTCCACAGCTTCTTTTGGACTTGGCTTTGAACATGCTTGCCCAGTTGCTCCAAAATACAGTCTGTACCTGCTGATCACCTGGGCATATGTGGAAATACAAGTATTTGCTGCAGTCTTCAGATTTAGCTATGTGATGTCTTGGAAAGACCAATACATACCCTAGTGTTCAGTTCACTGCTGAGGCGTGCAATGGAGTAGCTATTCTTTTGTTCTATCCTTTTCCTGAAATATTTTAAACTTACTATAAATTTTTAGCATTTAGTATTTTGGAAGGGTATTTTCCTGCTCCTGTGTTTTCCTTTCTTTTTCTAAGTACAAAATTGTGTGAAGTAATCATGTATTTTTTAAAGATATTTCAATTTCATGTTATCAAAGGCAAAAAGACACACCTAAACAGTAACCTTCTTGATTGTCCAAAACTTTGCTATGTCTAGCACAGAAAAAATGGAAAATACTTCTAATTGCTTGGATAATTAAGAAATATGAAGCTTCAAGTGGAAGCAGTCACTTCAATAAAGGTGTTTTGTTTTAAAATCCATTCAGTTTAATAAAATAGTAATTATTTTAAGACCAACTGGTATCCATTTCCAAAATTTGAAAATTCTAAAGCAATTAGAATAAAAATTGAATCAGCAGAACTTTTGCTAACATGTTGTGGTTTAACCCTGATGGGCAGCTGAGCCCCATGCAGACACTAGCTCACTTCCCCACAGTGGGATGGGTGTGAGGATCAGAAGGGCAAAAGTAAAAATACTTGTGGGTGGGGACAAAGACAGTTAAACAGGAAAAGCAAATGATGCATGTGCAAGCAAAGCAAAGAATGTTGCTACTTCCCATGGGCAGGCAGGTGTTCTGCTATCCCCTAGAAAGTTGGCTTCATCACCTGCAGTGGTGACTTGGGAAGACAAAAGCCATAACTCCAAACATCCCCCACTTCCTTCTTCCCTCACCTCTTAATGCTGAGTATGACACCATGTGATGTGGGACATCCCGTGGTCACTTGGGGTCAGCTGTGTCCCCACCCAATGCCTTGTCCACCCCCACCCTCCTCACTGGTGGGATGACAGGAGAAGCAGAAAAGGCCTTGACTCTGTGCAAGCACAGCTCAGTAATAATGAAAACACCCCTCTGTTTTCTATGCTATTTGCAGCACAAATCCAAAACATAGCAGCATGCAAGCTGCTGTAAAGAAAATTAACTCTATCCCAGCCAAAACCAGTACATGATCCTTAAGGGAAAATTGCTGTAGTTATCAAGTGAGTCCCGTGAGATTTCCATTGCAGCTGCTAAGCCAAAGAGGGTTTTCTTCTGTCCTGAGTAAGTGGCTTGCATCTTATGCATCTCACTGACTTTTTGTAGTGATGATTGTTTTTTTTCCTTTAAATATAATCCTCCTTCACTGGAGGCAGAGTAGGGCTTCAAGGGCAATAGGACAGATAAAAACCATGTGGGGCAGTGATAGATGTCAGCTTCTTCCAAAGGTTTCACACCTTACATACCATGGTTATAAATTTACAAATCAGTCAGATAAGTCAGTTCTCTGGAGTAGGCAACCCATAAACACCCATAGAAGGTGCATCTTTACAATCAATTTAAACCAATCCATGTCCATACCACTGCTAACAGGGCTCCTTGTACTGACACCCCATTCCCACAACCTCCCTTATGTTTAGCACTAGCATTTGTGCAGCTGTGAGGCCATATGGGTCAGGGAGTTGCTCCAGATGGCAATTAATCAGTTTGCAGTGGGACTTCTATTGGTGTGGGATTTCTCTCAGGCTGATCATCTGTCTGGTCAGGCTGACAGCCTGTCTGTATGGGCACGAGCAGAGAGGGGCACACTGCAAATGAGAAGGGAGGGCTCCACTCCTTTCCCAACAGTATGAATGCAGAGAGGCATAATAAGCCTGTTGATTCTTCTGACAAACAGGGTTGGGGCTTTTTTGTGGGGCTGTTGCCATATATCTTGGTATCTTTTGTAGGCAAATGGTAAATGTTGTGACTTTCAGCCCTAAATCATGCCATTCTAAGAATCTCTCCGAAACCATATTCACACATTTCCTAGAGTGCTTTCAAATCACATTGTGCTCTCAGATTGCTGGGAAATGTATGTGTGCAAAACAGAGTATGCAGTCAGATGCTCATTGCTCTGTCAGCCAAGAAACTATGTTGCCTCTTACAGGTTTACAAATATATAAGCAATGTGAGAAAAAGTTCAAGACTAAAAAACAGAAAAACTAATTGTTCAGGTAGATCAATTGGAAATACCCTTATTTATCATCTTGCCAGTTAATACATTTTTCTATGCATGTGTTAAATTTCTTCTGTGTCCTTCCAGGTGCAGACTGCCTGTCATACTGAGAGCTGTGGAGGACTAGTTTGCTTTTAATCCGATTATTTTTTTCTTCACTTGTCACCCTTTCACAAGGTTTAATGGCATAGATATTAATATTATATTAACTTAATCTAGGACTTCCTCTGGGTTTTAATAAAAATTTTCAGCTCTTTATCACAGCCTTCCTGAAGTCTGAAATAGGGTTTCCAGCCTCTTTGGGTTTTGCTCATAAGCTGCTGCCATGAGTTGAGGTTCAGGCCATCTGTCATCAGCTTATGGTATCAAAAGCAGAGACCAGCAAAAAAATCAACAAGATTTGTGAGCTCACTATGTATTTTACTGTCAATAGCTAATTACTGCTAATTATTGCACTGTATAGTACATATCTGCCTGGGTTGTTTCAGGGCAGATTTATATTTTTTTTTCCCTAAATTGGGTACCTTACATACATCATAATTTTTGTAGTGTTACACTGGGAATAGTCATTTTAGAAAAGCTATCGTTTTTGTCAGGTGACCTGATAATGATGGCAAGTACAATGTATTGCATTAACTGAACAGTTGTTATCACAGTAAATATCAGAGATTTGAGTGATCTGTACGATACTGAGCTACTTGCCTACCACTGTTTTTTTTAATATTGTTTCAATAGGTAGATTATTTTAGTAGACTCAAGAACTTGTGGGATAGGATGTTCTCCAAAGCAGGGATAATTGTGTTGCTTTTCTTTGATCTCCAGTTTGATTTTAAAATAGCTCCTCTGTATAAGGTATCGTAGCTTCTGACACTTTATTATTCAAAAGAAATTTCTGACAAATTAGGTGATCTTGGTTCTTTGGACTGTGGAAAAAGTATTCATAGTCTAGTCTTATAAGAAAAGTACAAAAACATGGTAGAGGAGTTGCATTTATGAGTAAATACTGGGACCTGCTGAAACACACAATGCTAGCTTTGAGGTTCTCTCACTTTCTGCAGCATTCCAGGTAATCCACTGCTGTAGTTTGTGCCAGCCAATTAATTAGAAAAAACTACAAAGAAGATGTTGAAGAATGTCCCCTTGCCCTTAGGTTTCCTTCGTGTTGAGATGCTGTGAACGTCTGGAGAATTATTCCGGACGCTATGGTGTCTAAAATAGGCTTTTTTGACAGGTGTTAAGGAGAAATGGGATAAGGTTAATCCATACAGCATGTCGACTTGCTAGAGATTGCTCTCGCTGACATTGCTATTACTCTGGTGCTGCAAAGGAAGAATACTTTGCTCTCTCATCATTAATTGCAAGTTAGCTATCAATTTACTGTAACCCACACAAAAACACCCAATAAAACATCTCCTCTTCTTGATCCACATGCAGGAGTGATAGTCCAAAAGTGGAATTAGTGGGCAGTACAGTACCCGGCACTCTAGAGAAAGACTCCTCTGAAAGAAGCAATGACATCGGTAAGTTATAGTGCTTTCTACACTTTGCCTAAAAAATTTATGGTGCAAGTTTCTGCTTTTTAGTGAGTTGTGTATGATTCAAGAGGCAGATTGAGGATTTTGGCAATGAATGTGAGTGCTTTTATATCATATTTTAACTGCAGGATTAAAGGATCATTTTTACTTTACTTAAAATAGTTTTGTTGGTGTTTTCTGTTTAAAAAAAAATTAAAAGCAAATATGGAATAGTGAGCTATTTTGAATAGGAAGGCTCTTGTTATTTTTGTTTAAAAGTCTGAAACAAATGAGAAGGCCAACAATAATAAGGCATACTTGTTTAACTGATGCAATAGTGCTGCCATGGTTTTAATACTGCAAAAGATCGTGTGTTTGGTGCAGTTTGTAATCTTTACACTTTCCAATGCAAAGGAACAGAAAGCCAGTTCAGCTCAGTTTGACTAAATTTTACTGCATACACCAATTAAAAGCAGTCTAAATTTCTATTGTAAACAACTTGTGTTTGTGGCCCATGAACTATTTAATTAGGAAGTCACCTGGAAAGGAGCAACAACAGGTTATTTTTCAGTCTTCTCTCACCCTCCTTCCGCCTCAAGCTGGCAGAGCAGGAGCTCTGGTGTTTGCAGGGTGGGTGCTGGGTGTGTGGCCCCTGTGAGCAGGGTGCTGTGAACGCTGTCCCAGGCAGTGGGGACAAGCCCAGAGCCCAGAGCCATCTTCTGTGTGTCTGTGCCCCTGCAGCCCAGCAGCTGCTGCTGTCGCTCTCTGTGCTCGCAGCTGTGCCCACACACCCTGCCTGAGCCTGGATCCTGCCTGTGCAAGCACTGCTACCCTTCACCCAGGCATGAAATGTCATTTTGGTGTGGTGGTGTCTCCACAGACTGCTTTATTAGTGAAGCAGTTCTGTACAATAGCATCCTTTAAACACCAAAATGCTTTTCCTCAGATTTGGAAGCAGAACTTTAGGTTATAAGGGAATTTTAATAGCAACATAACAACAGAACACTAAATGCATTTCACATGGGTCTATGAGCTTTCCAGCATATATATATCTGCTTTTTGTAAAACTTCTGCTGTTGCTATTGTTCTTCTGGAGTGGCAGGTAGTATGTTTTTCCCAGGTGCTCATTTGGCTGAAACATGGAAAGCTAGAAGCTCGTGATAAATTGCATGAACATTTTTAATGTAGAGATTATTAGAAAGGAATGGTGTGGAAATACAGACAAATTCTACCATTTAGTGGTTTTTAACTATGTTTACAAATCTGCTTCAAAGCACATAAGCCTCCGTATACTTGAAAGTTATGAGTGCAGGTAGCATATGCTACCTGTGTGTGATGGAGGTAAACTTTTTTATTCCTTGTTTTAGTTTCCTTGGAATCACTATCAGGATAAAAGCTTAGAGTGTTTTGGACTTTTTAGTTTTGTTGGTTATGGTTTTATTTTGTTTTGTCCTTTAACATGTTAGGCAGGAAATCTGATTTATAGGAATTCGTGTTCATTTCCAGAACATGGAAGGGGAGAGGAGGGTCACAGAGGGAGGAATTTGGGTTGGTTTGGGGTTTTTTTTCAGATGCAGAATAAGAGCCAACAAGAATCCATAAACCAAACCACAACATGTTGCAAAGGGTTTAGCTGATGTCTTCCTGTTACCACTTACATGGAGAACCTATTGAGCTCAAGGGTAAAATAGTGTGAATACTTAAATAAGTATAACTTGATAGGGTCAAACCAGAATGGCATTTACAAGGGCAAATCATGTCGTTCTAGCCTGTTAGACAACTTGTTAAAAAGAAAAAAATAAATAAATTATGGTTTTGAATTGAAAGGGGATCCGGAGATCAGAACTGTTATAAATTTTCAGGCAGCTTTTGACAGCATGTGTAAAATATTGTCGAATAAATAAAAGGCATTTTAAGAGAGGGCAGAGCAATAAATCAAGGCTTGATAAGGAAAGCCAATTCAGAGCAGATTAATGTCTTTTCCTATGAGGAGAGGTTTGGAGTTCAGAGCAGTTTATGGTGCAGTGTAATTGTAGAGATTTATGGTAAGTGCGTGATTTTGTTTAATTTATTTACAATGAGAACAATGGGTTGGAGAAGTCTTGTGGCTACATGAGTTATTAGAAAAGATGAGTGGAGTTGTGCAGTGTACTCCAAAACACTGGTGGATCTGGCTGTGTGAGTCCAGATAATATTTAACAGTGATACGTCTTACTGGTTTTGCCCCTATGTCATGTGCTCTGTAGGAAGGACAGTCTCAACTTCTCTGAGGCTCATCCCTCCTGTCAAAACAGATTTGATTAAATCTACCATTTGGTGTCTTTTCAGAAATCCAGATTTACACAGCAAGTTAGAGTAGACCTATCTGACAGATGAGGTGTGACTTAGCAGTAGCCTCTGAAGAAAATTGAAGTTAAATGGTCTAGGTAGCAGCTTGGATGCATGACCATTGTGGTTACTGGGCTCCTCGTTACTGTTCCATTAGTCCAATGCCATTCCCAGTGACTTGGAGCTCTCAGGGAGAACAGGAGGAAAAGCAACAGTCACTTGCAAGTTGCCACACCCTCTTTCATGCTTATGCTGAGTACTGATGGTGAATTGTGCACTGAAAATGAACACCACAGCACCTCCTGACTACTTTGCACTAGAGATGTTAAGCTGGGTAGTGGCTGTCACTTTCTTAGTCCTGTAGCCAGTCTAAAGCTCTTGTTCCTTTCATGCAGAGCAGAGAGATGGACAAAAACGATGGAGAGAGAGTTTTGGTTATTAAAGCAAACCAAACTAATGCTGGATGGAGAACAGTTCTTTATTCTGTGAAGCCTTAAGGATTTCTAAGTTGATTTCTTTTCTTTACTATGATGAAACCAAAACCTCTGTGATAGGGGAGGAGAAGATACAGGGTTCTTCCCTATGCCATCTCTCAAAAAGCAAACAAGTGATCAGCAGGAACGAAATCAGTAATGCCATCAACAACTGAGCAGCAATATGCTGAGCTGAATTGGGAATCCAGATTCAAAACTTGCATTTTGACTAGGTCCCTTGGAAAGGTCTTTTTCCTGTTTATTTTCTGAGTAATACTCTACCAATGGATCAGTGTTCTCTAACCAGAAAACCCCACACCATTAAAAACTTTCTCCCTCCACTTTACCAATTGGGAAAATCACAAATGCTTGAGCAAGGTTGAGGTGATGCGTAATAATGTTCTTTGAGTTGCGTATATTAAAAAGTTATTTTTATGTAGATATTAGCTCATGACTTGGTTTCCTTAACATGTTCAGCTTCACATGTAAATTTGTTGATGATAATTCAGTACTGATTACAATTTTCCAAACTGTACTGACAAGAGAAAATTCTGCTTAGCAACATCACTGCTGATTGTAGATATAATGGCAGTTCTTATGTCTGTTGTCCATGCATTTACTTCTTTTCACAATCTTTACAAAAGCCAATGGAAAACTAGCCTTCAGAATATATTATTTAAGAGGAACCATTCCCCATTCCTCCTCACTTTTTCTCTTGTTTTCTTTTTCCCTGTTTTCAGTGATGTCTTTACTTTCCCTTCCACACATCTTGCATTCAACTTTTCCTATTTACATCTCTTTGCCATGGCTAACTATTCTTCATTTCATGAGGGTAAGGCTTTTTTTTTTCCATTTCTTTTCTATCCTGTCTTTGGTTTAGTTCACAATGCATAACAAGCAAGTACAAAAAGAAGCATTTTGTAGGATGCCAAAATTTACATGGATATTACAGATTTATTTTTTAATTAAAAGTTGAAATTGAGCATACTGCGACAGAAAATCTTGCATCATAGTATTGAACTGAGAAATCATTATCATTTAATGCATCATAAGAAATTTTAGTGACATGTGCAGTTTACATATGGTGTTTGTCAATGCTCTGGATTTATTAACCTGTTCTTGCAAACAAACTTTGTCATCACAAAGTGTAATGCATATATTTCGTTGTGCAAAAGCATTTAGAAACATACTAGTATGGTATTCTAGTCTGAAAGAGGAAAAAATCACAGCAAACATACAGTAAAAATTTGAAGAGTGTTCAGGGGCACTCAGTGGAAAATGTGTGGTCATGTACCCAGGGCTGTGGTTAAATAACAGGGGTTACTTACATCTGTTGGTACATCTCTACCAAGAAGTGGTCTGGATTGGCAGAGGCTTTTTGAGCTTTTAAAATGCTTCTAAAGAAACATAAGCTACACTGACAATAAAATAAACCATGTTCTAAAAACTGTTATTCCTACGTAGAACTACATTGATTTCAACAGCTTCAATTCATGCTTTATTGCATAACTTGACATTTTTTAGGTGACATGTTTCTTTTTAATTTCATAAAGAATTTTGTATATGAGGGCCAGTGTGATGACAGAAACGTCCAGCACATAAAGTAGCTTAGTGGATGTAGTGGATTGAGTGTTGGCCAAACCCCAGTGGACCCCAAAACAGTGGATCAAACACTAATGCTTTCCAAAAAAAGGTATTGAGTTACTTCTGCAAGTCAGGATCAATCCTGAGTCTTCTAACTGTACACACACACACACCTGGAATCCTGAAATAAATCTTGTCTATCCAAAGCAGGGTTGCTTTGGCATCATCTAATGCTTAAAACCATATGGATTTAAGCTAAGTGATTTAAGGAATAAGCCACAAAGGATTAAAAATAATGTGTCTACTGTGGAAATGATCAGTTAATCCCCACAAGATGCAGTTTCTGTGCTTTTCAGAAAGACTGAATTGCACAGAGCCAAGTGGACATATCTTTCCAATATTTTTCCTGGCTCTTTGCACATTTTTACTTAGTATTTATGAAAGCAGTTAATAATCTTCATCAGTGTTAACATAAGGCACATATGCCTTCATTGATTCCTACTGAAACATCTAATGAACGTTAGATGAAATATCATAAGAGCCTCCCTGGAAGCTGGTTAGTGCAAGTCTGTGTTTTAGCATTTCCTCAGACTTTAATCTGCAGGGTATTTGCTGGTGGATCATGGAGTACTGGCCAAAGCCATGTGATTACCCGTTCTTTTTTTTCTGTCCCTCCCTGCAAGACTGGCACTAGCTTGCCTGAAAGGGTAGTTAAAAATACCCTCATGAAAATATCTAATAAACAAACAAAAAAATCTTCAGTATATCATGTTTCCTTGGACTGTATTTGCAGTTGTTCTAGAGCTGTATTTGTCAGGAGAGGTGATCACTGTGCCTCTGACTGCAAGAAAAAGTGATCTAATAAGATTTGGCCCGCACTAGGGAAAGAGATGGAGAATATTTCCAGTAAAAGGTTGTAGAATGGAGCAGGTTTGTCTTTAAATCACAGGCTGTTTTACTGTGAGATATTACAATTATTTTCCCTGAAAACACAGAATAAAAGTTGGAAAATCAGAAAATACTGGTAGATATAAGGGTTGGAGGACAAAATGTGACTCATATAATGAAGATCAAAATCTGCCTAAACCTCTTTCTATGCTGCTATTCATGCTCATTTTAATAGGGCAAAGCAAAGGAACAGAATTGCCCGACTAGTTTAAGCTGTAATATTTACATCAGCAAGTCAAAATCCCCCATAAACATAGTTCTGGACTGTAAATATTGTAATCAGGAATATGGTAATGGTTCTTTATATAAATTAAGTAAGCCTCTTGCCCTGAGGGGTCCAGAAAAAAAGCAGTAAACTAGAAATTTAAATTGGTCTCCATGTGTTATCAAGTTGAGGTGCCTGAAAACAGCATATCCATTTCTTCTAGCTCCTCAGTTTTCTTGACCTTTCAGTTCTTTCTTGGCATGTTCCAAATTGTTAAAAATAAAATCCTTATGAGGGCACTGGCAAGTGGTGAGCAAAGCTCATTATGGCGGCCTTCTACATTCAGCTATTAAAGCCATACAAGTCAGGGGAAAACTGAACTGAGAAAGGGGAGAAGATAATTGGGAGCTTTAGGAAAGGTTGTTTAATGTCACAGCTATCCAGTGACTATCCTGAGGAGCCAGGTGAGCTACACTGTTTCACTTCAAGGCTCAGAACCCTGTGAGGAGGCCTCGCTGGCACATCATCCTTGCACTCCTGAACAAAGGAGCCTTGCAGCCAGGGAGCTCTCCTCCTAAAACTGCATTACCCAAATCTTAAAAAACAGTTTGTGATTCATTATGGGTGAGATTTGCTGCCTGAACCCTGGCTGGGAGTATGGCTCTATTTCTCAAAGGGTATGATGCTGTTCAACATGGAGGGAGTAGCAGAATCTGGGTGCCTGAAGTAGTTAAAATAATTGTAACCTTCTGAAAATTCCCACTAACATTCACCTTATTGAGTTCTTTTTTGATTTCGACTATATATTGAATGGACACTAATGCAGAAGATATTGTCTGCAGCGTGTGTCTCATTTGACAGCTTTAAGGATTATTGCCTTTAAAGACAGTATATATACTATTTCACATGCCTATTGTCAACCTGTTAAATGGATTGAAGATGATTATGAAATGAAATCCACCTCTGGCTTTTGTGACATAATCTTCTTCAAATGAAATGAATGCCAACTTTGCCTCATTTCCTACAGCCCTGATGTATTTCTGTTCTGTGAAACCTCACCATTAGCATTCTGAAAGTGTTGATTCTCTTATGTATCATTTCCTATTTCAGTTTTTTCAAGGTGAAATCTCTCTACTAATTAAAAAAACTTTCTGTCATCCTTATGTATAAATGACTTTGCCCAAATACTAAAAAACCTAAATGGAAGATAAACCCTAGCCACATTTTATGCCAGAATGGTAAATGCAGGGGATAAAAGGGGTAAGGAAGGAAGCATAACCACTTAACTGCTTATTTCTGGGGTCTTTTGGGGGGCAGAGACTGAACGTTGTTTTCTAGGAAGTTAAAAGTCTAACGAGTTTATAACTTTTTCTCTAAATAATTGCTGTTCTGGGTATGGGCATTTTTTAAAAAATACCATCATCACCCTATAAATAACCATGTTTCCAAATGAACATAGCAATGGGGAGAAATATTCTATTCTTAAGTGGCTTGGAAGGATACCAGGGAATAATTCTTGCACAGCTAACATTTTTTCATATTCATGAAATATGGTTGCTCAGTAAGCCAGACTGTATGTACTACACTGATATATTAAAATTATTCTGATGCCTTTCTCCCCATCTCATGAATGGTAATCTCATGGATTACCAGCTTGATCAGTGAGACAGTAATAATGATGAATGCATCTGTTTAATTGTAGAACAAATATCAACTATTTTTTAATTAGGGAGTTAATGAATTAGTAGGTTGGTTAATTGATGGGTGCCATTTCCATGTTCTACGTGTTTAATAGAATTTTCTTTACTGTTTGTTATAACCAGACAAAGAAAAAACTGGACCAGTGCAGAGTCCAGGTCAGCTGGATGCTGATGTTGCTGTACTGGCAATGAATGTGAATACAGTAGACTGGACTTTTTCTTCAATGACATTCCATTTGGGCCCCATCAGGAAGGCTGTACATTTTGCTCAGTATGTAAATTTAGGTTCCCAATTTCTAACAGCTGCAGAAATACAAACTAAAATCAAATCTCTGCATTTAATGACCTTAATTTAGTGAGTTTAATATAGTCAGAACCACATAGCCTTGCTTTCCACCAGCAAAAAATAATCAAATAACCAACACGAGTGAGTTACTGAATCCACAGTATATATGACAGCACAGCAGAAGTTTTGTGAGTGGCACTGTTTCTCATTCTGTTAGTTACCAGTTCAGTGGATGGGAATTTTCTTGAATTAATATCTCCACAGGTGATAATTGTGGTAGGTGGTGATAGCCTTAGGTGCAGAGATGGTTTGGGAGGAAGAACAACATCTAAATAAGGAGGACAAATGGAGAGAAAACGGCATGTAAGAGTGCTGGAAGTGGATTTACTATTTTATTGTTGTACCAAGTGTTGTCCATTACACTTTAATAGAATTTCATTTAGAGTATCAACTGAATGGCTGTGATTTCACTAGGTTGGCAGCAGATACTACCTGTGGAGTCTTTATAGCCTCTGTTCTATTCTCTTTAAAATTCAGTGCAGGTATAGGCTGCTTTAGTTTATTTTTCTAGCTATCAAAAATGCATTGAGAAATGGGAAAAAAATAGGATTCCCAGTATTTCTTGATAGTAGAAGCTTTGACCATAAATGTTCATCTTTCATGGTATTTATAAAATGCATGGAGCAAATTATGTCTGCAAATGCTTATGGGTCTCAAGGATGCAAATTGGTACACATCAATATATTTACAACTTCAACCTGAGTATTTTATTGTTCTGACCAAATATAGAACTCTACGTATTTACTAGTTTATATAAGCCAAAGAAACACATTGATTTAATTGACTTCACTATTTTTTCATTGACTATTTTTCATGAGTGTAGACACCTTTTGTAAGAACAGAGAAAGGGACAGTGGCACTCACAGAATCATAGAATCCTTAAAGTTGGAAAAGACCTCGAAGATCATTGAATCCACCCAGCAGTGCCAAGTCCACTACTAAACCATCTCTCTAAGCCCCACATTTACACATTTTTTTGATTACTTTGAGGAGCAGTGAGTCTGCCACTTCCCAGGGCAACCTGTTCCAATGCTTGACCACACTTCCAATGAAGAAATTTTTTTAGTATTCAATCTAAACCTCCCCTAACTAAACTTCAAGGCACAACTTGAGGCTGTTTCCTCCTCTCCTGTCACTTGTTACCTGCGATAAGAGACTGACTCCCACCTCACTCAGTCTTCTTTCATACTCCTGTGTAGACCACAGAAATGGAAGAAGGAGAGAGGGAAGTCATGCACTGCAACCTTCATAGACTGCAAAATAACTTCAGCCAATTTCTTGCCCACCCCCCAAGCAGAAGTCTGCTCTTCCCCTCAGTTTTAGCTTGAATCAGTACCTGTGGTACTGGTACTGATTCTTCCCTCAGTGCAAGTGTTTGCATGGCATGGCACATGACATTGAAAAATGAGCTGGATTAAAGCTTGCTCAACAAAAAAAAAATAGTACAAACAATAAAGTGGGAGAGAGTGGCTGGAGCAAATGGAAGGATTACTTCAGCCTCCATTTCTGCTCATGTATGTGAGTATCACCCATTTAGAGGGGAGTGTATATTTTTGATGGTATTACATTTTTGCTGTGCAATTTAGCAAAGTAATTCAGTAATTAAAATTAAAATTAGACAATATGTTAATATATTGATTACTGATTTGCTTTGTGATCCCTAAGTCATTTAGCTATTTTATGGGGCAGCTTCAAACTGGATCTTAATGGAAACCAGCTTGTACACTTGCTTGGTTTTTTTTTTCCAGAAAATAATTTTTTCCTTCTGTTTCTTCTGTCCTGAAACCCTGAAGTTCTGTAGGACTCCAGACAGGTTTTGTGCAATCTGCTGAAATTAGCTCATTTTAACTTTCAAAGCACTGTGGCCTCACCTGAAGTGTTGGGTACAATTGAGGCTTCAGATTGTCAAATTCCCACTAACAGACTGGGTGGCTGACCTACCTTTGCACAGAGGCTGCAACAGTCAATAAAAAGAGCAATGACAAAAATACATGGTAGAGGACAGTGGGGTCACTGGTTATATATAGGAAGAGTCACTCCAAAAATAGAGCAGTATTTGGAGGTGAATAACCTTAGACTATTTCAGGGCTATTGAAAGAGCTCTCTTTTTTTCTTCTTTCATTTTTTGTTTTATCTCGTGAGATGGAAGGACATCATTGAATAAGGAATCTCCAATCCCATTTACTTTCTAGCTGACAAATCATGAATACTTGAAATCAGTTTAAGTGTCCTTCAGTGCATATAGTTTATTGCACAGGCCCATTAATTAATTTGGTTTTCCATTGTGTAATTTTGTATGATGGTTGGTTGTAATATGGCAACAAAATTGGATCTTCAGAGATTCATTGTTCTGTAATAGTTTGGAAAATTAAGAGCTTAGTATATAGAACTATTAACTTAAAAGTTATTTTTTTCTACATGTGTGCAATGAAAAAATAGTCTCTGAATAATGAATATCATTCCTGTATTTGATTGATATCTGAAAGTAATTTTGAAGAACTATGATTTATCTTGTCTAAAGTACCTCTTGTGTGTTTTCTGACTCCTTCCTGCTCAACATATGCTGTAGGGCATTTTGAAATGAAGGTGAGTGAAACTGATACAACCCATAAAAATAGATGAATGGTATTAAGCCATTTGATTTATCCATGTAATCATGAGCTGTGGTATTCCTTGAGCCTCCACATCGTTCTTTCACGTAAACATGTTACCCTGTGGCTGGATTCAGTAAACACTTCCCCAGAGCTTTTCACTGGCCATGGAGATGGTTGGTACAACATTCAAGCAGACCTGCTTTCCCTGGACTCTGCACAGCTTCAGGAGCCTCTTGGAGCTTTTACTTACCATAGCCTCTGGACTACTGGAGGGAGATAGTGCTCTTAGCTGCAGTTACTGGAAACCATGGTGCCTCCAGCTGCAGGTGTCTGGGAACCTGCAGATCACTTCCAGCTTGATCCTTGCTCATTCTGCACTCTCCTCAGCAATTATTGCAATGCAGAGCTGGCAGTACAGTTCCAGAGACAATGTGTGCACAGTCTTATGCCTCCAGTTATTCAGGAAAAAAAATTACTAACCCCTTCAGCAGCCAGATGGAAATTTTGAAACTGTTTATTCCATGCCATAGAACTCATGATGTCATTTAGCTTTCAGAATGCTGAAAACAAAGCCAGAGGCTCCTCTACACATTCCCCCTCTGCTTTATTGTGTTTGAGATGGAAGGGTAATTGTTCTTGGCAAGGGTTACTGGATTACAGCTGCCTTTGACTTCCAGGTTTTTTTAGTGCCATCGTGGTGGCTAAATATGTACAGAACACTGTGACACATTGGGGAAAATGGGATTTCATTTCTTTGAAATTAGAAAAAAATGTGATTCTTTCCCTTTGAAGACAATTGCCAGAAAACCAAATCGATTCTATTTTATTTTTAAGATTTGGAAGGTTTTGATTCTGTAATACCAATTGCTGAGAAGCTTAATCATCCAACTACAACCAGACCAAAAGCTACTGGCAGGCGACCACCCTCCCAGTCTCTAACATCTGTAAGTTAATTTTCCTTTTCTTTAAAAACTATTTTTAAAAATATTTTTTTCTGAATTTCCCCCCCCTCCTATTTGTGTTCCTTGGTGTTTTTACTACTTTTATCCAGCCATTCCTTCACACGTACAATGAGGCAGAGAGATGCAGATCAGGAAAATTACTGTCAAAAGGCTGCCAGTGTTTTGAATACTGATGTTTAAAACATTCCCTTCCGTCTAAGGTTTATACCCCCTTATTTGGGTGCTGCCAAGTGTTCCTTGCCAGCCATGACTGAGCCCAGAAAAATCCCTTATAAAAATCTTTGGAATAGACTAATTTGTGTGAAGTATTGAGGATTTTGAAAGGGTTTCCCAAAAGAAGCATTTATCTTGGTTTCTTGAGGATATTTACCAGATTTTGAGGACAAACAGATAATTCAGTCTTCAACAGCCCTCCTTGAGCTATCATGTGTTTCTTCTCATTAAGGTCACAGTTGTGATTTTTACAAGGGTGATTTAAACTTCACTCTCTAAAATCTATCTTGAGACAAGTTGGTCTCATAAACAATACTTTGGAAACCACTGCTTAGTTTTTCAATGTCGTCTTCTTTGGGGTTTGGGGTTTGTTTGTTTCCATGCTTTTTGTGTTCTGGAATATCACAATGAGAGCAACTACTGATGGTTACATCCCTGAGTCCGTGTTGCTGAAGAAAAACCAAGTGGAAGGAAGAAAAAAGGATTATTGTAAAACTAATAGAACTCAAAAAAAGAGAACGCTTTCAAAATTGACTGCTATCATTAGTACAGAAGTACAAAAAAGCAGTGTAGAGGTTTTCCTTCCCCTGTCACATCTATGAGGGTGATCAAGGGGTGGAAAGAACCTTCTCTTTCCACACCTTTACCACGAGGCTGCCACCACTATGCAGTGGCAGTGGCTGTGGCCTCTGAAGAGCAGCAGGTGAGACCTGCTCTGAGCAGAGCCATGGCAGAGCCACCCCAGTGACAGAGCTGGGGTCCCCATGGCACAGCACTCAGCCTCCTGCCTGGGACTGGAGGCGGCTTTCATCTTGTGATATCATGCAGTGCAAAGCTGCAAATTAATGTTGAATTCAACTCTTAAACAGATCTTATTTCTTGAACACTTTGAAAGCAGTCTAACTTTGAAAATAAGTTGCAAAAAAGGGGGAGTAGGGGGACAAAGAATCCTGATTTTATGTATTGTTACTTCCAAAATGACAGCTAAAAAAGTTCTTTTACAATGAAAATATCTGTGCTTTTCTTTTTCTTCTTCTTTTGGTGTGTGTTTGTCTACGCAGTCGTCCCTTTCAAGCCCTGATTTCTTTGACTCACCAAGTCCTGAAGATGAGAAGGAAGAACATGTTTCCATTACTCATAAAACTCTTGAAGTGTCAAGGAAATCAAGAACTGTTACAATATCACAAGTAAGTTAATTGGAATGCCTCTGCTTAACCTTATCACATGCATCTCTTTTTAAAGTAGTACTGCAATATTTCAAATTTAATTCAACAGTCACCTGGTAACTGCCCACTTAAAGGAGCTTAAAATAATAAAGTTTACTAAAGATTGTTCTGTGCTTGAAAGGCAAGTCAAAAGTGAATTGCGCAGTTAAAATGTCTCAAATAACCATACTGTGAAAAAAATCCTTCTTGTGTAAATGCATTTCACAGAATCAGAGAGGCTGGAAATAAATTTTAGAAACAAAGACCCTGTCTTTCCACAACTTCAAATTGAGTTTACATTAGAAGAGTCTGTGAGTGGAGTAAATACAACCCTTTGACATACTGTAACAGTATGTGAATTTAAATTTGCAAATATGATCACTTTTCATACTGGTATTGTATTCATTTTATAGGCTTGTGCCATTCTTACTGTATATTGGTAGACTACTATAGTGGAATCAAATATTCCAAAAGGACTGTGTAGGTCAGGCTTTAAAGGTTGGAAGTATTTTTTAGTACATAAGGATACCTTTAATAATAAAAATACTGCATTCTAATAGTTTAACGGGTATTTGAAAGATGAAGTTATGCACTTCTGTGATCAAGTTATAAGGATAATGTTTTGCTATGTAGCTCCCTCTTCTGGGAACACTTGCACCAAGGAATACTGCTGGGCCAACATTTCTAAGTTATATGACAAAACTGTAGATGTTGTTCCTGTAAAATGAGATGGCTGCTATTAGCTGCTTGAGGCTTTATTGCTGATAGCCACTTGAGCTCTGGATTAAGATGCTCAGATCAATGACTCCAGTTGAGCCTTGCTTGCCTGCTCCAGATTTGAGCTCAGCCTGAAATCTCTTTTCAGCCTGAAGAAAACTTGCATCTACTGATATATGGGGTCATTATCCATGAAAAATCTGTTTATAGGTACACATTACTCACACCCCACTCTGCTCTGGTGAGACCCCACCTGGAGTGCTACATCCAGCTCTGGGGTCTCCAGCACAAGAAGGACAGGAACCTGTTGAAGGTCATTGAGATGATCAGAAGGGTGGAGCACCTCTCCTGTGATGAAAGGCTGAGAGAATTGGGTTTGTTCAGCTTGGAAAAAGGAAGGTTCTGAGGTGACCTAATTGTGGCCTTCCAGTACCTGAAGTGAGCTGACAGAGAGGGACTATTTACAAGAGCATGGAGTGATAGGAGAGGATGATGGAATGGTTTCAAACTGAAAGAGAGTAGGTTTAGATTAGATATTAGGAAAAAAAATAATTTTCTGTGAGGCTGGCAAGGCACTGGAATGGGTGCCCAAACAGAGTAGTAGTGCATGCCTCATCCCTGGAAATGTTTAAGACGAGGCTGGATGAGACATGGAGCAACCTCGTCTAGTGAAAGGTGCCCCTTCCCATGGCAGGGAGATTGGAACTAGGTGACCTTTAAGGTCCCTTCCAATCCAGATACACAAACTAATTGATAAAATGTTAAAAGAATATTATTCAGGTCATTGAGTCATTTTCAAGGTACTACAGTGATTCAGCTTTCTTGTGATTATAATGCCATTTTTATTTATATTTATGGTCAGACTTGTTTTTTGTGCAGAACATTTTTTGAATTCAGTGTTTTCCCAGATCAGGTGGTGTGCTCAATCATAGTTGTATAGTAGGGAAGACTGTTTTTTGCAGAGCTTGGTGGATCCTGCTCTTCTCTCCCCATCATGAGTTTTCCTGATTTTAATCTCATCACTAACTTTTCTCAGTTACTTTGTTCAGCTAATGCCACCCTGCCAGTCTCCAAGTCCTCATTTCCAATGTCTCCTTCCATTTCCATACCATTTATTCTCAGTATTTTGCCTTATTTGCCATTCAACTTCAATATCTCTTTTCCAAAAAGAGCTGGAAGGTTGCCTAGTGCTTTTTCTTATTCTTGTCCAAATCAGATTTTCAAACATGCCTAGTAGTTGTTCATGTAATGCACACATAGCACTGCCAAATAACAGTGTGAAGATTCCCCTTTCCATTGTGATAACTGTACTTTACACTGTTCTCTGTATGCAGTGAAGTCATGTACATGAAGATGGTCATGTATGGTTGGTAAACTTCAGACTTTCTAATTGTCTAATAAGTATAAAATGCTATATTACATTATATTACGCTATATACATATATTACATTATGTAGCACATATGAGTAGAGGCTTGTCTAATAAGTAGAGCACTGGATTGCAGTTAAGAAGCATGGAATCCTTTTTAGCTAACCACATGATTCCAGGGTTATAGGTTAATGGTGTGTTTTTCTGTCAAGTTCCTGGAGACATAAAGAGCTATTGGTAGTTGTAGGGATTCATGGAAGCTTTGATTAACAGAGGACAGTACACTACATTTATTTATTATTAATTAACAGAGGACAGTACACTACATTTATTTATTATTAATATATTATCATTTTGAAGCCATGGGGTTTTTTTTCTATATATATCATACCAACAAGTGAGCCTAATGAATATTTTTTATTTTCATAATGCTAGGGGGAACATGTAATGCATTTTTAAATTTTTGAAAAAAGCTTGGGATATTCCTTCAATAGATGGTGGGAAATTATAAATTTAATTTAGAGAAAAATACAGCTTGGATTCTTGGCCATGTAGTTTTGTGCTCTGTGGGAAGACATCCATGGATGTAGATATGTTCTCACAAACATCTGAGAGAAACACTGAGCATCTGTCCTTGGTTTAAATCACTGCTAGGTCTGAGATCTTGGAAATGCTGTTGCTGAACTTTTGCATCACAACTAGACCCCCTCTGATGTACACATACAAAGATGATGACTAATTGCTGTATTTATCATGCTTTTGCCAAGACTGTCCATGTTTGACTGCTGGAATTTCAGCATTACTGAAGAGCAGCAAAGTACTTAGCGTTGGTTATAGGTTTGATTTTCATAAAGCTTTTTGCCGACATTAAATGTTATTCTTTTTGTTGCAGGTGTCTGATAACAAAACTTCCTTGCCTCCAAAGCCAGGAGGTCTGGCTAGTGGCAGTAATGTACAACCATCACTGTCCCCTTCACCATCACCTGGATTTCACTCAATTGCTATGGGAACAACAGGCCACAGGTCAAATTCCCCATCCCTGTTTGGTACTGAAGGAAAGCCAAAGACTGAGCACTTGAGCCAAGGTCAGACTGCCCTGGAAGAGCTGAGAACACAAATTAGGGAGCTAAGAACCATCATTGAAACAATGAAAGACCAGCAAAAGTAAGTACTGCAGATCACAGCTGTAAGGTGGAATGGATCCATTTGTGCATAGTGGTGGCAGTTTCTGATGGAGTTTGCCTTCTCATGGATGTTACTCTGCACAGGTGGCCTATGTGTTTGTGAGTGGTTTTCATGTGACAGCACATATTCAGGGGTGAGAACCTCCACAAAAAAGGCCTGCACTATCCACCAGCTTTTTTTATTGTGTTATGACACAAGTAGATGTTTACGGGGTGTTAAAAAAGTTTAGTTGCAAGCTATAAGCAGTGAATGTTGTTTTGTCACTATCTATGAACTCCTGTGCATTGATCA
Source organism: Trochalopteron elliotii (assembly GCA_024734555.1). NCBI lineage: Eukaryota > Metazoa > Chordata > Aves > Passeriformes > Leiothrichidae > Trochalopteron > Trochalopteron elliotii. The sequence goes on along the minus strand of JANPWX010000163.1, from coordinate 24,054 downwards.
TAATAAAAGAGGTGCATTTGTTATAGTTGTAGTACAAACTGCTACAAGCTCCTGAAGTTATTAAATTAATTTGTTACTTGACTGTTAGCACATTTTCCCAGGAAGCTCATGTTACAAAAGTAGTAATTGAATTGTGACTAGGTCATCTGAAGGCCTTTGTGTTTATTGCCCTGAATCTTACTATTTTAGTTTTGGGCATCTTTGTTTTCTTTAAATCACGCATTTCTTAGGAGAAACTGGGGCTGGCATGTAACTTTTGATGTTCCTGAGAATATTTCATGCTTTGGAAGCTAAACCTTCGCTTACATTGTCAGTTGTGTGTAGCCCAGGCAGGAAAAAGAAAAGGGCAAGCAGCGTGCAGAGCCTGTGGCGGAACAGAGGTGTGCGGAGTTTGGGAGAAGATGCATTTGGGAGGGCATGGTTCAAGCTGGATGTAGCCAGCAAGCCCCACGGCCTCGCCTCTTAGGCTGACCCTGCTCCTCTGCTCTCCCCGGCCCTTCTTGCAAGGGCAGCTTCCACCTACTGGTATCTGTCCTAAGGTGAGATCGCTCAGTGGGAACATAAGAACGTGTCTGCTCCTTATAGCTATGTTCCCTTTCCTCACAAGGAAAAATGACAGAAAATCCGTATTTGGGATCGTTAAGTCTTATAAATGAAGTTGAAGGTTACATTGTATTGCTGGCATAAACAGCTTTTAAGTGACTTAAGTATGTGATAGGATGGGCAGGATTTGTGTTACCAGTTCTATAGCCCACCAACAGTCAATACACCTACATTTTGTATGGAAAAAGGCAACTGGGTGCTGATGCAGTGTTGATACAGCCAGACCAGAGCAAAGCCTGTGGATGCAGGACTGGAAGGAGGCATTAGTCATTAGCCATGTGGGATGGGGCGGGGTACTGTCCCATAGTGTTTTACTTCTCTCTTCTGTAGCCTAGAGTATACAAGAGTATGCTGACTTCAATTAAATGTTCAGAGGAAAAAAAATAACTAGTGAAGTGGGGTAAATATATCTCCAAGAGATAATCTTTTGTATTTTACTAGTGTGGTCCTTTCCACCCCAAGCTTCTTTTGCATTCTTTTAACAGAAAAGAGATTAAACAGTTGCTCTCTGAGTTGGATGAAGAGAAGAAGATCCGTCTACGATTGCAGGTACTTAAATTATTTTTAGTGTTGGGGATGTGATGGCAGGTTTGATTTAGCCTGACATGGGACATAAAGCTCTGCTAAGATATTTAGATTCCAGTGAATCAAAAACTACCAATATTTCTGAAAGGGAGATATCTCTTCCCTTCATAGCATTGCTGGTTTGTGTCATATATATTGCAATATTGGGTTTTTACTGAAAAGCCTGGTAATTACCCAAAAATTTATCAGCACAAGTAGACAATTTTTAAAAAATTAAACACAATGCAAGATTCAAACTATGATTTTTTTCATCTCAGTTTTAATTGTTTGATTTTGTCACAATTGAAACCATGCCTTTTTAAGTTACTTTCTGCCAAAGCTTTATATTTTGTAGTAGGCTTGTCTCAGTGTTAATATGCTTGGAATATTATTTCATATAGCAAGATTTTAATGTCTGCTTTACAGACTGACTCAGGTTGTCTTTACTAAAGCACCCTGAACAATATAAGAAGGGCTCTGATTACAAACCCAGTTACTGCTTCCATAGTTTTTACAATACCTTAGCTCTAAACGTTTTTGTGCTGGCTTAGTCATTTGCCAGGTATCCTGCTGCCCTGATTGTGGGATTCATGGAGCTTGGCCTTTGCTGAAATCACCAATGTTGCTTTGATGTGGAATGACGCTGAAACTGCTTTTTGGGGATTTTGGAGAGTGGTTTAAACAATGCCATTAACAACGTGCTTTAACTTGGTCAGGCAGATACACTAAAGAGTCATTATAGGTCCCTTCCAACCAAAATGATTCTGTTCTAATCTATGCTATGCTGTGCTCTTCTATTCCATGTACTTGGTAAGTGGTTTGGTATTGATTATATTTTTATGGTATAGGGCAACTGTACTTCAAACTAGGGATAGAAAGTCAAATTGTAATTTCACTGGACTGTTCCCTCTGTAAAGCACTTGGGAACATGGCAAAGGGTGGCAAAACTGGGGATCCTCAATGTTTGTGCTCCAGGGCTCCCTAAAGGACTTTATGTGTCCAACCATATAGCAACATGGCTTCTAATAATACACAATTCTTGTTCAGCTAAAACTGAAATTTATTCAGATAAAACCCAGTGAACAGTTTTAATAGCCATTGTTGATTTAGTCTAACAGGCCAGACTATTCAGAGTTGTCCAGAGATAACTTTACATCTCTATGCTGAGATCTGCACTGATGGCTTTAAAATTATGACCTTACAGCTGAATGCTTTTACTCCAGTTCAAATGTTGCTTATACTAATAAATGTTCAGATGCTAGCCAAGATGGCATTATTAGCTTCACATGAAGAGGAGAGCTAATAAAAAAAAGTAGCATTAGTTTCAGAGTGCTCTGATAGACATGAAGTAGCACAGCTCTCAGTCCACATGTATTAAAGAAGACTGCCTTGATGATGGTGCAGTTGAACACGGGTTGAAACAGGTGGGTTTGAATAAATCTAGGACCCCTACCTTAGGGTTTTCAGTGTCTGTCAGAGGGAGCAAGTGTACAACTGAGGCTGCTGATGGTTTCAGCTGCATCCTTTTAAGTGTGGCTGTATATCCTTCAGAGCCTTTAGGGTGCCTGGGCACAGGCTTGATGCTTGTAGAAGGCATCACCATTCCTACAGCAAGAACCCTCCCTGCAGGAGAGAGACAATGGGTTTTGTCCCTCAGCTACCAGTGCAGATGATTGTGCTGGCTGTAAGTGCAGCTGCTGGTGCATGGACATGGTGCTCATTCTGCACTAATGCCAGGCAGTGAGCTGTGTGGCTTGTAAAAGTTGTAATTTAAAGAGATTGAAAGGTCTTGCAGTACATTCAATAACTATACTTGTCATGGTCTGAGGGAGGAAGCTGTGCATGGTCATCTTACACAGTTGAGAAGCATCTCAATTTGTGAAATCTGTGGAAATAAGAGTGGTGTGAAACCTGTAGTTGACTGCTTTGGACAAGAGGGAACTTGCTTTTAAAGTGGCACCAACTGTGCCTCTGTTTGCTAAAGCATCTAATTTAATCAAATACTTTTTCTTCTGTTTGTTTTTAGATGGAAGTTAATGACATAAAGAAAGCTCTTCAATCAAAGTGAATACTTGATAGGTGGAATGTTGCATTATTCTTCATGACTGAGACTCAAATTTATGCCCCAGCCAAAATAACTTTGTGCCAAATGATTTAAGAATTGCCTCAACATCCCTTTATTTGAAGGATTAGCACAACAGTTTTTGATAGCACAACAAAAATACCAACGAGAACAAAATTTCTACCCAAAGCCGTGCTGTGCGGCACTAGTTGTGACTGAAATTGATCTTCTTGTGCTAAAGGCTCTCTACTTCAAGATCCTAGGTGAAATGAAAACTCAGGCAGTTTAGGCCATAGTGGTACTATTTTGATGATATTTTTCCATAAATAAAGTGTATTTCAGATTATCTGTTTACAAGCTTTATGATTTTGACTTTTGGTTTTTAATTGTCTTTTGTCACAGATTTTAAAACGTTTGTACTTCATATAGCCAGGAATGAATGTTAATGTTGGGGCTGGAGGGATTATTTTTGCTTTGAGATTGAACAGCCTACTTTTCGTTACGGTTTTAAGTTCTGTTAAATATGCAATTTTATGTCCCTGAATCCCCTACAAACTTAAACTTACATTGTGTACAGTAATGTATTTACAAGAAGGAAACAAACCAACAGAAGTCTGGTCTTTGCAATGATTTGTGCCTTTCTTTGCCACACACTGACTGGGGCCGGTTGAGGCCAGGTCTCCCTATGTAGCTACCACCATGTCCCCGGGGTTGGGCAGAGGTCACCTTGCCACACTCAGCTGCTCGGTCAGGAGAGCGTGTTTGTGCCAGGGGCAGGACAAAAGGGCACAGCTGAGAGCAGCCTTGTCTTGAGCAGCTGTGGCTTTTTAGCTTTCCTGGTTTGGATAGGCCTCTCCCTCAACCTGAATGTTCATCTCCGCTTGATTTTCATTAGATGATTTAAACACCCACCTCTGTCCCCAGTTTTGCACAGAGTGAACAGAATATGCATTATTAAAGCAAAAATAAATAAAAGTAATCTATAAAACATGAATAAAAAGTTGTATTATTTCATGCACAAGGTTCTCTGTCATGTGACAGTGTTTCATTTGCTGTTGACGTGGTACTGTTTGCTATACAACATTGTACACTTACAGACTGATACACTTCACAGTCCTACTTTTTGCAGCAGCACTTCCTTCTCAGCGTATTGTTGAACCTGATGCTTACTTCAGTTTCTCTGTTTGCTTTCATTCTTTCCAAATTTCACATTTTCCTGGTTGTGGTTTCATGTGTTCTTAACTAACCACAGAGTATCTCATACCTTGTCAGCAATCTCTGTTAAGTTTATAAAGTGTTTAAATAACAGATATTTTTGCATAGTGTGGAGTAAGCGGGTAAGTGATGTTGGTGATACTTCCAAGTAACAAAACCCCACACACAAAGGATCTACTTATCATCCCATCAAATGCTAGAGCTGGCTCCAGCAGCACACCCTCTATCAACATGAACCACCCTGCCTGCCAGGAGCTGAGTGAGATGTAGTATGCAGTTGGCTGGTCACATTCACATATGGTTGGCAGAGTTCCCATAAACTTTTTGATAGGCACAAATATATAAAATACACACTCCACCATACCTAAATCTGGCTTTGTGGGTCTCAACTGGCAGCACAGAACCTGACTGTTGGGATGATTTTTTTCTTTCACAGTATCTGCTTCTATTGTAACAGTGATGTCTGAGATTTAAAGATTGGGTAGTGAAACTTGAGAATTTTTTTAAAAGTCACAATACATTGCTCAATGTACTCAAACAGAAACACTAATAAAATATTCTATCACTGAAATGCTCTTATGTAACATTTCTAAATATCTACATTAAAATATTTTTGTACAAAAATGAGAGTCCTGCCATGGCTTTCCAGCAATAAGGATTTTTACATTACCTCCATGATTTTTGTAAAGTTAGTTAGTAGAGTTAGAACAGAAGGAAATGAAGGAATAAGAATTCTGTTTGGAATTGTAATTATACATTTGCCATATTTATCCAGAAATTAACTGCTCTGGATTTTCTCAATTCTCTGGAAAGAGATAAACTTCTCTATCTGTGGTAAATAAAATATTGATTCCTGAGGTGTGCCTCAGACATATATCAGACATCTCAGAAGTGTTCCATGTTTTGAAAATGAAAGTCTGAATTTGGAACTAGATTCCAAAAGAAAAAAAATTATATTCTTTTTTTTCTCCTATTGAGATGATAACTTGTCATTTTATAAATCTAAGTTAGAAGTCCAACAAACCATGCTTTGTAGAAGATGGTTAAATAAGTTTTTGTGAAAATGCTTTGCTTTACAAGCTGTTTTTTTTTCTGAGGGAGGACACTGTAGAAATACAAGCTCTTCGTGCTGCATTCCATTATAATAATACAAAGTATTTCACATGAGATATGGATTTTCCCTTTCTAAAGAATATCAAATATGCATTAAACGTGGATATAAACTGCTGCTTTTAAAAGTGTTTGGTTTTATATTTAAAGAAAATCAGAAAACGCTGGTGAGGTACAAAGTGATTTTGTTCTGAAAATGATAAATCTTTTTGTCTGAAGAGCTGTGTAAAATGACTTCATTAATATGCACATACCAGTCCTGTAGCAGACTTCTGTTTATGTGTAGAAGTCAGGTGTGAAATATCAGGCTCGTACCTTTGGATGGTAATATCCAAATTCTTGATTTGGTAAATTTTTGTTTATTAAGAAAACAGTTTTATGTTCTCTTTTTGTTCTTGTTTCAATTCTTAAAGGAGCGAGTATTTCTTAATGTGAGATCATAACACTTAGAACTTTAGAAAAGTTTTACATGGAAGTAAGATGGCAAATACTTGAAAGTGTATTTTAAATCTCATCTTCTGTGATTTTCTTATTGATTCATTTGTGAATGAGCAAAAGGTTTAGATTAATTTCTTGTTATGCTAACAGGTCACAGGACTGAGCACAACTCTGTAGTAATTTTTATGGGCTAATTTGTGTATGAAATGTCCATGAGCACCATGCTCTGTGACAGCCAGGACTGAAATTTGCAAATATGAAACAAGGTGAGACAGCGCCGTAAAACACCCTCAGAAGTTCGTGCTCTGCTGAAGTTACAGGATCCTTTCTCTCCTCTTCTTGTGGAACTGCCTGGGGTGTGAACAGGCCCTGCTGTCCCCTGCTGCCCTCCCACCAGGCTGTCCAGCTGCTTCCCTGTGCATCCCCATGCCTGGAGCCTGCGGCACAGACCTGGGTTTGCTGCTGCAGGGATGGTGTGGCTGAAGGTGTCTGGTGGTCCTGTGCTTTCCTTGGCCGTGCCACATCACAACTGTGCTGACACTTTCAGCCTCTGTCTGGGGCGTTTATGCTCCAGGGACTGCCTTGGGAGCAGAGGGCTGTGGTTGGAGATTCTGCAGTTCATGGGTCCCACAAACACGAAGCACTACAAGCCGAGGAGAGGATGGCTGGATGGGGGTGATGGGCAGTGCTCCTGCTTGCAGGAATGATCAGCAGTCTCTGCAGGGCCAGGAAGGGGTGTGAGGGCTCCAATGTCTGCTTCTCCTCTGAATAAGGACCCTGGGGCTGGAAACTGGACAGAGGCACATTGATGAGGAAAGTGTGAAGGCTGGTGAGAAAGATGATACCTTTCATACAGGAAAGCTGTGGTTTGAAAGCAGGCAGGAATTTTGTTTAAAGTAGAAACAGCTACTTTACAACTTGGCGCTGAGGAGGCTTTTCAACTGTATGGGGGTGGCAGTGCTGCTGGGCACCAGCAATTCCCATAGGCTTTGGTGAGGACAGGGTCCTCCAAGCATTAACTTCTGTTTATGGCAATCCTTAAGTTAAAAAGAGCCAGAAGAGCTGGAGCTGAATTCCCCACACAAAACATTGGGTAATTGTATCCATGGTTATTAATACCCTTCAGGCAGAAATTAGATTTTGCTTGGCACCTTTTGCTTCAGCTGACTCTTGAGCTGGCCTAGGAATTAACAGCTGGCTGTGTGTGACCCGGCCCGTTCACTCCCGGCTTCCCGCAGCTGCTTCCCTCCTCCTGAGCTGTAGCCTCTCCACTCCAGCCACTCCTGCCTTTGGAAAATAACCAACTTTAGGTCACCACACCTGAAGGTGAGAGGGTGCCAGCACTTCCCAGCCTGGAAAAGAGCAACTGAGGAAGCAAAAGACACCATTTAAATGCCGTCAGGAAGCTGCAGTACTGTGTGGGAGCCAGGGAATGAGCAGCCTTGGTGCCACCAGCCCAGTGCCACCAGCCTGGTGCCACGAGCCTGGTGCCAGCCAGGAAATGGCCCTAGCCTATCCTCCCTTCTGCTTTCTACTCAGAGAACAAAGGTTATTGCACCCACTCCACACGTTGCTGTTTGGGGTTCTCTCTTTTAATGAAGATGAGTTCCAATCCAACACAGACACAAAGTCTTAGAGGTAGTGAGTGTCAGCCTCAGAAGAGACGCTTGAGGGACTTTCTTTATGCTGCCTCACTCAGGCTTTTCTTGAGCCAGTGATGCAGCTGAGTCGCCCCTTGAAGTGCTCACAGTTCCACTATTGGACAGTGTGAGGGGCTGGAGTGCACACAGCTGAACTACCAAAATGGCTTTATGCTCCTGTGAACTTTTATTTAAAATATTAGAAATTAAATCATATTTTTAAATGTGTTAGCACTCTAGGATGAAAAATTTAAGATGCAAATTAATTTAATAGAATTGTTACCCTACAAACTGGAGTGATTAGTATATTTTAGCACGATAATTAACTATAATTCTAGACAAATCACTAGATTCATGAGAATAATTGTCCTGACACATTGTAAAGGTTACAATAGAGGCAGGGTCTACCAATCTCTCTCAGCCCCCTCAGATAAGTAGGTTTTGAACTCTTCCTGTTATCTTCCTTTTTTTCCATGTAGAAAAAGCAAGTGGAGAATATAGCTGATAATAATCACAAGAAAACAAAATTGGCATTTGTCAGTATGATCTTAAAACATCTAATAGGCTGTTTCTTGGAGGAGAAAACTTGAAAATTAGAATACCAAAACAAATTATATAAGAATGAGCAGACTTCAAAACCAATTTTGAATATCAGGACATTAAAGAAACATCTGTTCTCGAAACTGTCTCTGGTAAAATCCCTTCACTTCACTGAGCCCAGACCCAGCGTTTTCATTTGGTATGGGAGATCATATTCCTCAGTACAACAAGCCCTTCCCTATGTACTTCATCCCAGCTACTGAACAGCAAATATCCTCTTAGCAAAGGAGCCCATCAGGCTGCTCTTCACCTCCTCAGGTAACAGCAATGAAGAGTTTGGGATTTTGTGAAAGCACTTCTTGGGCTTATCTTAGAGCTAGTAAAAAGTAAGCTGGGCAGCTGTCCGTGTCACAGGATGACCCATTATATCTGGGTTTGCCCCCTTCTGGGGATGGTTTTCATTGCAAAGAGCACACTAAGTAAAGGAGAAAGCTCAATCACACAATCTGTGCACCATGCTCTTTTTCCCAGCACAGAGCACCAAACAGAGAACACAGCTAATGCAGGATAAGAAGAAAAGAAGGTGCACCTGCATGGAAATTGCTACTGATAGATAATTTGGCTGCTCTGGATTCAAAGAGCCAAATCTACTGAGCTTAGCCAAATTTACTGTTGGAAGCATAGATGCAGCTATTTAGCAAATAAAGGTACTAGGTAGGGGGAGACATGATGTAAATTTTGAGACCTCAGCAAACCAGTGCTGCCTGGAGAAAGCTACCTCATTAATGTTTGGCATGTTTCTTGTGGGAGATGCAGGTTGTTTGTGCCATGATGAGGCACAGTTGTGCCTGGTGTGTCACTGATCTCAGGGGAAGGGAAAACTGATGCTCTAACTCGAAGAACTTGCTCACCTCAGAAATAAGCTCTGTAACCTGTGCTTGGGGAGCTCTTAACACAAGAAGGATGTCATATTACTGCAATAACTACAGGCTTTAATATTGGACTTGATCTAATTGAGATATATTAAAGTCAATAAGGCTGATTCAGTCTTAGTACTGATTCAGAGCTCCCAGATGTCACCAGAATGCTCTCTCCAGCTGGGTGCAAGTCTGGGGTAAACAAGGATTCTCCTATCCCCATTTGCACTCACCTTCTGTGTGCCCTGACTCAGGTCTCATGCTTCCTCAACCTTCCCCTGCATAATTATAAAAAGCAGCAATCTCAGACTCTGTATTTCCTCTTGTCCCAAATCTGACACTTTCCTGCTCTAGAAATGTATGTCCCAGTATCCTGTGACACAGAGAAGAGGAACTGCCCACCTAAGGATGCAGCCCACAACCATTGCTTAAATGAAGGTGCTGACGCTGCTCAGGAAAGCTGGTGCCTTCTGCAGGCTCTGGCTGGTGTCATTTTGTAGGCTGGACCAAGATGTTGCTGTGCCTCTGTTAAACAGAAAGCAAATGGGACTCTCCTCAGGTTGGTTTCATGCTGCAGTAGCGTGTGTGTGTCATATGGAAATCTGCAACCTGTTGGTCTTTCCATTTGGGGATGTAAGAAAGAGTATCTGATGTTTGTCCTACATGCCTGTGTGTACCAAAGTATTAACCTGATTTTCTACTTCTTTGTTGCTGTGTGAGTAGCTGAGAACTCTCCAGAGCAATACTGAAATAGTTCACAGTTTTACAATTGGATTTAAACTTCTAGAGGAAACAAGACTATCAGGTAACAAAAAGGATACCTTTTACTACTGCTACTGGAAATCTTACTGCTATAACAACTCAACTCTTTTCCTCAAATAGATGTTACTTGGAATTTCCCAAATTAAAAGATGAGGTAGGTGTTTCCATTGCAAGGTTATTAGCAAAGAATGTATTGGTTCCTACAAAAAGGTCAGGAATGCTCAGTGCTTTCTAGGTGTGTTGGATTAGAACAGGAAGCAGGGTATTATTTAACTTGCTTTTTACTGTGAAGTGCAGGAAGAAACTCTTTGGCATTTTGACAGAAATGTGATTTGACACAGTGATGGGCTGAAGGTCTCGCTTATGGCATTATAAAACTTTCCTGGAATGATTCCTATCCTGGCAGAGAGATGTCTGAAAAGGGACTGCATTTGAGTGACAATGTGTCTGGCCATTAAATTTTCTAACTGTACAGGAGCGACGTGTTATTTGGCAGCAACTTTAATAGTCTTGAGCATGTGACACTGCTCTAGCAAAGAATAAATGTAATACAAGTTGACAAAGCAGAGAAGGCAAAGTGTCTGGCATCACACTTAGGTCTCACTGTGTAAGCAGGAGAGCTTCAGGACCAGATTGCTGAGTGTTACACACATTTGGATTCTACCATTAAAAGAATTGAGAACTTCACCTAGCCAAGCCCAAATATTAAAGTCAGACCCAATGCTAATGACTTCACACCTTCAGAGCATGAGCATACACAAGCTAAGAAAGTAGTTGCCAGAAATTTCAAGACAGGCTAATGTTGCTCTCTGTCTCACTTGGTGCCTTAGCTGTGCTCCTGCATATTACTGCCTGCTTCTCCTGTGACACACTGCTACTTCATGAACACTAATTACTTAACAGTACTTTTTTAAAAAACAAAAAAGCCCTGATTTTGGACATTGGTAAATTTCTCTCTTCACATATCAAGCTCATATTTAATAATGTTGCAATTTCTTGACTGCTTTAACACAGAGAAATGCAGATGCAACTAAAGAATTCTTACTGAAGTTTTACTAAATTTCCATACTTGCTGAAATATATGAAACTTCCATTTGTACCTATTACAAAAGTGGGTATTGACATAACAGATAAGTTTTTTTATTTGTCACTTTAAAGCAGTTCTTGCCTCCTCAGGACTCCTTTGCTGTTCACAGTCCCAACTGGCAACAGCAAAACCATTGTGATTACAAATATTTTAGAAGTTTTCAAACAGCACTGACAGCTTTGCTTTTGCCAGCCTTCCAAGCCCCATGAATCCTCATGTCAACATCAATAAAAATGAACCACATATTCTAGTCCTCCCCATTGTTTTTACAGGAGGAGTGTAACCAGGTTGTCTTCCCTGCCACGGACACAATTTTTCTGGGCTTTCATTAATCAGTAGACAGAACTGCTTGACAGGAATAAAAATTAATAGTCAGGTAGTCTTTACCATGAATGTTTCTTCAGTGAGAAACAACTTGAGAACAGCTAAAAGTGACAATATTTTCTTAAAATGGTGTGAAAAACACTGAGCCATGACACATAAAGAAGTCAAGATACTTTGATCAAGCTGAAAACAAGAAAATTTATCAGTCCTGGTAAGAATATTTAATCTTCTGCCCATGCAAACATTTCAAACCAGACCTCTGGAAGCTGCTGCTTGTAAGCAGCTGCTTCTTATTCCCTAGGGAAATGTGTATTTCTCACCCTCAGGACGTGTTGAATTGGAGAGGACTGCAGAGGAGAAAATACTCATCAAGCCAAGATGCTGTGTGAGTGGAGAAATCTAGGGCTTATATTGTTATTTATTAATATCTAGTACTTGAATACAAATATTCAGAATTTTGTAGACAGTCAGATGAAGATTCCATCTTCCTAAGCTGAAATTTTACTGTTTTTTCCCAGGTTTTCTTGAGGTTTTCTCTAACATTAGTCATCTTAGTAAGAGTTCAGAAATTTCAAGGTCCAAGGGAGGTCTTTCTGAATGGGGACCTGGTTTGGGTTTCTCCCATCTGAAATATAAACTAGAAGTTATTTGTAATATGTTGAAAACTGGAGATAAGGGGTTTTCTGTTTGATTATTGATTAAAAACTGTATTTTAGAGAACTTGTGTCAACTTCTGGCTCTGAGCTGGTTGTTTGCTCCTCAGCTGATGAACTGAAAAAGTCCAGAGAGCCATAGGTACCTAAATCAGAATAAAGGTTTTAACCAGATTTTATAAATGCACGTGCCCAAGTCTTGTGTCATTGATATGATCTAACTGTCTGATAGAAAGAAATGCCACCTATCAGACAGAGAAAGTGTCAGTTCTGCTTTGACAGAGATTCAGGAAAGGTTGAGTGGGTTTTTATTCCTTCACTTTGTTATTTACTGGTGGTCTCTTGGTTTGGTTTATTTTATTATTTCAAATGCAGGCATTCCTCTCTAAGTGAAGTTACAGCTTTATCGAAGCTATTGGGAATACCTGCATACTTTTTTCACTGCTACCTTGCTTTCCTTAGTCATCCCTGCTCCCAAAGTCTTGACATAAAACTAGTCAAAATCCAAAGGCAAGAATTTTTTATTAGGGTGCCAGATGTACCAAAAACTAAAGAAGATTAAGAATTTGGAGTCAAAGCCAATTTTGAATTGATCACACTTTGCTCTGTGTGCATGAGAGTGAAAAAGGTATATCTACATCTCTCTTTCTCTCTCTCCATATATATATATAAAAGTTATTATTCTGCAAGGCGGGTGGAGAGCAAAGAAAGAGAACAATCCCCCTTTGACTAACCTTGTCTGTCACACAGGGTGTCACTCTGTCCTTCATTTGCAAGGAGTGGTGTGGAGCAGATGCTGTGTGCAATGTGCTTCTCTGTGCAGAACAGTGGGTCTGAACAGAAAGCTGTGCCAGGGATTAGATTCTTAGACCCAGCAGTCACTTTCTTTGCCTTCATTCTTTATCAGACCAAATGAGCTTGTGAGGTCTCACACTGCCCACTGAAGTAGAAGTGAGAGAAATCCCTGAGATCCTTGAACCCAGTTCCAGTGATGATCTGGTGGCCAAGGTGTTTTGGCTTCAAATGACTCTGAGACATCCAAGTTTCCCCCTTGCAAATGAGGTGGGCTTTGCTGCAAGTAAAAGCATTATAGCATTTTTAAGTCATCTTCATGAAGTTTTTCTTCAAGAATTATCTCTGTTGCTTAGATTCCATTTATACAGAGTTAGTATTTTTAATCAGACTTTTGAACAAATTCAAGCAGTTTATTAGGGAGAATTATTCTTAAGGAGAATTCACAGAATTTTATTTAAAAGCTAATAAAATTTTTACATAATGACATTGAAAATTAAATCATCTTTTGTCTGGATTCATACTTCAGAAAAAAAAATCTTCCTGTTCAGTAAAGAAATCAACTCTTTTCCTTGTCATCACGTGACAACAGTATCTGTAGGGTTACCTGGAGACCTGCTCACTGTGAATGAAAATAAATGGGGTAGCCCACTAGTAGCAGTAACACCAAAAGATCCATAAACAAAATGTTTGATTGGAATAGTTTAAATACCACAAATTGCATTGTCATGTGGAAAGCTGGTGCAGTGGCTTGCCAGGAAACAATCTGAACATCCCAATATTTTCCCTAAGGCCTAATATTCACAATACAGAAAAGAATTCTCACATCTAGGGTATAGAATTCAGGCTTTTTGGATGCATGTTCATGCAAGACAGCTGTCATCCTGATGGAGCTCCTTGGGGAAGCTTGTCCAGGATGCTGCTGCTTGCCTGAACTGGGGCTCTCTGCATGAGACACAAGGGCAGGGGAGATGTAGCCATGGCTAAGGATGTGCCCGTATCTGAGGTGGTCAGTGCCAAGTGCCTGTGGATGGACTCCTAGACAGTTCTGCAGCAGGTGTGATGGTGTGATGGATGCCCTGGACACTGTGCTGGTGGGCATCCTCCAGCAAATACTGCCAGGGCATGGCCAGGTGGGTTTGCACCTCAGTGAACAGCTCAAACCTGCAGGTTCCCCATGGACCTGGATGTCTTCTGGTTTATTTGCTACTTACCTGAGCCAAGAGAACTTGGCTTTCCCTGACACTGCATAAAATGGGAGGAGCCTCTTTATAGTGAAAATATCAGAGAGCAATGAAATTGCAGACTGACCTTTATGATAGTTCTAGTCTGTGTTTTCTTTTTTTTAAAAAGGGAGGCTATAGCTGTATATGCATTAGGGGAAAAGGTTTGCATGTGGAGTCAAACTTAATATAAATTTATAGTTTGAAATTTATATACCTTTACAGTTTTTAGACCTGGGAAAAAAAGGAAGGACTCACTTCCCTTAGCCCAGTTATGGTGCTCAGGGATTTACAAAAAAAAAAACACCCCCCCCCCCCCCCAAAACAAACAAAAAAACCACCAAAAAAACACAAAAAAAACCCAAAACCAAAACAAAACAAACAAAAAAAAAGTGGTTTCAAGGACATCTATTTTCTTTGCAGAAGTGGTAATTAATATTCTGCACTAAGTGGATTTGACAGGTGTAAAGTGCTGACTGAGAAAATTGTGCCATCATCTTTACAGTTCTGTACAAGAGCAAATGTTGACTTCACAAATTGTGCTTGGTTTTGTTAGGCTGGGTTCTATGTAAAGGCAAAAAGTCTTGGAAAGTGATATAGAAGCTGAATATTCACTTCTGGCCTGGACTTTTAAATGGGCAACTCTAGGGACAGAGTGGCTCTTTTTATAACCTTATTCTTGGACCACTTTTCCAAAAGGAGGAAAGAGTGTTGCATGACTGACCTTTTTTTCTTCTACATTTAACACTTTTTGATTTGCACAGAAACAGTTCAAATACACCAAAGTCTGAATCTCCTATTTATTCTCACTCAGGTGACTTGCAGGATCTGAAGATACTGTTGCTCAGTGGAAATGTCAGGCATGTCAGCACTGAGCCACAGTTTCTGAAGACAGTCACAGTCTATAAAATGAAGCTTCTTCATTTTAAAATGGTCTTTGTTTCTAGCTTGAAAGAAAGCATACATACTCTGAACAAGTTGCACCAGGTTAAACTACTGAAAATCAATGATAGATTGTTAGGAAAAATGTCCAAGGAATAGTAAGGATATTGTTTGAAAGACAAAATTAAGAAAAGGGGAAAATATTCTTTTCTTATTTACCATCATGTAAATATCATGTAAAATATCTATAAAGAGACTAACACTCTGTTTCAAGGCCAAGAGACAGACCTCTCAACAAGTAATTTTAAAATAAATAACAAATGATAAAAACTGCAAAATGAAGCCTGAAGACATATCTTAGACCTACACAACCTAAATTTTTATAATCTCTGGAAGGCACAAAAGGCTTATTTACTATGCCTCAGTGGCATCCCACTAAGCAATCCCAGCTTATTTGTTGAAAATTGACACTAAAACAATTTTCAAGATTACAGAAAGCATCACACCATGCATATATTGTTCTAAACACACTGAATTGCAATTTGGGTTTTTTGTGTGTTAGTTGCTAAAAGCCTGAGAATGTTCTTGAATAAGAGAAAAGATTTCCTGTGCAAACAATCCCTTAACTTTGACAGCACTGTACTTTTCAGTTTTTAATAACAGCTGTTCAACCACACTTTTTTATAATTCAAAAAGTACAAAGTAGGATTGGTATTGGGGAGGAGCATTAACTTACGTGCTAGTGCTTTTTATTGATGGAAGGCTCAGTGTGCACACTGACTATCTTCTAAATGCAGACTTCGATTTTTCTCCTATTATATCAGGTAATTGGTGCACTACTGGATCCAGGCTAATAGATATGGTGTGTCATACAACAGCTTTACTCTTGCCTAAAGAGGAAAGCTGCCAGGAATGGGAGGGATCTCTGGTGGCCATGTCATTCCCCCAAAGTTTCATATTCTAGTGCTTCTGTCAAAAAAGCACATACACATCCCCAACCTGTGGACCAAGTCCAAAGCTTTATTTGCCTCAACTTTCCAAAATGAGAAATAGGTTTGCCTGTTAAATTATTTATCCACATTCTCTCTAAATTCCTTATGAGCCACTAATCAACATGAATACTGCACAGCACTGTGCTATCCTCATGTTGGGGTGTTTCTTGGAAATACTGGCTACTGCAATTCTTATTAACAATCCCTGGTGTCACAGAGATCAGACTCTGGGTTTGAGGCAAACTTGGTTTATTTTAGCTAGAGCTGTGTGACCCTGGACAGGAACTCTGAATAAAGAAATCCCCGTGCCTTCATACCCCCACAGTCTGTGCACAAGATCTTCACATGCCCTGTGTGTGCCTCTTGATCCAGTAGAAATTTATGGTCTGGAATCTTCCAACATCTCATTAGATTCTTTATCCATGTCTACATGGACAGGCCATTAACTGCTCTTATCTTCTGGCTTGGTGCAGCCTTGGGACCCTCTTTTGTGTTACTGGGTACCCTGGTCTCAGCCCGTATCTGAAAGTACCTATCTTTCTGTTTCCTTCCCTGCTGAGCCAGCCATGCTGACAAAGGGAGCTCATTTCAGGTTCACCTACAGTGTTTTGTGCAGGGCCTGTTCGTCCTAACTTGTAAGCAAGTTACAATTAAACTTAAGCCTATGCATTTCTCATATTCTATATGTGTGATGGTTTGAAAGCAAAACTAGTGAGAGGCTCCAAGTCAGAAATACAATTTAATNCCTCTGTAACTTCGGCTCCAGAATCCCAATGGTCGGCCTCGAGTCTCCCCAGGCGCCTTCTGCCAGAGGCTCCAGGACAGTCTATGGCTCCCGGCTGCAGAGTAGAGCACATTTCTCACGTCTGGTCCCGTCCTGACTGGGCCAAGGGCTACTGCATGAGCAATCTCATGCTTGATCTGAACAAAGGCTTGTTGCTGTTCAGGGCCCCAGTGGAAATCATTCTTCTTGCGGGTAACCAGGTAGAGAGGGCTCACGATCTGGCTATACTCAGGGATGTGCATCCTCCAAAAGCCTATGGCACCTAGGAAAGCTTGCGTTTCCTTTTTGTTAGTAGGTGGAGACATGGCAGTGATCTTGTTGATGATCTCTGTGGGAATTTGGCGACGTCCATCTTGCCACTTCACTCCTAGGAACTGGATTTCTTGAGCCGGTCCCTTAACCTTACTTCGTTTAATGGCAAAGCCAGCTTTCAGCAGAATCTGGATAATCTTCTCTCTTTTCTCGAAGACCTCCCCTGGGGTGTTCCCCCATACGATGATATCATCGATGTACTGCAGATGTTCCGGAGCCTCACCCTTCTCCAGTGCAGCTTGGATCAGTCCATGGCAGATGGTGGGGCTGTGTTTCCACCCCTGGGGCAATTGGTTCTAGGTGTACTGCACGCCCCTCCAGGTGAAAGCAAACTGGGGTCTGCACTCTGCTGCCAGAGGAATGGAGAAGAAGGCATTGGCAATATTAATGGTTGCATACCACTTTGCTGCTTTGGACTCCAGCTCGTACTGAAGCTCTAACATGTCCGGCACGGCAGCGCTCAGTGGTGGCGTGACTTCATTCAGACCACGGTAATCCACTGTCAGTCTCTATTCTTCACTGGACTTACGCACAGGCCATATAGGGCTGTTGAAAGGTGAATGAGCTTTAGTGACCACCCTTTGGCTCTCTAGTTTACGGATCATCTCATGTATGGGAATCACAGAGTCTCTGTTAGTGCGGTATTGCCGACGGTGGACTGTTGCTGTGGCAATTGGTACCTGTTGTTCTTCGACTCTCAGCAGTCTTACAGCAGAGGGGTCATCTGAGAGACCAGGCAAAGTATTCAACTGTCTGATGTTTTCTTTCTCCACTGCAGCTATCTCGAAAGCCCAACGATATCCTTTTGGGTCTTTGAAATATCCATTCCTGAGATAGTCTATGCCGAGGATACATGGGGCCTCTGGGCCAGTTGCGATGGGGTGTTTTGATTCTGAGCATTGTGTGGGCTGTGCAGAGGAGACCGAGCAGGACTAACAATAACCCCATGCTGTCCTTGGCATCCAGAGGGTACTCAATATTTACAAAAACTGCTGTGTCATGCCTGAAAAGCT